>VXAA01005686.1:104424-132906 GCA_013399115.1 Anseranas semipalmata | reverse complement strand
TTTTTTTTTTTTTGTATGTCTTGAAGATCACCATGTCACACTGAAGTTTTAATACACAATAAATGTTGCTTCCATTCTTTGGTGGTAGCTTTTATTTCTTAACACATAACATTTGTATTTATGGTTAATTAGCAGTAGATCATCTTTCAAATTGACTTATAATGGGAAGGTCATCTTTTGGGAATGTGGGACTCATGTAAACCAGATCTCCTTAATGATTTCTGATGAATATTCTGCAATCTGTCTATCACAACATGTATACAACCATAACTATATCAGCTAAATCCTTGCATACAGAAACTGTATACCAAAGGTGACATTTTTTCTGTTAGCAAATTTGCAAAATTTCCCCATGCAAAATATATTTGACACTTCAGACATTTTGCTCCAACATGACTATACTAGCAAAATTATATGGTGTACTCCAGGTTTCAGTTTAGTATTTTGATTATGGTACAGCTGTTTTATATAAAAAGCCTGATATAAAATATTAAAAGATACGTAAGTAACAATGCTACAGGATGATATTTCTTCCTTTATGCTGTTAGGTCTTCCGGTTGTAGAAACACCCACAAGGTCCTTAAGAATAGTTTCATTATTTTCATGACTTGGATTTATTTCATGTAACTTGCACAGTCTATACTGTAGGAGTCTCTGTCTGAGCTAGTATCCCTGGAATCCTTTTATACTAAATGAAAGGAAATAGCCATACATATGTTGCAATATTTTTTTGCTTGGCTTAGATCTCTAAATTAGGTCTGCAATTTAAAAGTACCGATTTCTCTTCATTGACTATAATGGGAGACTAACTCAGAGCCATTTATTCTAGAGCTGTTTGTATTTTATCATATGAAGTACAACCCTTGTAACAACCATTGTATCCACCTGTTTTGTATTCACAGTGTCAGCTCTGTAGAGGAAGGACAATTGTCTCAATATGTACTTTCACCACATAAAAACAGGAAAGTCCTGATCCATAGCAAATGCTTTTAGGCACCATGGGTAATAATAATACAGTGATAAGTAGTGCTAATACTAAAATGAGTAGGTATGCAAAAAAAATCTGTTCTGTAATATGTACTGGGGTGTAGGATCCAGGAAAAATAAGCCTATATAAATTAAGATAACAAGTTTTCTGAAATTCTCAGTGTGATGAGTGTATATGGTTCTTATAGGAATTTATAGAAATGGGTACATGACATAATATATATATAAAAAAAGAGCAATTTTCTTGGTCATGGTACTGAAAAATAGCTAGGAATTTTTGTCAAAGACTGTGCTAATTCTGTAACATGCCGTATTTGTATTTCTTCAAGAGACTGCATTCTATGTCAAGATGCTTATGAGGCATTTCTGTGAATAAACTGATTCTAATGAAAAATTCCATTTTGAAAACTGTCATTGATTTGTCTTTCAGACTTGTTCACGATTTCAGCTTTAGAGTTGGCCAAAAGCATAAGACTAATTGCCTCAAACTGAAGAACTACATCCTTCTAAGGAATCCTAGGTAACGATATTTTCCTGAATTTCTTATGACCTAAGCAATCATGACCTGTGCTTCTCTGGAGCACAAAAGCAGAATTTATCTAACAATAATTTGTTGTACACAATAAACAAAATATACCTATTTTTCATTATTAGCACTTCCTCTTTCACAGGTACTATAACAACAGACTGAAATATTGCAGTATCAGCCCTTCCAAAGTTATGATAGTATAAAAGATACAAAGTACAAATACAATACTCTCTATTTATTATTGAAATCTTATTTGAAATCTGATTCTAACTTTTTTTGCACATAGTCATTAAGATTTACCAGAAAATGTAACTGCTATTAATTCTGGTGTTAACCTTAGGAGGATAACTTTCCCTTTGTACATCTCATGATTTGTGAACCCTGAACATTTTTGATCTCTTAGCCATAAAGTAGTGCTAATACTGTTAGGTATTTTGAATCATTAGATGCTACAAAACAAATTAGCAATTACTAAAATTATGTTTTTGTTGTTGTTGTTGTTGTTGTTTTGTTTGCTTGTTTGTTTTGTTTGTTTGCTTTCTTTTAACCTGTCTGGACAGATCTCATGGATATGTTCAAATACACATCAGGGAATGTTTGTAGAGCTTTTAGGGTGTACTTTAAGCAGCTACACATTTTTGGTTTTGAGATAGAGCTTTGCCCTGGAGGAGAAATCTATCAGAGATAAAAAGAGAGGGAACACAACGACTCAGAAAAAAGTTTTGCAAATGCAGAGAATGATTACTCTGAAGGAAGGAGGAAGAGACATCTGTTGATTAAATGATTTTTAGAGATAATTAAGTGCATTCTTCCAGAAATAACAACTATTACACATCGTCTGCGGGCACACATGGTTTTCTTGAAAGCAAGAGAGAATTAAACAGAACCTATAAAATAATCAGCAGCTTGGGGCCAGTCAAAACTGTGTCACTGGGATGACCTTCCAGATTTTGTACAAGCTTTTATGAAGCAATAGCAGCAAACAGGTGCTGAGTGCTAAATTAAAAGGGTCTAAATATAGATGGAGGAGGTAAATGAGACAATCATTTTCAAAAGTATTGTTCAACATTTCATTTCTCAAATAATCAATTAATCACTAGCAATATTACATAATTCCATTTATTTCTGTGATTACCACCTCAAGAAAGTCATCTCTGTTTTCAAAAATGGGTTAGGTGTTTTTATAAAGAATTCATCCTGCTGAGAAACTTCTGATACTTTATCTAATATGACAGATGTATGAAAAAGAACTCAAGGACAAGATGCACTCCAGCTCAGAGGAATGATGTTCTACGAACTACAGTTAGGTCTACTATATACCCTAAAGAGCAAAAAATAAATAGAAAACTATGTTAGTGTGATTTTTTTTTTTTTTGCTACCTTTACAGCTTCATCCTTACTACTTGTTTTATTTGTGATTAGTACTATATTTAATACCTATTCATACTGTGATTTCATTTAGTCAGAAGTTGTTACTTTTCTCTTCAAGGGAAAGGATTTCTGGTAACAGGAGTTCATGTTTCAGAGTTAGTACTTGGAAAGAACTTTGAAGTTGTCTGCCATTAGCAGGTATTTGAAACAACCAAGTTTCATCATGTAAAAAAGCAATACAGGAAGACTTTTCACCTCTGCTTTTCATTCCAGTCTCTCAATACACGTTTATGCCCATGTACTTCAGAAATCTTTGACTCTGGGCTCTCTCTTCTGTTCTTCTAGGCCACACAGAGAATACCAACAATAAAGTTGGAAATATATATTCATACACATGTAACTAAGATTTGTTTGTAAGCCTACTTAGCAATGCTAGTTTGGGATCAGAATCTGTAAAGTGAGACACTGTTGTGTTTTGGCTGAAATACTGTCTGTGGGAGTGTTTGACCAAGGCAGACATGGTGCACATGTTTTATCTTTGGTAACACATTACTGACTCTTTTCCTGAGTGGTATTTTATGAGAGACATGAAAAAACACAGATTGGGGTAAGCAAGATGAACTTATGATCCAGGCCACTGCTGGTGATAGAGGTGACTAAAACTTGAGGAACTAGCAACGTCCTCTACAGAAACTCTTTTGCAAGGCTGAAGGAATGGTCTTATTGATACACAGCAATAACCTACAGAGAAACTTTTCACATAGGGTTCAATTGGTCAGAATTAAATCAGTTTTCAAATCTTTTTTTTTTTTCATTAATTTATTTGCATATTTAGTTTAAACCTCTCCATTACAAAACACGAAATAGAAGTATTGCTAGTAAGGAAGCCTTCTACCTTGCTATAACAAGTTATAGAAAATCCCAGAAGACAGTGTCCAGGGCAGCCAAAAGACTCCAGGAGTAAAAGATATAGAAGGAAAGTGTTGGCATTCAACAGATAACCAAGTAATTCCACAGATTCCAGGCTTGCAGTCCTTGAACTTCAGGAAAGGATATAAAATGGGCCAGATGTTAATTACAATGAGATAATTCTTTGCACACACCAGTTCTTAAATGAACCAAAGGATTTTGTTATCTTCTACGTATGAGAAATATGAATGCTCCTTTTCCCTAAGACTAGACTATTCTGTGCATGCCTATGGATATTTTCAAATGTGTGCTAAGCAGAATGTATCCTTCCTTTTAAACACATACAACATACCAGTATTTTCCTTACATACTGAAACCAATATCATAGAATCGCAGAATCATTTAGGTTGGAGAAGACCCTTAAGATTGTCAAGTCCAACCATCAGTCTAACACTACCAAGTCCACCCCTCAACCATGTCCCTAAGTGCCACATCCACGCGTCTCTCAAATACCTCCAGGGATACCTTCCCTGAGCAGCCTGTTCCGATACCTAATCACCCTTTCCATGAAGAAATTCTTCCTAATCTAAACCTCCCCTGGCACAACTTGGTGCCATTTCAGATGGCATGTTATAACTGAGCCAACAGTTGCCATAATCTTTACCGATCAAGAAGGATCAGAATGAGATTACAAATAGCTGAACAGATTGAAATGAAGGATTTAGGAAAAGAAGTATTAAAACTGTCCTTTCACAAATTTCAGGAAAGAATAATTCATTAGGAAAAAAAAAATGCAAAAGACTAAGGCCAAATAGGAGACTTTCTTTTTATATTTTCCTATTCTTTTTCTCTGCTACATTAGTTACCACATAGATTTTATTGTCTTCTTTTTAGTTGTAGAGTACCTTTATTTATTTATTTTAACACAGATTAAACTCTTCTTCCATGTTTCAGAAAGGTGAATTTATTTGCTCTTTGGCTGAATGTAAGCAAAATTCTGATATTCTATCAGTAACATTCTGTAATATGAGCCAGATCTAGCCATTTTGCCAAATTTCTTCATTGATCAAGATGTATTGATAAACTTGAAAAGAGAAGAGAAGAGAAGAGAAGAGAAGAGAAGAGAAGAGAAGAGAAGAGAAGAGAAGAGAAGAAAAGAAAAGAAAAGAAAAGAAAAGAAAAGAAAAGGAAAGAAAAGGAAAGAAAAGGAAAGGAAAGAAAAGGAAAGGAAAGAATATCAGAGCCGACCATGGTTCTTACAATCTCTCTACACTTAGTCCCATCCCTACATGTGAGCCCTAACTGCTATATAAGATTAGTTTGCATTCTTCCTAACTTCATTACACTTTCATCCGTGACTGCACAGTGATCTAGCCTCAGAAATGCAGGATCTCCTACTGAGGATACTCCACAGATTGGTTGTCACAGCAGTGTCCTAGGAGATGGAAGTTCAAAGTCTTTCAGTCTGACAGGGTCAAAAAAACAAGCTTACAAATTCTTACTTTATGCTTAAGCTACATCACAGCTATCAAATGAGACATGACATTTATGCACAAACTTGACAGTGGCAAATCACATTTATGTTTTGGGGTTTCTCAGTGCACTTAAATCATGGATATGAGTCACATCTAAGCTCTAACCTGAAGTGAAGTACCTGTTCCCTCAAAACAGGCACTTCTGAGCAGGCATGACAAATTAACTGTCATTGGCAAGTGAGCACTCAGGCTAAGAAGAAAAGCAACTAATGAATTTCAGGGTAAAGCAGTTCTGGAAAGAAGGCAGAGTGAGTCACTGTGTGACACTAAGGAGGGTTATATGTGACTAAATTCCAGTTAATGGGGATTTTTGTATATTGAATGCCATGACATGAACAATCTTGTCCTCTTATTTGTAATCTCAAGACAATCCAAGCACACTATATTTCTTACTTGATTCAGGCTGAACATACGCTTTGACTTCATTGTTTCTCCATCTCTAGTATATATCATGAAATCAAGAGATGGGAAATGCTTTTCTTTTTGAATATTCTTTCTTTCTTTCTTTCTTTCTTTCTTTCTTTCTTTCTTTCTTTCTTTCTTTCTTTCTTTCTTTCTTTCTTTCTTTCTTTCTTTCTTTCTTTCCTGCCTATCTTATCTGGACAGAGTTATTCCATGTATTATGCTTTCTCCAGCTTTACTTTAATAGTCCCACTGATATAGCTTTTCCCGACCACAATTAAAGTCCAATAGATCAGGTCTCAGGCTAGGAAGTTTCTAATCTTCACCCCAGCTTTGACTGTTTTAATTTCATCATACTGTCTTCCTACTACATACACATTTTTTTCTGTGATACTTTCCTTTTCTATCTTTGGTATGTACATCTTTGGGGGATAGTCAGGGCATTATCATGGAGCCTCTTTTCCTGCAAATCTGCTTATCTTAAGTCAATCAGTTTAGTCCCCTAACCGCTTCTGTCGCTTCATTCTCTTCAATATAACAATGTATTTCTTGTACAGAGGTGGTCAGAAGTGAATGCAGACTTGAATCTTATCACTGTATGTTTAAAATAGCTCTGTGAGATAGTTTTTAAACCAGTGGGCAAAGACTTCACAATGAGACATCGGTCAAGCTAAAGTATTAAGAAGAACATTGTCTCCTGAAAAATTTACATTCACCTACAAAAAGACAGGGATAAATTTTAAACTTAAGAACAGCAACTCCTCAAAAGAAGCAGCTGAATCAGACTTGATGTCTTCCAACACCTGTATCCTACACAAGTTGAGGGAGGACCTCAGCTGTAAACCCTAATCGGTTTCAGAAAAATGAAGCCATACGTTCCATACATTTTACAAGTTAATCAAAAAATATGCAAAGAGGGAGAAAATCATGACATGAGCACTACTATAGTACCATTTTGACTTCTGAGATGCTTGGGAAATTCCTTTCTCACTGAAAATAAAGGTAATTAATCTGTTTATGAAAAGGACCTTATTAGATCATTGTCTTCCTTTTGTTGCCCCTGCATATAATTCAAAAGATATGAATAGATTATCTACTGTCCAAGTGTTTAATTCCAAAAGAGGGTTTCTTACACCTCCAGATTCCTTTCAGAAAGAAAAATATAAAGTTTTAAGTTTGCTTGGGTACTGAAGAAAAATATTTATATGTATGTGTATGTTCTTGGAGACTAGAAATAGGGCTTATCTGTATCTACCAGGTTCAGTTTTCTACTCATCCATCAATAATTCACAGATTTCAGAAGTACTCAAAATCAGTGATTTTTCTTAGGTGTCTCCCTCATACCTATACACAAAGAAATATATTTACAAACTAATAAACTATTTTCCAAGAATCATGCTAAAACCCGAAGCCTAGCAGCCTGTTTTATTATCACACATATACACTTGCATGTATATACACATAAATAAATATATATAAGCATATGTATATATATTTAGTATATAATTTATACTTTATATACATCAAATTTATAAATCTTATGAATATTTTAAAAATAACTTAAAAAAGGAGTCTTTGTTCCCCTTTAACAGTGGTCTGAAGTAGGGGCATGTCTATGACCAGTTTCACAGGATCACAGAACCACAGAATGGTTAAGGTTGGAAGGGACCTCTGGAGGTCATCTCATCCAAACCCCTGCTCAAGCAGGAATACCTAGAGCAGATTGCCCAGGATCATCTCCAGATAGCTTTTGAAGATCTCCAAGGAGAGAGACTCCGCCAACTCTCTGGGCAATCTATTCCAGTGCTCAGTCACCCGCACAGTAAAGAAGTGTTACCTGATGTTTAGACAGAACCTCTTGTGTTCCAGTTTGTGCCCATTGCCTCTTGTCCTGTCACTGGGCACAACGGAAAAGAGCCTGGCTCCACCCTCTTTGCATCCTCCCTTCAGATATTTATATACATTGATAAGATCCCCTCTGAGCCTCCTCTTCTCCAGGCTGAACAGTCCCAACTCTCAGTCTCTCCTCATAGGAGAGGTGCTCCAGTTCCTTCATCAACTTGGTGGCCCTCTGTTGGCCTCTTTCCAGTATGTCTAGGTCTCTCCTGTACTGGGGGACCCAGAACTGGACACATTACTCCAGGTGCGGCCTCACCAACACCTGAGGGGAATGAGTAGAGGGGAAGGATCACTTCTCTTGACCTGCTGACAATACTTTGCCTCATGCAGCTTTACCCCAGGATTTGGAAAATATATCCTCTTTTACCTGACAGGAATTTGAATGCAGATTTCATTCTTCTGGTAAAAAGACTAAGATTCATTCTAAACATCTCTTTCCCAAACTGTCATTTTTACAGATTTTTACAGATCTGTCTTAGGTTCTCTCTGAGTATGTATGTATGTAACTCTACTGAAGTTAGCAGCTTTATGTGTTTGGCAAGAGCAGAATTGGTGCTTTAGTGCTGAGTAATAGATGAGCTTTCCCATCATACTCCTAGTCAGTAACCAGTAACCTGGGAAACTGATAATCCACTTAAATTCTTCAAAACCCTGTCATGCAACCATAGAAAATGTCTTGGTGCTCACTTGCAGAACCAACTATATGGGACATGACAGTTATGGTAGTCTCTTCCAAGTGAGTGGACTGTAGAATCAGTCAAATGTATCTTCCTTCCATCTAAGAACTATTAAACTTGTATGAAAAGAGATTGGGAGGGAGAGAGAGAGCAGAGAGAATTCCCTGTAATTCCCTGGCCAGATACAGCAACAATACTCTAACCCTGATTTTTTTTTACATGCTGGGTACATGCTCTCTAAGATAATATGAAGGGACAACATCTGTTTTTTTGTGTTTGTTTTTGTCGTTGTTTTGGTTTTCTTTTGTTTCAGTTGTTTACTCTTTATTTTATTTTATTGTTGAAATCATGGGCTAAAATGGTTTACATTGTTAGAGAGTTTAATAGCTGGAGATGTGGGGAGGTAGAGAACATTTGTCTGGTCAGAGTCCCCACAGTCTGGGACATCTGTCCTGTCTTTTAATTTTGTTTTTCATTCTTTCTAACATGGTTAGCTACCTACTCAGGTAAGTTCAGAGGATTCCAACATTTCCTGTTCATTGATTGGGGAGTCTGTGCCATACTGACCACTTGGGCTTATAAAAGAAGTGAATAGCTCTCAAAAGCAAGGATTTGGTACTCTAACAGGACATGATTTAAGTGAGGCTTGGGCTTTTAGATACTGAACTGTTATCCAAAATAGAATATGAACACTTGCAAAAATACTGTGTTTAGTTTCTCACCCTCACCTGGAATTGTGTCTGCAAAGAAAGCCAGAACATGACCTATGCATGCTGTGAATTCTATTTATATTATTTTTGAGAGTGTAAGGGGGATCTAAATGGTGAATAGTTTTATACTGATTGAATGCACAGGGGTGCATTTACCCATCTGGAAGAAAGCTTGTAACACTGACATAATAATTTCCTTGTTAATAATATACAATCTAGATTTATGTTATTTCCACAAGTGAAAGGAAGTAAATAATTAAATTGCTTCACGAATAATAAAATATTTTTTTTAATAAGAATTACCTTAAAATTTAAGGAAGGGATTGGACAGTAATGTGAAATAACATATGATAAGACGCAGAGCAGCAACAGCAATGTACAAGACCGTCACCAAAAGAAAAGATGACAGATTGATAAAGACAGTTCTGGAATGGTTGCCAAAGCCTGGGAATCCCAGCAGAAGAGACTAAACAGAACTGCAGAGAGACAGAACCTCGAAAATAATCGAGAACAGCAGGGGTATGGACTAACCAGATACTGCAGAAGATGTAAGACACAGGGAGTCCCATGTCCAGCAGTGGATTGATAGTGGCAGATATGCTAAAAATATGTTATATTTGTATTATTAATGCAGTTGTATGATGCTGCCATATTTGATTAAGCTGTTTCATACTGAGTCTATCATATTCAAACTTTATGTACTTGTATATGATACACTATAAAGAGGCATAAAAAAACAATTTTTTTTTTCAAATGGATTTACTGTCATTTTGGATAACAGACATTTATTTCTAAGTGTGTAATCTTGCCTTGTGAAAGACTGTATGTTAATGTAACAAATAGGAAATACATTCAATTACTCTAATAACTCTGTTGCCCAAGTCACTTTCTTTTTTATCTAGGTCTTGGTCATGTACATACTGAGCCCCCTGGGAGTAAAAGCTGTAAAAGCAGGCTCCTATGGTGACTGAAGTCAGTGGGAAGTTTTCCAGTGATTTTAATGGAATTTAGATCAGGCCTTCAAGAGAGAAGACCATTAGGTACTTCAGCTTTTATGTATGCAGATGTTACCAGAACCCTCAGCCCCAGTAAGGAACTCAGATTCACTTTGTAGTTCATGTAGTTATCTCATTATATTATTGCAAAACTAGTGATTCAGAGCACTTAAATGAGCAATGGAATACCGATTTTCTTATGGTTACACAGGTCTAGAAACAAAAGCTTGATCATTGGTAACCTACAACCTAGCTAAATGTTCTTAACAAGTTGTGTCTGTTGTGTTTCAAGTTCACTGAGTTCATCGGCTCCCAATTGAACACAGTACTGTAGTGTCAGTCAATGAGCAAATGGGTATTTCGTTCCTCCAAATATGGATTTGTAGACATTGTTCCTAGGTGTATTACTACTTTTTTTCTTTTTCACTTTAAGGAGGTGCTTACCTCCCACTGACTTTGATGGGACTCAAATTAAGTAATCAATTTGAAAGTGCTTATACGCCTCCCCGAATAAAGTCATTAATTAAGTACCATTTTAAGATTTGCTTTTTTTTTTCTTCTCTCTAAGGTAACATTACTTTTAACTTCCAGCTTCAAATAAAGAAATAAATAGTCAATACATCATTTGGAAAAGAAATGAACAATAACTTAAAAAAAAAAACAACACAAAAAATACGTCCCAGTGAAACATAATGTGTTTGCAAAATTGGACTTCAGATTCAGCTTTTAGTTCCAAAAGAAAAGCTTAAAAACTCACAAAAGGAGGTTATGTAAGACATACATTTTGTTGTTGTTCATGCAGATACTTAAAATCATTCCAAGTCAGGACTCCCAGAAGAAAAAAAAAGAAAAAAAAACTCACAGAACTGTAAAAATAACTGACAGCAAATAACATTTTAGAGCTTATCATCAACAGTTTTAACTAGTTTCTTCAGTTTTAGAAAGTAAAGGGTAAAAATGACAACTAAGCAAGCACAAGGCACCTAACACATTTCTCAGCCCATCTCCTTGCCTCTATAAAAGATAAGAGGAAAACACCCTGCTGATATAGAGATTTAATTTGAAGTAAAATGCATAAACTTTGATACCTCCTCACGGGTTTCTTAACTCTGCCACAGATCTGCTATATTCTGCATACTGTATAAACACAGTTCTGAGGGTAATTCTCACACTAAAATTAGAAAAAAGAATAGCATGCATAGTTAATACCTCCCTGAAGTGTTTTACTTCAGCAATAAAACATAGCAGCAAAGTAAGAAAAAGCTTGCAGTTGCTTTCCTGAGCTCTATGCCTGAAAGGGATCACATTGTAGCATTTGTTTTATTATGTAGAAGTGTATTCATTTGAATAGAAATGCATTTTTTCCATACCCTTTTCTATTTATCAATAAGAAGCAAACAAACAAACAAATGTCAGCCGGCTCAAAGAGGCTCTTGGACAGATCTTTGGCAGTTTGGATTCAGAAAAGGTAATACTATGTAAAAAGCAATTCTGCAATTTTAAGTATAGTATATATTTTTAACAAGCCTTCCATTTTCAAAGCAAAAGTGAAGATTAGTAGGCGCAGAAGTTACTGGTTACTATAATGCAATTATAGTCATGCAATGCAATTTGATGTAAAGTCTGTACTGCATATGTCATTTATTAATCACGATTTTCTGGACTCTTTAATGAACTTTCAATGAGGAATGTGATAATAAGACCACAGTACAGTGATGTACTCTCCCCTACTATCATATTTTCATCATGAAATTGCATCTAGAAAGTACCCTTGTGATTTCTGACACACACACAAAAAATAATATGCAGATGTAGTCTTGCAATTTTGCCCCTGCACTGACTGTTACAAGTACAAACATCCATTACTAAAAATAAGTAATACCTATCCTATTTAGAGTGTCACAGAAGGTATTTTATCTTATTTTATACAATGGCAATAGAAAGGGTTACACTGGATGTTGGACAAATATAGCATGAGATGCAACAAAAGGAAATCGAAAAACGATTGTAAATACTGTGTTCTTACTAAATGCCAGTTCAGAATCTAAGTATAACTCTTTAATTTGTTTGCACTTTTGAAAATTACATTCTGAAGTGTTATAGACAAGTAAAAATTTTCCTTTCCTACTTATTTAGTAGCTTAGCAAGTCACACTGCAAAGGATAGAATTATGCTAAATTAAGAACACCAACAACAACAACAGTATTAACAAAAATACTGCGGTATTTGATTCTAGTATGGAACAGATTTTGACAAAACAAGAGAAATGAATCAAGGGATGGACTTAAAACAGCAGTCTGTTTAAAATAAATAAATAAATAAATAAATATGTAGGCATGTATAAAACCTGTTATTTTCTTTCTATTGCCCTGGACAGTCAAGACATATCACAGCAACATATGTTAGTTTATAAATATGCAAGGCTCAGGCAGTGCCTTCTGATCTTCCACCGAATGAAGGGATCCCTGCTGAAGGGACAATAGCCACAGTGCCAAGCTACAACTGTGAAGGAAGTGACAGCATCGCACAGCAGTACTTCTGCCCCTAGCAGAGGTCAACAAATACAATCAGCATTGAGGAAGGAAGTTCAGCTTCATTTGCTTCTTGCAGTTTAAACAAATGAATGCTCAAGAGGCATGCTACAGTAAGATCTGTAATCAGTTCACCCTTTACCATATGGATTATAAGCTTTTCTCTTCTTTACAGGAAAAAAAAAAAACATATACAACAATATTTGGACACTTCTTGACATTTAACATGTGCTAACATTTATTCAGAGTAATTTGTCTTAAGGAATAATGCTGAAGGAAAGAAGTGTGTAATTCTGAAATGGCAATTGTGCTTTCTGTATCCAACTCTACAACAAAATAGGATATGCCTATGTAACTTTATTAGGTGTATTTAATCATCTGGCTTTATCTGTGTAACTAAGCTCATATTTTGCCTTTTATAACCCAATAAATTCTTGCTCCAGCAGAACATGACAGCTATGCCCTGAAGTACATTTGCAAAACAGTTAAATAACATCACTAAATGATGATTTTTTTTTTTTTAATGGTGATCGGGAGAAAGCAGAGACTGACTCAGAGGGGTGTTTGCGTTTGCTTCTTTGTTTGTTTCTTTTTTTTTTTTCTTATAGATTTTTAAGCTACATATGTGATTTGTCCAGCTTCAGTTCAAATTAATTTTATTTTCCAGAAATCTTGCCCAACGACACAAGCCAATGTGAAGACAGCTAGTATCCTATTATTGATTTTTTTGCTACCATTGGAAACTGCTGCCTTTTCATTTAGCTTTCTTTGTTTGTTTCCTTTTCTTCTTTAGAGCTGCGTTGTTTTTTTGTTTTGTTTTGTTTTTGACTCTCAGTTGTCTAGATAAAACAACAACAACAACAAAACAATACTTATGATTTTTAAAACACTTTTCCGGTTAGGATATCATAATATTAAAATATAAAGTCAGTCTCAGAATAGGTTTGTAAGGATAATGAGTTTAAGGGTCAAATTCTCATTAGTCTATTTAGGTTAATCAAACCATGATCTGCTAGCAATTTACCTAGGCAGTGAGGCAGTTTGGAACAGAATCCAATCCTTTCCTTTTTGACCCTTGTGAGATAACACTAACACACAGTTTTACTTTTCTCACTACTATCTATCAGCTAAACAGTCTTTACTATTTTATTACTTCAGTGTCCTGATGAACTGATAAAGATACAAGTAATACTTTTCCCGGTCCCTGCCTTTCTAGACAATGTCACATACAAGTTTTGTTTGAGACACACTTTCTCTCTCTCTCTTTTTATTAAGTAACAATAACAATTGTTTTTCACACTAGTCCAAGATGACAAAAGAGAAAACTTGCAAGTGTCTGAAGTATACTTGCACTTTTCCCTTCTTTGACTTCACCAGTCAGTATTTTTTTTTTCTTAACAGAGGCCCAAATGAACATACTGTTCTTCTTATTTCTATTATTTCTGCTTTATTCAGTCTGATGTTCATTTGGGTGACACTCATTCAGATTCTTACACACATTGTCATTGATGTAATCACATCTAAGAGGATAAATATATATATCTGGGAATGCTCAGGATGCTCATGTCAGTTAAACTTACAGTGCCATGAGTGTTTCAAGGATTCTTTCCTACATATTGAAAAGACAAAACGGAGATAGTTTTTAAAGGACTGTACAAATGAAAGGATATTGAATGACAGCTTTGTCTGAGACCTGCTTTTCCTCATGAAAATAAACAGAGGAGAGTTGTCTGTTTACTCAGTGAAGAAAAACAGTTCTAAAGCAATATTCATCTTATCTTAATACAAATGTCTAAAAGAAGCTGGCTCCTGGCTCTGGGAAAGTGTCTATTTCTCTCCACTGACAATAAAGTATGATTGAAGTTACTAGCTCAGACAGAAATATAAGGATAGATTAAATTAATTCTTAAGCAAATTATTCTACTCATTCCAAATGTTCATTTATGGATGTTTTTGCCTTTGCTTCCTTAAAATGTTGAAGCATACGTGCTATATGGCATCAATGGGATTGCACTTACATATCATTAACTAATCAACTTCTTGAAGTTTGTACTTTGTCCTTTGGTCAGGCACATTTGTCCTGGACAACATTCTCATCTTCTGTACATTATCTGGTTTTAACTCTCTTTATAACAATTCCTAGCAAGAGTCTAGAAAGGTGAATGCTTATGGTTATTGCTACATGCTTTTCTATTCTGCTGGTTCTAACATTGTTTCTCCAGAAACTCAGACATCAATATAATTTATTTTTCCTCACAGCTAGAATATTAAGGGCTTGATTCAGTTGCTTAAACATAGAACACAACTACTGTCTTTTGAAATAGTTATCTAATAGTCTACGTTATCAGAGATATCTCCACAGGAATAACAAATATAGCATCACAGGACTCCCTGTATGGCATTGGAAGTCATGGTAGGCTGTGTAGGGCAACTAGAATGACATTAGTTGCTGGTGTCTTGGTAAGTGAACTGAACTCTGTGTGATAGCTCATTGGCTCAATTCCTATGTGAATTATGGTTTGCGTTCTTTTCAGGTGAGTTGGTTAGATTATATTTGCTAGATTTATAATTTTTTTTTTCCTGTAAAGAAAAAATTAAATATGGCATACTACTTGACCTTCTCCATCAATCTGGTTTCTGCAAACTCATATCTGCTATAGGAGATGGAATTCTGTTTTTAATTAAGAAATCTTAATGCAAGTTATGTCTACATATTGGAACTGTACGCTCCCATTACACATAATAATCAGATCAGTTCAACTGCTCATGTATTTCTGCTGCCCATGTACTGCTATTTGAGTTGCTGTAAGAATAGTTTGCCTAGCACCTATCACCATTTCAGTGGGGTGCAAGACATCTATAGGTCCTGTGTCATATGTGCAGACTCATGCAGCTGTCTTGGTTATCTTAGGAAGTTTCAAATTAGTAAAAAGCATCTATGTTTAGGTAATTGAATCAAGCCCCAAATGAATTTCTTTCTAGGCTCCAAGGACAATAATGGAAGCTCTGGCATTTAGTCTGCATAGCAGACACACAGAAACCTGAATGTGGGTGTTTGGAGCTCAGGTCTAGTCTTTATTTCATTCTGATTATCATTGCCACAGAGTTTGTACCAGATACTGCCGTGACACTTTCATACACCTAGGGTAACGTGCTAGCACCTACAGGTGGTGATACAAATACACTGAAGACAAGAAAAAACACCAACAGCAAAAGCATCAGAAAGGTAGTCTTACAGTTTTCTTTCTCAACAAAGTTATGTGCAGAGTCACTACAATGGAGCAGTGCCAACGCTGCTCTCAACATAACAATGAAAACTTTAGTGCTGTTTCATATAAAGTTAAATTTTGATTTTGGATTTTTCTAGTTCTTAGACATGAGCAAATCCAAAGCATACCAAACACATATGCAATCAAATGAAAGCTAGACAAATTTGTTCACTTCAACACTTTTGTCCTAGTTATAACTATTGTGTGGAGTCATAACTACATATCTCATTCACTACTGCAAGGCCCTTCAGCAGCTAGGGCAGGGTGAAAGATCCCCTCGTTACTGAGGGTCTGAACTCAGGAGAATGGTACTGTAAGTAGTTTTACTATTATTATAGACCCTACTTAACTGACACCAATCCAAGATATCATTTCACCTCATTTTAATTATTTTTCTTGATTATTTCCCCGGACAGTAATTGTCTTGGTTAAGCACCAGTCTTCTGCTAAATCATCTTGGGTCAGTGTTGAAAACCTGCACAAATGCTGAGGTGAACAAGTCACTTCCCTTACTGTACCTCCATCTCTCATCAATAAAGTACAAATTATGACATCAACCTTCTCTGCAAAGACATCCAAGACTGATTAATAAAAGCTGTATGAAAGAAATAGCTATTATTGCCATTATTAAAAAGGGTGAGAAGAGTTTTCTCCGTTTTGGATGGCAAATGATGATTTGTAGGCACCCCTGTGGTGGTGTTTTTCAGAACTGCTTAATAGTGGGTGAGATTTTCAAAAGTACTCAGCTCAGATCTAAGTATGATTTCATTGAAGTCAATGGGAAAACTCCCACTGACTATGATTGTTGTTCTTTAATACTTACTGCTGCAGTTGAAAGAATAAAAATGGAATAGCAAAGGACCAGAAAGATACTTGGCTTTCTTATCAATAGGTGTTCAGAAATGCACTTTTTTTTTTTTTTAAGTAAATATTTTTGCTCTTGAAAACAAAGAGGAAAGTCAATTTGCAAGTATTTTAAGTAATCAGCACCATAAACATGTACAAATCTGTACAAATATATTACATCTGCAAATAAGGATGTAAAACTAAAGCTTAACGATTCAGTTACTGACAACATTGAAGCAGATACAGGTGATCTTCGGTCTTCCGACCAAAGTCAGAACAGTGAACCCCAAATTTTTAAGACGCTGCCCATATTGTTCTAGCATTTCAAGACACTGGATCCATTTTATGAGCTTTCTGGAGAGAAGAATGCATTCAGATTCATTGGAAAGAAGTGTATCTTTTGTGTTGTTGTTTTTTATTGCCTTTTTATCCAATTAGTTTAAAGAATTTGTGAATGTATTAACATACACACACATTCACTTGTTATACATAACTAGATGAGCCCAGATATTTTGAGACTTAAGGGAAAACAAGCAAACAAACAAACAAAAACAACAACAAAAATACAAAATAGATAAGAGAATGGATAGTAATGATAACAAAATGCTCCAAACTCCAGCACAGGCAAAACTATGCATAGCTTAAAAAAAAAGGCATTACTCAAAAAAAAAAAAAAAAAAAAAAAAAAAAAAAAAGGTAGTGTGATAACAAGAAAATAACCTAACAGTATAATTAGGATGACAAATCAAGGGCCTCTGAGTACAGAAAAAGCTCCTATGTAATATCTTGGGAAAAAAAGTACAGAGGAAATAACATCAAAATATTGTGCACAAGAATACTAGACTTTTCTATTTTTACAATATTTACCACCATCCCCCACACAGATGGATGTTGTCCTCATTACCATTTGTAATGTTCCTGTTAAGAAGAGGCAGTATTAGACATTAATGTGTTTGGTTCTCCTTTAATTTATGATTCACTCCCTACTTTAATGAGATCTGCTCTACAGCCCATAAAATAATTGTTATGGTAAACTGACTTTTTAAAATTAGCTACACACCAGTTGGTCCAGAAACCTATTCCTCCAGACTATTCATGCACAAAATACCTTTGTGTGAAGCTCTTTCCAAATGTGTAATGACTGGAGTAAGTCCAGAAGTTTGCCTGCAGAGTATCTCTGCATGATTGCCACTGCAAGACGTCTTACAGTTTCTTTTCCCCACAAAGTTACAGTCAGGGTTACTGCAAAGTAGAAATGCTGACACTGCTTTCAGCCTAAGAGTGAAAACCATGGATCTGTTTCGTATGAAGTTAAAACAGTTTCCTATTAAAAAAGATGTTCTAGACTCCCTGTTCTGCACGGCTATGTCACATTTTTCTGTTACAGAATCTTTACAAGAAATCTCAGAAGGGGGAAAAATGAGATTTCCTGGTTCACCCTATAGTCTCATTAAGTTATTTCAGTGTGATACAGCATGGCTGTTTGCCTCCCAGACCATACATGCCTCTGAGATAGTTAGTCTATCCCAATGATTTCCTGCAGGGAGTGTCAGCTTAGGTCACAAACACCGTTTACCAACAATACTTTCTAATCAGCCCTAGGGAAAAAAAGTATTTTCTGTTCCCAGAAAATAGCACATAGGGAAAAAAAAAAAAAAAAAAAAGAAGAAACACAAAACATGAGGCAACTGAACTATATTATATTTTAAGAGCTATATAAAACACAGATACTGAAGAACATTTAATGATCAAGGCATGCCAATGGGTAAACATCATCTGATATGGATGCTACATAAAAGCATGCTCTTGTCCCTTGTCAAAATATGAACATTTGTCTTTGTGAAGCTGAACAGAAGCATAATGGAGAGCTGGTTTTATGTTCCAGTGGAGGAGACAGAAATCACTTTCCACTGTAGCTCACACTTTTTTCTCTCCTTACCTCTCACAATGACTTCTGTAGAAGACAGTGGATGTAGACAAACAAGGAACAAACCTGGTAGAGGCCTCAAGAGTCTTCTTAAATAGCTGAGCATTTTGACTTTACTGCCTGACAGCTCCACTTTCCTTTCCTTTCTCAGCAGAGGAATTTCTAGACAGAAGTTCTGACTGAGGACAATGCAGGGACCCGGAAAAGTCTGCTAACATTTCTAGAGCTTAGGCTTTTGCAGGGTTCTTAGCTGAACAGGAATTAGGTCTTAGCACTTTTTCTCTTGTTTTTGTGTTATAAAGATAAGGAGTGTATGTTTGAATTGAGCAAGTATTAATCCTCTGTAATAACCCACTTAGAAAAGCATCAAACTGATACCTATGTCATTCATCTGTACCCTGAACTGTAGGGCTCAGATCCTGGTTCATAGGACTGTTCCAAAAATTTTTTGAAATGACCATAGAATGTAAAATGAATGAGGTGTTTCTACATCTGGAGGCTGACAGAGAAATCAAGGTCCCACTCCCACCCAAGTAAGTGCCTTAAACATTAGAATATCACGACACTAATTTGGGAGGAGCTGTTGACTGAAATGTGTTCCTGAAAGAGAGACATATAGGTCACATTTCTCCACTGTGTCCCCTCTTTCTTGGTGTGCATAGTTCCCTGTTCCTACACTGCATTGTGCGCAGGTGTCCAGGTGTTGGCAGCAGAGAGCTTCATGCGCAGTCCTTATGAGGAAAGGCCAGGGCTGCCCTATGCATCCAGTTCCAGCAGGCTCCACTGGCCTCTCTGCAGGGCATGGATGGGCCCAGCTGCCAACATGGTGTCACCTCAGGGAAAATGTAAGGATGGACGGCAAAGTGCAACACAGGGAAAGGAGAAGGAAACAAAAGCAGTGAGAAACAGTAGAAGGAACACCAAGATCGGAGGAGGAGGAGGTGCTCTGTGGTGGAGCAGATATTTCCAAAGGAACTGCAATCAATGAAGGATCCACACTTGGAGCAGAGGAAGAGTATAGACCCTGCATTTTTATTTTTTGCCTTTGTTTTAGTTTTATAATATTTAAAATGCTTGGAAATAATAAATAACATTCTATTTCTCTGGTAAACTAGTCTGCCAAAACAACAGCTTTAAGACTTGATGGCAGTTCATGAAAGAGGAGTGGATGGGTAAACTGATATGCCTGGGACTCTCTACTGATGTTGGCTTATGACAGTTATGAAATTAGAAAGCAAAGAGGGCATGAGCTTTAGCTATGCCTACAGTAGAAAGCAATGAGGACCAATGGGAGTGAAACTGTTAGAGGTGTGGTCCCAATGTCCACAGTATATGCATATAGGGCAGTTTACTTGTGTGAAGGATGTATGAGTACTTTGAATAATGGCTGGAGCACCTCTGCTATGAAGACATGCTGGGGTTGTTCTGCCGAGAGAAGAGAAGGCTCTGTGGAGACCTTACAGAAGTGTACTGGGTTTATGTGGCAAGGGTGTGGTAGCAGTGGGGCTGCAGGGGTGACCTCTGTGAGATGAGTCCAGAAGCTGCCCCATGTCAGATCAGAGCCAGCTCCAGCCGGCTCCAGAAGGGACCCACCGCTGGCCAGGCCTGAGCCAATGAGCAACACTGGTTGTGCCTCTGGGAGAGCAGATTTAAGAAAGGGAACAAACTGCTGTGCAACAGCCGCTGGGAGAGAGGAGTGAGAAACAGCCCTGCAGGCACCCAGGTCAGTGAAGAAGGAGGGTCAGGAGGTCCTCCAGGCGCTGCAGCAGAAGTTCCCCTGAGGCCCGTGGAGAGGCCCATGGAGGAGCAGGCTGTCCCCCTGCAGCCCATGGGTACCACGGCAGGGCAGATCTCCGTGCTGCAGCCCATGGAGGAGCTCTTGCATGGAGAAGCATACTCCAGGCCAGAGCTGCAACCTGTGCAGGAGCCCATGCAGGAGCAGAAGATCTGGCAGGAGCTGCCACCTGTGGAAGACCCATGAGGGAGCAGTCTGCTCATGAATGATGGACTCCATGGTACAAACCCATATTGGAGCAGTTCTCGAAGGACTGCTGCCTGTGGGGAGCCCACACAGGATCAATTCAGGAAGGACAGCATCCCATGGGAGGGACCCCATGTAGAGCCGGGGCAGAGAGTGACCGTGAAGGAGCGGCGGAGATGAAACATTACAGACTGACCACAGCCCCCATTCCCCGTTACCCTGCGCTGCTTGGGGGGTGGAGGTAGAAAAAAATGGTTGGGGGGGGGAGGTGTTTTTAGTTTGCTTTTACTTTCTTACTGTTCTAGTCTGCTAGTGATTAGGTAATAAATTATATTGATCTCCCTATGTTGAGTCTGTTTTGCCCGTGATGATAATTGGTGGGTGATCTCCCTGTCCTTATGTCAACATTTGAGCCCTTTCCATCGTATTTTCCCTCCTTTGAGGAGGGGAAGTGAGAGAGTGGCTATGGTGGAGTTCAGCTGCCCAGCACGGTAAAACCACCACAAGCAGTCTTCCAGTACTTGCCTACAGGAGAGGTGGGGAGGGACTGTTTAGCAGGGAATGTAGTGATAGGACAAGAGGTGACGGCTTTAAACTAAAAAGGGTAGATTTAGATTAGATATTAGGAAGAAATTGTTTACTGTAAGGGTGGTGAGACACTGGAACAGGCTGCCCAGAGAAGTTGTCGCTGCCCCATCCCTGGAAGTGTTCAAGGCCAGGTTGGACGGGGCTTTGGGCAACCTGATCTAGTGGAAGGTGTCCCTGGCAATGCCAGGGGGATTGGAATTAGATGATCTTTAAGGTTCCTTCCAACACAAATCATTCTATGATTCTATGGTCTAAGTCTGATTTTTGAACTGAATATCCATTAAATGTCAAGAGTGCTTTAGGTACATTTCCTCTCTTGTAAATCTTGCAGTTAAATTTCATTTGAAAGGTGTCTAGTCTGTGCAGTCCACCTGTTCCGTGTGAACCAAGGCAGAGTAAATGGGAATGATGAAGAAATTTGCTTCAAAATTGCATTTTTCATCCAAATTTTAATGCTAATGCATACTATCCCAACTTAAAATTGCCATTTTTAGAATATAGGATACAGATAGTGCCTTCTGATTTGGTATCCTAAACTTGCTTAAGATGGCAAGTAAATCTCTTAGTACATTATAGCACATCGCTACCATGCTCTATAGGTAACTACAGAAGATTGCACTGGTAAAAAATGGGGAATTTGCATCTTCATAATTCAGGGGTTGTTGGATTTTTTTTTGGATGCTTCGGAGTAGTGTTTTTCTGGCATATCAGCTTGAAGAACTGGCCCAGGTAGGTCCTGATAGTTCTTGTTGAATCAGTCAGTACAAACAGGGATAAGTATGAACATCTCCCCACCACTGTAGCAATGTGATCTACGGGAAATAAAAAGTTTCATGCCTTTCTTGAATGGTGAGCCATCTATTACAGCAACTTTGTTTCCTAAACTGCACTCTTTTTACATTAAAAATCTGTAGGCATTATGCATTTTGTATCAATCAGAGCAAGTAATAGTCACTCAAGTAAAAAGTTGCTTCTTACTAAGCAATGGAAGTTTTCTCTGATTTTTCTCTCAAAAATAAGCAATGTGTTTACATCATAGTAAAAATATACTGGTGTTTAGCTTTTCAGTTATACTGTTTGTGTTTCTGTGAAAAAAAAAAACAACACATAGTTATAATCAAAGCACAAGGCTTTTTAGAAGTGAAACAGTTAAAAAATAAATGATTCACTACTTAAAGGGGGAAAAAAAAAAAAACAGCAGAAAAAAAATATCATGGCAAAACAAACAAGAAGCTGTTTGGAAATGCTTTCCCAGTAGGATGAAGATTAACAAACGACATGACAAAAGCCCTAGAGGAACCTTCAGTTACTGGGAAATATTCAGCAAACATGAAAAAAATAATGCATTATAAGATTACCTAAATTGTCAATAAACATAAACATGTAGCACTCTCACCCAGTGAAACACAAATCACATCACTAAACCTCTAGAAACACCATGCATGACAATAATCTATCATCAGACTTTTAAAAACTGCTTTAAAAATGAAATTCAAATGAGTAAGGATTTTTTGTCATCTTCAGGCAATGAGAGAATTGGCAAAGCAATTCAATGAGATATCTGAATTTACTTTTTCAAGTGTATAGAGAATCTGCCTTCTCTATGAAAATCTTAAAACATTATGATGGGAAGAAAAGGGCATCTTCAGTCTGCTCAAAAAGTCTGTTAAGATCTGTAAAATACATTAAATATTAAACCACAAATAAATTCATTTAAATTGGAAGTACTCCTCCCATCTCTGTTTGAGGCAAAGAACTTACCCGTGTGTCGCATAAAACTGGCTGATCTGTCAAGTCTTTTGCATAGTCAGTCAGAAGAAGTTTAATTCCAGATGTGCTGTCTCTTGCTCCATAGGTCTGTCAGAGGGGATATAGAAATCTTCAGTAACTCTCTTCCTCATGAAACAATTGTTTCTTTTTCCAAAGGCACAAGTTTTCTTGGTTTCTGGAGCAAAAATAAACTATTGAACTGGATAAGTTCAATACATTTATGTTATTTGAAAAGTACACACAATGCATCTATGTTAAGTTTACTGTAATATAAACAAGATAATTAGAAACAAATTAATAGGAATGTGCGGCATCGATAAGTTAGTAGTACTACAGAGACTATGACTTTTGAACAATTATACTGTGTTTTAACTCTCAAAACTTAATCCTTGCTCTAAAACAGAAACATAAAATAGCACTTAAAGAATTTTGGAAAGCAGAGTCAATCAAAATACCCCAAAGCAGCATTAGCTAGACTTTTGTTTTTGTCTACACAGATGTGCCATTAAATGATTAAGCTCCAACTTTTTCTTGGCAGAGATCAAGCATCAGAAATGTATAAAACCCATTATTAATGTATTAAACCCATGTAGGATGACCTGTGTTACTCTGAAGTTAACAGTGCAATTTGCCCACATACCATTTGTGGTGTAAATTTCTGGCATATCCTCTGAGCATATTTTTAAAGTAGAAATAAACAAGTATATGCAGAGAATTCTAAAATTAATAAATCCTTAGGGAGAAAAACAGACTTGTTGCATACTTATAGGAAGGGTTTCAATTCATTTGAAATAGTTACATTTGTAAGTCCTTTCACTCACTGATGGTTTTGGTCCTAGGAGAATGGAGGGGAAAAGAGGGAAATGTGATTTACAAACATTTTTGTTCATTACTTATGAGAAACTGACTCACCACTATATAATAGCAATGTTTTAATGGGGAGTAGAATACAGAGGATATAATTTAGTTTTGTTTTTGCAACCATACTTTTCCAAAGGTGAAAAAGCCTGAAAGCCGATGTGGACTCTGCTGGAGTAAGCAGTTAAAGATTTGTTTTATGTTTTAGGAAGATGTTTATTTCTTCCTTTCTCCTGTTAACTCACTTTAAATTTTGTGGAGGGTACAAAGTGAGTCAAATGTTTCCAGCCATGCCAACAAAATAATAAAGACAAACTAGTACATATACTTTCTTCGGGGTTTCAAGACATCATTTTGTGAGGGACATTTTATGAAGCCTTTAAGAAGAAGACTTCTAATCAGGATGAGGATTAAAGGATACTGCAAGTAATGTGGTATTTAGGAGATAGGAGATATTTTTCCCTCAGAGTAGGAAAAAAAATGGTCCATTGACAGACTGGAAATAGTCTTACACTGGGCATTATTAGCACTGGCATTCTGGACAAAAAGGTAAACAATCTGATGCCCAAATCTGAGGCACACATGCAAACTGTTAAGGCAGACATATTCAAGGAAAGAGCTGGAAGTAATATATTAACTTACAAAGGAACCAGCCAAGTATAATAAACAGCAGGAACCTACCTAACCCCATATACTAGTTAAGCCAATTTAATAAACTGCATTGAGTTGTATGCCTGCTTCCTTAGAGAAAACTGAAAAAGACAAGAACTTCTATGGGAGCTAATAAATGTAGATGAGGAGGAGATTCAGTGAACAAAAGATAGGTACATTATAGGCAACATTCATCGTAAGGAATAATTTGAGTTGAATTACTTATATATATTTCTGGGTTCTAAATTAAGTGTAGTCAATGAAGCTAAACACATGGGAACCTGGCTGAATAGAAGTTTGGTTTGTAATTTTGAAATTAAAAAATCAAAGAAAGAAACCTTAAAATGAAATATAAAATATTGCAAAAGAAAAAATGCTGTGGCAGCAGCATGTGATTTAATAGTCCTGTCACCTAAAACACCAGTCAGCTCTCATCACCCACTGTCATATATATATCCAGAAACATAAACATCAGTCCAAAAGAAAACAACACAGCCACCCAGAAGAATTTTTCCATAAGTCAAATTTAAAAGCCTAGCATTATGTAGTTTGTAATAGACCTGGAGGAAAAAGTGCTGTCTATACTGTTAATGAATTTGTATAGCCTAATTTGAAGTTGGGAGCTCTCTTTTACTCCCTTCCATAAAAACAGATAAAGAAGAAATTCCATCAAAATTAAAACTAAGGAAGAGTATTTTACACAAAGAGAACTTTCTGCTCTTCCCTGTCCTAGACTGTTGACAAGAAAGAAAAAGATATTTAATCTTTCATTCCAATAGGATACAGAAAGGCAGGGACAGAGCTTCCAGACCTTTTTTCTTTTCTTTTCAGGATGGTGCATCCACACACACAAAAAAAATCACTGCAGAACTGAGGCTCGCTGCAGAAGTAACTGCTTGTCATCCATCTTGCTAGCAGAGGAGTTACCACATTTGCAACACTGAAGCCAGAACAGTGGTAAGGAAATAAAGGTTTTGGACTCTAGCCCCACATGATCTCAAGCTTTTGATGGTTACCCTTTTGAAGGCAAGGGAATGGATGGAAGGCAGCCACTGGGATGGAGCCTTCCCATTAAGGTATAAGTTTGCTCCAGAGACAAAGCAAAGATGGCAAATCTGTTGAGGTAGCTTTATTTATTTATTTATTTATTTATCCTTGTTTTNACACACACACACACACACACACACACACACACACAAAAAGTTGATTCTTCTACAATTATGTGTAAATACACATATATTTGCAAGTTTTCGTTTTTATTTTTTTTTCCTTTTTTTTTTTTTTTTTTTTTTTTTTTTCCATTGTCCTGAATGATATGAACATATCAGATAACTCCTATAACCTGAGTTATATTTAGCACTTGTTACACATAAGCAGATGTCCTCTGTCAGTGTCAGCCTACTTGTTTATCTATATACTCAAATTTATAAGACATTTAACTCCCTGCTGCCTGCTGTGATCAAAAATTACAAGATGCCCCCTTACATGAAGCATTTACCATGTTTGTAGCAACAGATAAGCAACACAAATTCTCTGTACCAATCCATAACAGATATGTGAAGTTGGCATGTGGAATACTTCCTATTTTAAACAATAAAAGCCAGGCTAAAAAAAAAAAAAATAGAAGAAAGCAATACTATTCCCTTCCCCTCGTTCTATTATTAATGTTTGTTCTTCAGAAAAGCCCAGGAAAAAACACAACTTTTTGTACCACACCATGAGGTTCTAGATGCAGGTTACTTCGAGGTCAAACATCAGCTCAGTGTTAAATGGTAGACCACATTAGGAGTCTACAAAGCAGCACTGTTATCCAGTTTGCTGAATGATTTGAAGACATGGACTAGTGATGACATATATGACTCCTAGACAAATGTCATCTGCACCATCTGTGGACCATATTGTGCATCAGATGGCAGGATAAAATTTGCAATAAGAAAGTTTCAGAGCAGATCTATGTTCCAGGGACTGTAGCCATGATCACAGCTGCACTGGGCTGGTCACATGTCTAGGGTAGAAGACAACGGTATCCTGCAGCAGCTGGTGAGCTGTGGACTTGAAGAAAGAGAATGCAGCCAGGACGGACAGATGAAACATTTGAAGGATACACTGAAATACAACCTCAAGCAATAAAAATCAATGCCAATCACTAAGACGGTGGGATTGTACAACACAGTTCTGGTTGAAGAGACTCAGCTGAACTTTAACTTACTAGCAGAATCATGCATAGTCTTGCTAACCAGTTGTCAAGGGCAGAAGTCTCCAGCTCATTGGCCACTATGGTTCCCTGCTAGCCTATGCTTTTGATTTTATTACAGAGTGCAGGATTTGGAGGTTAATATGACTAGATCTGGTTCCCCTATGGAGGCAGAAAGCAAACCTCATCCAGGGAACTCAGAGGCACTCCTGGTACTAGTGATTGTGCTCATCTGAGAACAAATATTGCATCTATAGTAAGAAAGGAGACATCAAAGAAAAAAATATCAACAGCAACTCTTAAAACTATACATTAAACCAATGGAAGAAGGACATCCCAGTAGTGCACTGTTTTGGTTTGTTTTGTATTTTTTATTTTTTTCCACACCCTACATTTCTTCTGGACAAAACAATGAGAGGTATTCTCTTCACAGCCTAAGGGCAATGTAACAAAAAACATGCGGTAGTTTTCAGAGAAAGGTTCCTTTTGTGCAAACCACCTAGTAGGTATTATCTTTCATTTAAGTAGATGAGAAACTCAGTCTTAAGTGTCTGCAGCAATTGCAGTTGAAGCAAGACAAACTAAATGTTTAGATATTAATTTCAAAGCCTAGCTTTAGTTAGTAAAACTAGTTTCAAATGACATTTTCAAATATTCTAACTAAGTAATACGAAAAATGGTTTTGATTTCAAAGGGATGATAGAAAAGGTTTAATTAACTTCAGTTGATGTGACATCAAGCCTTCAGTATCTGAATTCCTGGAACTAAATTATACGTTTACATATGCCCTCAATTGCATTCTGGATCTACAATAAACCTCTTCAATCTAGCAATTAAAATAGTGTTTCTATGGCATATTAATAATATTCAGTTCAAATTATCCAGTGCAAGAGTGAATATATAGTGTCTTTTCACTATATGTAGAGTTATTTATTTATTTATTTATTTATGGCTTTGACATTCACTGGGAAATTAATTATCAGAGGTTGGTTAACATAAAGCAAAACCATTAGTTCTTTGACTAAAATTCCAAAAAATAAAATAAAATAAAATAAAGAAAAACTCCATCTTATTTTTCTTTCTGAATAATGGTTACAATAGTCACAATAGGTGTAATTCATCTGACGAAAAGTAGATAGCCTACAGGGTTGTAGATATTCTAGTACTTGTCAGAGTTGTAACATCAGCTCCTTCCGGACATTCACATGCACACAGATAAAAATATGTATATCTATATGCAGAAGGCATCTCCAGTTAGAAATTCAGACTTAGAAAATATCAACACTGTCTCTGTCACATCTGCAATTCAGCCATCTCACATATATTGCAATTAACATCCCACTTCTAGGTGTATTCACAAAATGCTTTCTGTGGCTACAATCCTATTATTTAAGTTTTGCCAGTGCTGTGAGTACCAATCAAGGCTGTCCAAAATGAAGCCTTTGAGGAGACACCTGGGTTCTGCTGTTACTCAGTCTGCAGTCATGCATGCCTATCCTGATATTTGAATTGTAGTGATATTGCAAGTGCCTTAACAAACAGAACATAGGTTTTGTGGGAACTGGAGTTAATTAGCATAGAAGAAGCACAGAGTAGATGAGGTGGAGATTGCTTACAGATAATGGTAGGCTTTAATGGAAATCCAAGGTTGAATCTAGGAACCCATGTGGCTAATATGATTAATTAGACAGTACTTATGTGGGGATCTAAGATCAGACAGGGCAAGGAAATGAGGAGTTGCTGCTCATGGACAAGGGAAGGAAGGCAAGTAACAATTCAGAGAGGTTAGAAAAGTGGTGACTGTACTGGGTCTGGCTGGGATAGAGTTAACCTTCCCTGCAGCAGCCCATATA
>VXAA01005686.1:82608-101729 GCA_013399115.1 Anseranas semipalmata | reverse complement strand
AGCGGGTTTTTATAAAAAAAAAAAAAAAAAAAAAAAAAAAAGGAGGTGGCAAATGCAGAAGAAGGGCAGTGAATTCAGAATAGCTTCTCTGTGCCCATAGCCTATTGTCATGTTTATTGTAACATAATCACAATGCCATAAACATTTAAAAATACAAAAAAATACTGTTGCAAATGGCAGCTTTATATATTTAATAGATTCAGCCAGTCTGTATAAAGCCAGCCAGACTCTCGGAAAGTAGTCAGAAAATAGTATTTTGGTAGCCACATATCCTGAAAAATGCAGTTTCATTTCCTTCTTTGTTTGTTTTGTTTTCATTTTTTAATGCTTTTTTTGGTTGGCAGTTGGTTGATTTATTGGTTCAAAACCTCCAAAACATTAATGGGTGTTAAACAGTATTTCTGTAATTTTGGAAATGTACAGACTGAGACCTCATTAAATCAGTAGTGTCCCTTTTGAAATCATCCATGTCTACTCCAGTGCTAATGTAGTTGAATTAGTAATTATGCAATTGTTCAGGACTAAAGAATTACAGTCTGTGACTGCAAGCTTGTTATAAACAGTAATCATGCATTTGATATTCTGAAAATGCAGAGAAACTCAATTTCTCTGTACTTCTTGTACAAGAACCACATATTAACTGAATGTATATTTGTGTAGAATTATTGCCTGTAAATTTATTGAGTTTGGCCTTTAGCATGCTAATTGAACCATACATAGTAGGGCATCCAAAGAAGATGCAATATTAGCAATACACTTCCCTGCAGCTACATGTTTTACAAAGAAACAAACATCTAAAATCTTGAATGCATCTTTCCCTCATCCTTCCACAGTTTCTTTGTTTCAGTCATTTATTTATTTATTTATTTATTTATTTTAACCATGGGGTGCACATATTAGCTTCAATCTCTTTCACCATTGTTTTGCTCATAGTATTTCACATTTTCAATACTAGTGATGGATAATTTGACATAGTAAAGTATCCAGAGACAGCTGTTAGCTGCAAAGCTTGCAATAGCTCCCTGATGCTCCATAAAGCAGTAATGTAGTGTTTCTAAACTTGGGAATAAAAGATTTCTTTCTGGAGATCTTCAAACATAGCTGTTTACAATTTGAGGAACTTGAGCTTATTTTAAAGGTTGCTCCACTGTGCACCTAAAACTAAGGACGTAGAGACTTACCTGAGATTGTATTCCCCCCCATTCCACACATCCACAGTCTCCTCATGTTTCAAATAACTTTCAGAATGAGGTTTAGACCCACCATGAAGCATAACTGTTCATGATTTCATTCAATATGGTTCCTAAAGAAGGAAACAAGCAGTATGTTGCGGAATCAGTCAGCATCAGTATGTGGTTCTGGCTAAATGAATAAACCATTGTACATTTTGCTTTCAGAACACAGTACAGTGTTTTTTGTGTGTGTGTGTGCATGTGTCTGAATAAAACAATTGTCTTTATGTGTCTGCCTCCTTTTCTCCTGGTTTTTCTCCTGGGGGTTTAACACCACATGGTGGACAGTAATTATGCATGATCTCTATCAATAATGTAGAAGTAACTTCCTATTGAAGTTAGCTTAAGTGTCCTAAGAGTATAAGATCATGCAGTAAAAGCACAAACCTATGCCATTCCCTGTGGTAAATAATACTTCTGAAAAAATGTTCTAAAAGAAATCAGAAATACATAAACTGTAAACAGAATTCAAACTTACTCTCCCCAAAAGAAAACAAACTATAAAATTGCATTATAAAAAATACAAAGTAATATCTATAACCTGAAGAATACTTTTTTTAAAGAATTTCGTAACCCTGTACTAAGAAGGGTATAATGCTTGTTACACAATAATTAAACAGCGACTAGCAACAGGAAAAAAAGTAAATAATTATTTTTTGCTATTAATATGATACTCGGTTTTTGTTTTCATGTGACTAAAGTTCTTTAATCTCGCTTTGAATTAATTTAAATATCAGATGAAAGCACAAATATTTTCACAACCCAGAGTTTTCTGTATATGAAACAAGATCCATTGATCACTTTAAGGTTATATCCTTATCAGCTATGCTCTTTTGAGGGCAGGGAGGAGGGGGGAGGGAGGGGAGGAACAGAAGTGTTTATCAGAAATGTAATCCTTTGTGCATTGTCCTTTTTTTTTTCTTTGCAAATTGGTAACATAATTTTTTATTCATTTGGGCCTATGGATCATTTGCAAGCTATCTGCAGCTAATGATTTTATAAGCATTTAATACTCACAATTCACTAGTCTCGGTTACTAAAATCACTTGGTGTTGTTTCTGGTCTCCATGTACATGTGGCAGGTTATTGCCACATCTTTTTAATGTACACATTTGAAAGGTGTATATACATATCACGTAAAATTAGAATTTCTCGGAAAGAATGTGAATTCAAAACAGAAGAAATTCAGCAGAAGAACAGCACAGCCTCGCCACAAATCCAGATACCCCTTTTTTCCACAGGAAAATAGTGTTAAATGGGCTATGTGTACATTCAGAGCAGGGTTGTGTTTTACAACATTGCAGAGATATGAGGATTTAAGACACATTTCTAAGTGCCTTCATTACAATTTTCTTCATCAAGTTCAAACTTACTTTTTTCATTACTGCCATGGTTTACTTCTCCCCTAGTAGATACAACCTTCTGCTTTCCCCTTCCTTCCCCGTCTTTCTGCTTCACATTCTATCCTCTTTTTCATTATGAAAGCAATGAGGTCAACAGCTTTCTGTTTGATTAGCACCCATATGACAAGATGTCAAAAATGTCTACATAGCTGCAGGACCTCACAGATCCCACTTTAATTTTCTACCTGAAAAGTAATAGAAAAAAAATGTCTCTCTATATCCTAGGAAGAAAGTGGTACAAGTAAATATAACACAACAACAGATTTAGTGATGAGATCTTTGAGGAGTACAGATAGATTCTCAAGTGATGTGAGAAAAAGAAAATTGTAGGAGGGAGCCTTAGGAGATGGCTGGTGGAAATAGTGCTCATCTAGTATTCCCTAAAAAGCCACCAAGGGACTTAAAAGAACTGCCCAGTTTGAGTAGGCACTAGGAACCCTCGACTGCCTCAAGTTCAGTCTACCATTTTATGGCACTGCAACATTTGCCTCTCCATAAAACATCCAAGGCAATGGGATGGGAAGGGAAGGGAAGGGAAGGGAAGGGAAGGGAAGGGAAGGGAAGGGAAGGGAAGGGGAAAAAAAAAAAAAAACCACTCTTTAGTGTACCAGATTTCTCACTCATCTGTTAAATGAGCTCTTCAATGTATTATCCTCTGAGTACAGGTTCTACCCCTCCCCCATCTGAGGCTTAATTTATTTGTTTCTAAAGAACGTAGAAAGGATGTTCACTTATGATAGCTATAGTAAGCAAAACCCTAAGTATTGTATTATGCATTTATTTTAGGGGTGATTCAAAATACATATTTCATCCCAATTTCACTTGTGAATAAAGGCAAACAGACATTTAAAAGTCATTGGGGCATTCAGAGTTACATGAAGAAATGTTATCTTAGTTTTCCTTTAAATTTGGACTATATGCAAGGAGGTAGTAAACACATAAAAAGACACGTTCTTAAAACTCAGATCACTAATAAATATTGTTATAGGTATATATTTAGACAAGAGAAGTAACAGTTATAATTCCCGTACAGTACTTACCCATTTTAACATTATCACATGGTTGTACAAACAGGATTATAACAAGCGAAAGAAAGCACTTTATTTAATGAATAAATAATCAAAAGCATTGGTGAGGGTAGTCTTAAGAATATGCTGCTTCATACAGTTTAAAGTACATCAAACAACAAAATCCATAGTCCCAAAATTGCATTAAATAATACTGAGTAATTATGTGACTGATAATATTTAAGTATATATAATATATATATATATATGTGTGTGTGTATATAATCATATCATTATGAGTAATTAAGGTATCTATTTACATGCCATGCAATATTAGAATGTGTTGCAATACCTAGGCACAACAGGTTGATTTAAGAATGGCTGTGGTCAAAAACAAACAAACAAACAAAAACAAACAAAAACAAACACACATAGTGTTTAAGATGAGGGACATTTCTTTCAGTTCTTTCTTTTTGTAATACACAATGAGAAATTGAGATCCTTTCTGGTAGTTAAAGACATACTTTTACTATCAGACAATTAGGTAACACTATAAACTTAAAGCTGCAGATAGAGCCATGAGGTGTTGCAGTTAGAGAAGGCATTCATGCTTCAAAACTTAACGTATGGCATGCATGTTTGTGATATTCTTCTCACTGTGGACCCAGTCCTGTGAAATGCTGAACTACTACAAGAGGATGATTACTGCTGTGTTTTAGAGAAATTAAATGCACTCAGTGTCTCAAAAGAGTTGCACAGTATTTTGCAGAATAAGGATACATCTCAAGCACGTAAGTTCTATTAGTCTCCAATGAAATGATGTGTCTATATGACAAAAAAAAAAAAAAAAAAAAACACTTCTAATTCTGCATTTATTAGCATTAATTTCAGTTTATGAATAAACTACTTTGTGTTTTTTAAACCTGGAGATTACAGATTTGCTCGTTCTCAAGCATTTGCTAGTCTACTGCATGCTAAAGAATTTGCTATTTTTGTTAGTAATTATGGGCCAGGTCCTGACCTTTTGATTTGTAATAGGTTCATGTAAGCCTAAAAATTCACAATCTGTTCCTTTATGTTACAATCTTACAAAGCTCAACTGGTTGAAAATAAAATATAAAATGGGACCTCACAAGAAAAGGAATTTATCATATAAGCAGCTGTGTTATATAAGATGTTATTATTCAGAGAAGCCAAACTGAAAAAGTAAATCAATCCACTCAAGTAATGTGTGGAAAAAAAAAAAAAAAAAAAAAAAAAAAAAAAACACAGATATCTTCTAATTTTACAAAGGAGGCATCTACCAATGAGTGTTTTTTGGAACAAGAGGAAGAGTGAAAGGAGGTTTTGGATTATGGGATAATTGTATTCGATGTATGTGTCCACTAAGGTGATCAGCAGTGAAAGTTAAAAAAAAAAAAAAAAAGAACTAATATTAATTTACTTAGAGCTTGCCTGTCCACGATGAACTGATTCACAGCTCTGAGTGATACTGTATCATATTTTCTATAGACTAAAACACACTACCTTGCTCCAGAATTGGTTTCTACTTTGAAGATTTTCTTCACAGCAGAAAGCAAGCATATAAATTAAATAAAATTGAGATTTTGAAACACAATTATGCTGAAATGTATTAAGCAGGAAATAATTGAGCATTTAGAAACGACGTTGTGAGTACTCAGTTGCTTTCACTGTCTGAATTGGCACATGTGAGCACACATGCTGTAGAGAACTCTTACTGCTTATCTTACACTAGGGCAAGGATACATGTCATAAGAAAGATTTACCATCTGAATCAAGTAAATATTTTGTGCTCACAGCAATTCAGTCATCACAGACTACTTGTTCTTTTGTCTGAACTGGATATGATACCACTACAGTGCTCTCATGTCATTAGGAATACTTTTGTAACCTATTTTTGAGGTATCACATAGCACTGCCTGTTAGACACTACCCATATGCCTTTTGTCGTGCCATGACAGAATGTCCCATTGTCATGTCCCATGACATCACCTATTGCCATGTACCATGATTCTCACTGCATCATTGTGTTTTGTTAAAGCTACTAGTACCTCCCTTTGTTCAAAACATCCCAACATGTATCCATTTTGCACCTCTTTTCCAAATTTACTTGCTTTCTCATGTCAGCTTTGCCAGTCTTCCTCACTGCAGTGCTTTCCTCTCACACAGATATGCATTTCTTCTTTATGTCATTTATGGATTCAAAGCTTCCATTAGACTTGTCTTATCTATGCTCAAGTCCTAATAATTCTTTCTGATTATGATTCCTATTTATAAATTGCTAAAAGGTAATCATCACATTGAATGAATAATGTAAATATTCATTGTCTTTATATCTGCTAAAATTGACATGTATTTCTGCATCCTCCTTAATTCTGTGCCTTGTATCTTTCTGTCTGCCTTCAGACAGTTGCTTGGGAAAGACATCCTGACTGCTCTACCTTTAGAAAGAGTTTGGCACAGATTAAGTAGCACTAAACTAAATCTATACCTGCTTTCTATTTTCTATTTGGACAAAGGGTCAGTGACAATAAAAATGAAGGCCTATTGAAAAAAAAAACAACAACTTTGGTTTAACTTTTTAGTACACCTTTCAAATGTATACATTGAAAAATAATAATAATAAATAAATTGTACCCAATCTTCCTAGCTGAAGAAAAAAAGCTAGAACTGGCATGAGAAAGGCATCCATATCATGCCAGCTTACCAATAATTTTAAGTTATGTTTAGCTTCAAAGATAGTAAACTTAAGTAAGGTTCAGCTGCCTTCTCATTCTGTGCAGGGGGATTGGTTTTTATTTCTAAAGCCCCTCATCTGGAATATCACTGTGTTCCTGTCAGGATTTAACTTTTTTGTGTGTGTGTGTGTGTGTGTGAATTTTACACAACAGTACTGGTATTACTGATTGAGCAAACCAAATGGTTGTTAATCAATGCATACTTATTGAATACTGGTTTAGGGCCAACTCCAGATTCCATGGAAACCTCTGGAAAACAGCCCTTTGCTTTAGATGGGATTAAGATACAATCCTCTGTGCTACAGGTATTTATTTATTTATTTATTTACTGTTTTTTTTTCTTTTTTTTGTGTGTGTTTTTTGTTTATTTTTTATTTTTGTAATATGATAAGTATTTAAAAGTTGGATAAGGCTTTAAGGATCTAGAACTACACTTGAGAAAATGAGAAGAATTTCACCTGCCAGAAATTTAAATCATATTTGTTTGTGCTCCTCCTGCACAGGTTGATGGCAGCACAATGTATCAAAGGAGGAAACACAATAAAGTTCCCTTTCTGTAGCAATACTCCCATCATTGTGAGTTCCTATTTATAAGGAAGGAACTTTCTGTCCTTGATAGGATTTTTTTCAAATATAGTCTGTTTTAAAAGGCACTTATAATTTAAAATAGTTGGTGCTATTTGGGTTTGCAAATAATTATTGTATTTCTGTTTTTAATATGGAACTCAGTGCTCTGAACTGAGTGCTATGGAACCTATACTTTAAAACTCAGCATGTTCAAAAATAGGTTATTTTTATTGTTACTTCTTTTTCAAGGTTGCTGGTTTCTTTTTTTTTTTTTTTTTCTCTCCACTGTGCTGCAACAAAAGTGGTTATATAACCATACGAATTTTTCTTGTAAGAAAATATTTACCATGTTTTGACAAGACTTTTTTCTATTCTGAAAAGAAAGACTGAGGTGCGGTAAGTGCTAACTTCTGTATGCTACAGCTGTACTATTACAAAGGCTAATGCCAGTATACTTATTACATGTATTTAAGTATGCCTAATGAATCTGGGCTAGATTTTGTCACCTTTGTGCTGGGTAAGTAACATTTAATGCTACTCAAAGAACTGCTTTTAAATAAGCTCCTATTTACCATAGGAAGAACAGAATATGGCCCTCAGCATTTATCATTTGTTGTATATTCTACTCTTATACATATCGATATGAACCAAATGGACCATGATATGCTTGAAAAAATAACTGGAAATTCATAATGAAACAAACAAACAAACCAACAACAAAAGAAAGAGAAAATAACAGGAATAAAGTCCCTTAGGCATCTGCCGAAGAACTAACACAACACAACCAGGAATTCAGAACATTTATTGCAAGAGCTGAGTAACTAAATAACGTTGAACTGGCAAAGCAGTAACAAGGATAACTGGTTAGATATTTATTCTGTCAAAGTCATCAAACACCCCTCACAAACTGACATAAGTACTGTAATAAGCAATGCACCCCTAACCCATTTTATGCCTTTTATATTGTGAAGGAAAAAAAAAAAATGGTGTGAACTGCTATATACAAAACAGTAAAGAAGAAGAAAGAAAAAGTTTGTTGGTTTTTTTTTTTTGTATGAATAAAATCACCTTCAGATTATCTAACTGTTATTTTAAGACTGATGTTTCAAGGTGGCATAAGTAACTTTTGCTTTTTTTCTGTAAGGACTTTTTTTTTCTTTTTGCATGCTATTTATTTGTGTAAATTATTTGTCATGCCTTAACAAAAACCATCTAAGAATGTTTGGATTTGGATTTGCTTTGCGTGCAACCTAGATCTTATTAACATTAGGAGTCACTCTGCTGGTCTGACGGAGGTGACATGATACTGGTACCTGCCAGGCATTGACCAACTATGATAACAAACAGTTAAACAGCAATAATTAACCCTTTAGTTCCCCCAACTAGCCTACCAGGAGAATGCTCTGTTACATCATGAAGGCACAACACATTAAATATTCTGTGGCTATGGTCTAAAAACACTTGTGTTACTACAACATTAACGCAGATGAAGATCAACACAAATGCTGCTGTTTCAGCAATACAAACTGTCTTAGGTATAGACACACACTTGCCCAACTGGAAAAACATGGTTATTGTATTTTGCTCCTGTATAATTTCCTCTATATATTCCAGCTGAGATCAATGTCAGCTACAACTCATTAAATGCCAGACCACAGCTAACTTGATCAAGGATTCCAAATTAACAGCTTTCCCCCACACCCGTTCCACCAACAAAAATCTAAATATTCTCTGTTTTGCAGTCTCCCTGTTTTATGAAACAGAATGGAAGTTAAAAAAAAAAAAAAAAAGTTGCTAGCATTTTTAAGCTCTTACACATATCCTTCCATTGCTTAATATTTGGGAAAAAAAAAGAAAAAAGAAAAAGAAATCTACCTTAATGCTGGCATCATTTGCTACTACATAGAAAGAAAAACCTTTTTTTTTTTCTTTCCTTTCTACCAACAGCATTCTCTCCCACCTCATCAATCCATTTTTCCCTTTTAACACAAGTGTTTTGAGTTCCTTGGAACACTGTGTGTCAGACAGAATACTAACACAGAAACACCATCACTGAAAATGAAAGCAAAACAACAGGAAGCAAATGAAATAAAGTAAAAAGCAACTGTGAAACACAGAAATATGCTACCGTATCTTTTCAAGTGAGCGTTATAAGTACACAAAATTTGTAAGTAATAATTGTTTCTATTTACAAGTATTTGAACACTGATTGACTTATAAGTGTCCACTAACATTGTTAATAGCACAATAGGTTTAATGTTTACAGTTGCAGTTGTTTTGTTTGCAATATGATCTCAAGTATAAAGGTCCCAGCATAGATCAATGACAACAAAAGCACAATTTTCTAACTGGATATTCTTTTCAATCATTGCAATCCACTGAACTTTCTTGCACTCTCACTCTCCAAATGCATCTTCTGTTGTTCATAGCAGCAGTCCAGGGTCAAAAAATAACAAACAAAAAAAGAATATTTGCAAACTGGAGAGATCGCTGCAAAGTTTAAACATGTCTATTTAACAAAACCACACAACTAGTAGAAACACTCTTTCATGTTGCAGGACATCATACCTTCCACGGTGCTAACATAAAGATATGCATATCTCTACTAGGTGAAGCATAGTTCTAGAGGTCTACCCAGTACATAAAGCTCTGACATACACACAGTATTAGCAAGTCTAAGTAGGCTAAAGTCATTGGTCCAAAGTAACCATTTCTTATAGCTGGTGCTCTTTTGGACTCTCAACAGCTCCTGCGGCCTGTTTATAAGACTTCAAATTGGCCAGAGGAATGTCAGTCATGTGATTGCCAGTGTTGAAGTGGCCCTCACTGGAACTGTACTGCTTTCGGTCACTGAACTGGTTTCTGTTGCTGTCTTCTTTCCAGGTCCTGGTCAATGTGTGTCCATTAACTAGTTTGTCCTTCTTAACCCATTCTTTCTGAGGTGCAAAGGTAGAGAGAGGAGACTTTGGCTGTTGGTATGTACCCAAGCTGGGAGGCATCCAACAGTTATCTGAATGACCCAAAACCAGGCATTCTTGAGTGCACATCTCTGTAGCTTCAGCTAATCCTCGTGGCCCAAGAGGCCCATCTGTAGAAGAAGAAGAAGAAGAAGAAGAAGAAGAAGAAAAAGACATAATATTAGATTGAGATATCTGATGTTACATAAACCTCATAAGAAAATTAACAATGATTCTGAAGCAAAATATTGTGCTCTTTCAAAAAATCTGTTATGTTCATGGTAAATCCTAGATACATTTTCATTGTGTTGGCGTGGCTGCTTTGTAGGGCACGTAGTCTCTGTATATACAGTCTCTGCATGTATTCATACATAGTTTTCAAAAGTGGAAAGATGGTTCAATTAGCACAAAGTTATCAGTCTCAGGTCCTACTCTGATTAAACTTAACTCCTCTTTTTAGTCATATTTACCGAGAATATAGAGTTAGGTGGGCGAATATGTCAGAGGAAGTAAGTATACTCTTGCAGATTCTGAGTGAGAATTTATGCTCCTTGTAAAGTTCTACCCTCTTCTATAGTATTCTGTTCTGCTTTCATCTCACCTTATGCCTGTAATGCCTTGCCAAACTAGCAGCCTACTTCAATATGAGAAACACTTTTACTATCTAAAAATGGGCTTGCCCAAAGGAATTCTCTGAATGCCGGACGATTCTAGTTTCTACTATTTTAGAAACTCAGGTTGGTGCATAGTTCTAGACATCTACCCAGTACATAAAACTCTGATGCACACTCCCCAGAAGTAGGAAATAAATTAAACTTTGCTGGATTTAATATGAAACCATGAAACACTTCAAAATATTGCAACAGGAAACAGAGTAAAACCTGTAATTCTTCTGGCCATTAACACATATCTCAGTACCATAAAAATCAAGGGGTAAATAAAAAACAAAGCTTACTTAAATCCTGTTCATGATAAAAAACTCTTCTCATAATTCTTTTTAAGTCAGGAATATGAGACTATAGGAGGCAGAAATGAAGATTGCTAATGTACTACACATATTAAATATCCGCATCATTTTTCACCACTACTGAGGACATAGCTGGACAGCTGCAAACATCTTGCAATCTAGCAGACAGGTCACCCATGTCTTCAGCAGCACTAAATTCCTCTCAGTCTTACTGCATTCCTAAATGACTGAACTTGCTCATCTGATCAGACCAGATTTATAAGGAAGGACAATCCAGTAAAAAGGTAGAGAAACCACTTTGTGCATCTTTGTGAGATATTTCTTAATATCTGAGATAGATATGCTTTGTCATGATTCTTTTCTAACTGTATTGTAATTTTGAGCAAGAATTTTGAGCCTCCTGTTCTTGACTTCAGAGTAAATCAACTGGCTAATGTTGTAGACATTCGAAGAGTTACGGAGACACTTTTCATTGATTAAACAGCTCAGTGACAGGAAGGAAATTATAGATTGATTTTTGAGAAAGAATTTTAGCAGGTAGGAATGAACAGTGAAGTTATGAAGCATCTTAAAAAGTAGTACTAATCAAGAAAATGTCAGTGGCGTATCAGGAAAAAAGTGTCTTTATAATAATATAATTGAGATGCAAAATGATAAGTGAGGACACTTTAACAAAGATTTCTGTGTTACAGTGCCAAAGAATATTTCATTCTCTTGTACCCCATGCATGTACAATAAATTACTCCTAGTAACACGTCTTTTTTTCTGAACACTCAAATTATCCCAATTAATTTAATGGAAATTGCTATTCTTTCACATTTTTTTTCTTTTCTTTTTTTTTTTTTTAATTGCGACATAACAACTTGTGGTAGTCAGTTCCATAGATCATCAACCCACTGCTTTTACACACACATAGAAAATGCAATCAGATCTATTTCTGCATGTTCAAATGTAATTTGTTCTGTTCTTATCTCTGAGTAGCTCCTCTTTTTGAATATCTGAAGAATACACAGTACACTGTTGATGTGACAAAATGCAATAAACCATAATAAAAGTTGCTTCTGCATTCCCTGTACAATATAGTGTCCTACTGCTGTTGACTAGAACATAAAAAAATATACAGAATCAATGTCACTTTCCGTTTAGGTCAACACAAGATGAAATAATTAAGCCAGAATCATTAGGGGAAAACACACACACACACACACACACACAAACAACAACAACAACAAAACAAAACAAAACAACAAATGCACCTGTAAAGTAGAAGGTTAGAAGGAGAACCAAGAACCTTTATTCTAAAATGAGAACTGTGATAATTCCCTGGGAGAAAGACATTCTCTTTTCTATAAAAGCTATGCTTTGAATCCTCTAGTTTGAGGTTATAATCAAACTGAGGCAGGTGTTTAGTACAAAAAAAAAAAAAAAAAAAAAAGGAAAAAAAAAAAAAAAAAAAAGGCAATAATAAATAAAAGAAATACTCCCAGTATATTGTTAACATTTCCAAATGTTAATCTATAGGTTAAAAGATGATTACTTTTTTCTGCTGACAACAGAAATTTAATTTTAATTAGTTTTTTTCCTCATTTCAGAGAAAAAAGTGAGAAGTGGCAGAACTATTTCCAATCTGCCCACTCTCACAATACAATACTATCTTGCTGACCAAGGAGGAAAGGTTTGGCAGGGATTTAAACTTTCAATACACAAAGAAAACTGCTCACTGCAGAATAACACATTTCAAAAAATACAGGGCATGCACTCTGTACTTCCAATTTGCAGTGGAGTAAGAGGTAAACAGTAGAGCCTTCACTACTATAGTTCTGAAGGGGATAGGTTACTTTTTCTGTATAGTTAAATACATTTCAAGAGATGAGGCATTTATTTCCATTTAAAATTTAAATGATTAATAAGCTGGTGGCCCTCTAAGCTACATGTCAAACTCTTTTTTGGAAGATTGGCTTCACGTGTTTTGCTTTCTTTAGTAACAGTCCTGGACTGTTGATGCTGTTAAGCTGAGAATGGACTTTAAAAATACTTTGCCTTAGTCATCTTTAAGCTGATAACCTTTCTGGAGAGCGCTGAAATGTTAAGATATATATTACTGTGAACAACAGGGAGTAGGAATGGGATGACAGTGCTGAGATGATCACCTAACCAGGAGGAACAGCTCCTTGGTTTTTTTTTAGTTTAACAAAGTACTATTGCCCCACCTGGACTTCAAAAATTATTGAGCACAAGTCCTCTGCCAGTCAACCTTCCCTATGCAGAGATTTCAACTAAAGCCAAGACCATGGCAGCCTCTGTAGGGAGTGAATTACAATTTCTGTATGGGTGTAGGTCACACCAAATGACAGCTGTAGGCAGAGTGAGGCCCTCTACTCTTAGAAGAGGACTGGAAACCCCTGGGCAAGCCCGGCACACTTGCTTTAGCTGTATAATCATTCAAATAGCTGTGAGGTATGGCGCAAATTTGCACACACCTCTACTTATGCTTGTACATAAAAATCTGTGCATGAAATGCATGTCCAGACTAAGGAACAGGTTCAGACTCCTAGTCAAATGAGTGTGCATATTTTCAAATACTCTGACTCATGCTTTCCAACCTGTAAAATACAGGGAAGATTTACTTGCCTTATTAAAATATTGTGAAGTTTAAGTTTCCAAAATGCCTTGCAAGGCTTCATCAAATACATAATTAAAGTTAATCACTTTTGTTTTAAGCCGTCACAAGAGAAAAAGAAATCCACAAAGTATTTGTTATAAATGCAGATTTTTTAAGTAATATATTTTTACTGTTGAGCTGCTACAAGGAATGATCATTCTGACCGGTTCAGGAGTAAGGCAGCTTCATTCATAATGTGTCGTATCTGATTTCCAGTTAAGGCCCTTAGATACAGGCACAATGTTTTTGTAAATGTTATTGATAATAATGGGGATGATGGGGTCCCTACAGGTGTCCTACTTCTCAAGAAGATGAGAAACAGATTTTGGGAAGAATAAGAAAATTAAAAAATAAAGGACCTCACCTACAAAAAAAAGACATTCAACAATATGGTTTTCTTCAGCTTCTGTTTTGTGTAATTATGTCCTCAAGTATAAACAATATATTCTAAAACCTCTCATTATTCAGGTTGCTATTCAATAGCATAAAATGAAATGATCATGAACAGAATGATGGGAGAGAGACCTTCCATGGGTAGCTTGCACTGAAGAGTTGGCTGCTTTGTATTGAGAAAGCACAATGTTGACTTAATAGTAATTATCTCACTCCACCACCACAGCTGAACAATAGCTTTCACCCAATTTTCTAAAGTTGTTTCATTATCACATACAATGACACCACTTAAAAACCTGTTCTTGCTGCTTTAATTTTATAATTGCATTAATTTGTTTTCTTTCTCTTCATAAAAATGTCGCTGAATTTTCTGTATCAAGTTTCTCCACACTGAAGTGCTTTATTGATATGTTTTTTTCAAAGTATTTGTTCTCTGAACAATCCGTATTACATGAGGCTGGTTATCAGTCTTGGCTGCTTGAATATATAATGACACAAGTGCTGATAAAACTGTACAAGCCATCTGTCTCTGGAGTTAAATGTTTTGAAAACAAACACAAAAGTGCATAACAAACACTCCCTTAAATTGTCTTTGTAAATATTTATATCTGGTCTTACCCAAAAACACTTTTTTGTTGTTATTTTAGTCTGTTAATAGCTGTCAAGCAGATGCATGACTTGCCTTCTCAAAAGCAGACAGGTGTAAGAAGGAAAATAATGTATGCCACTAAAGAGCTAGTCATACCCCAGTGGTAGAATTTCTGTGTGGTCTTTTATCTCTTTTTATTATACCCCGAAGCTAAACTGTTATTTCATTGATTAACTTACTGCTGCAATTAGCAACTAGCTTCTGGTGTGTTGACCAGCTGCTTTTCAACCTGCTTTTTTAAAATTCTCGTGCTTAAAGCCAGAAAATTTAGTTTTCAGTGCTGAAAGAGCCAAGACCATGAGATAAGTTCAACTCAATGAGACTTTTCGGTCTAAAAAAAAAAAAAAAAATGGTACTCTTTGCCTGGGGGCACTAACATTAAGTACGGTGGATTTGAACATAGCCACAGCTGTGTTTCAGACAATCATATTTATTTAACGTTTCATACCACTTCTTAAAAAGAAAATAACAATGGCAGCAACAACATTTTCAGCTCTATTTAACCTCAAATACAGAAAGCTTTTTTTAAAGCTTTCATGGGCTACTTTACTAAATGACCTTTACTGAGACTGCATGTTTTTTTACAACCTTTCCCACACATATTGGAATTGAAATGACATTACTACATTTCATGGAGATTTTGCAACTACTACATATAATAAATATAAAAACTGGAAATCAGTTTATAATGAAAAGATTATTTTGACATTTTTTGCTTTTAAATATCAGTGAAATAAATGAGAGCCTGTTCTTTATTTCTAGTCTGGTTAAATAATAATAATAATAATAACCCAAGACTGAAAAGTCACATACATGCTGTGCTAGATGTGTTTCTAGGTATTGTTAATTAACAGGAAGATTCGTCAGTTACTACTAAAAACATATTTTAGTGGCTTATTACATAGTTATTCCACCTGGCAGAGTCATTACTGTTAAAACTTGGCCATGGCCCCCAGTCACCTTGTTCCATCGTCCCTGTATTCACTGCTGCTGCTATTTTTTGACAGACTTATTGCCACCACCTTGTAACCTGCTGCTTCTCTCTCTTCTTCCTAGAGTTGCATCCTCAGGTGCAGATCAAGCCCTGAATAATTACTTTTCCTGGCTTTGTCCTAAGCTTCTTTTTCATTACCACTATATTAGATAATACTACATTATTTAGCAGAGATAAGAATCATTAATTAGTGCACAATAACAGGAGGGACAGGAAGCTGAGGGGAGAGGGTCTGGAAGGTACTGCCCAGAATAGAGAAATTGAGCAAAGTATTTTCTTGGTATTTTCTTAACTGACAGGAAAGCCAGGCAAAATAAGATTTTCCATGCAATTATGTGAAGTACTTAAGTGATCCAAGTGGATCCCACTGAAATGTGTAAGATCCAAACTATAATTCCAAAAATCATGCATGACGATTTCTTTGACTCCATGGGGAGATCAATTTTGAAATGCAAGATTATTCAAGTACTTGAAATTCTGCTTCTGCACAGAATTGTCTCAGTCTTCTGATGACTGAAATGTTTCATGCCTAAATCTAATCAGTGTTAAGAAAGTAAGTGTTCCCTTTCCTTCATACCTTGAAAATCTCAATGTGGTTGGCATTTTAAGAGCACAACTAACATATGCCAACTGGCTGTAGTTTTGAACAATATAGCAGTGCAGTAGGCTGTTTTTCTTTCTCTAGTTTATACCCATAGGCTGATTACAGAAAGGTTGTCTGCCTTTTGCTTCAAACATTGTGCAGAAGTTACTTGTAGTTAGAACGTTTCTGGAAATGTGAGAGGCTCAGCTCCAGTTCCCTTTACTTCCCAACAGATTCAGATCCCCCTCTCCCACAGATGTACAAAATCAACCTCATTCTTGCTAACAAGAGCTCTTCTGAAAAATGAGTAACAGTTCTGTATTCCCTTCTGCAGAGATGCTATGATTCCTTACATGCCAAGGGAATGCTGAAATTACTAATCTACTGTAGAAATTGTGTTTTTTACAACCATGATTACTATTAGAAAGTATTATGTATTTCTCGTCTTGAGTTCCATTCACCTATACTTGCTCCACTTCAAAAGCTACCATGAAAGGAACTTATTGTAAGATTATTGTTTTTTTCTGCTTTCCTTGCTAGAAAATTAATTCCATTACCATTTACAAGTTACATCTCCCTCAGTAATGGCTTTGTTGTCAATATGTTTTTTTTTATTTGGCCTAACTTTTCTGTGCCTATCTCCAATTACTTTTTCTGCATTGACATCCATGTATATACACACCTATGCATTTCCACGTGTGCATGTTCATGAAGTACTCATGTACCATACAGTCCACACTTTGAAGCACAGGCACCCTGGACAAATGTTTAGTTCCTCACATTTTCTAAGGCAAGACACCTTCCAAGACTTGATACCTTCCAAAAAAAATTGAATTTGTTTTACCGTATTTTGGAGACTAAAGCACTTGGTTTCCTAGACCTGCTTACTTACATGTTCCTTAGACAGAATTTTGTGGCCTGTTTCTGCAGATGCGAACAAAAACACTGCTTTATCTACTGTTCAACCAGATGCAGAGCAGGTGCCAGAAGGCTGTTTGCATGCTGCTATGCCTAAGCAAGTACACTTAGAGAAAGCATATAAGGAATTTCAGCAGTGTTTAGTAGTTCAGAATTGTTAATAATCCCACAAAGTCTTCCAAACCAATTTGTCTAGAAATGGAAAGTTCAGTCAATGAGCAAGCCTCTCTGCCTCTGCCATCTAAACACACCTTTGAAATTCACTCAGTTGCATGTTATTACATTACTGTTTTAGTTTGAGTTCTTTTATAACAGAAATTATTTAATACTAAATTTATTTAGGACTTAAATCTGAGGGACATCTCAGAGTAAGAACATACATCTTTATAGCCTAGTGGAAGCTCAGTTTGGTAGCTTGAAAAGTCACAGAGATTTAACCAAATTCTAGGCCTCAGTTGTCCATAGAAGATAGCATGCAGCCCATTTCCCAACTCTGTGGAATACACCTTATCTGATTGTAGAGCTTGAGAGGTACTAGGGGTCAAGCTTGCTTAGCATTTTCTAGATTTTATGAATAGATGGATGAACTGACAAATGTGACATTTGGGACCACTCTGCAGGCAAGTTACAGTGCTCTGAAATCACAGGAGCGGGGTTCATGCAATCAAGTATGTAGGAAGATGCCACAGGAGGTGTTCTAAAGCAATCATGATCTGGAATGGTGCTGAGCTGCCCCGTGAAAAGCTCAAACCTGTCTGATTCAGTGCTCCTCACTGGTCATAAAAATCTAGCTCTGTTATTTATCACAGTTTGCACATTGCCTATGTTCAGATCTCTATGCCACCCTATTTTTCAGGCGAAACTTTATACCTTGTATTAAAAAAGAAAAAGTAGCTTCACTAGATAATCTAGTGGTCCTTTCTGTTTTTAAAGATCTATGTATCATCAAACACAAGCATAAGATTGTATTCTGTATAAACTTTCAGTGACAAACGTAGCCAATGGTATCACACCTTTTAGAAATATAGAAGACACAAAATAATATCTGGCTTACCATTCTGGTTTAATGCATTCTGTCGGTAAAGACAAACAAATAAACTAACAAACCACAAGCTACTGCAATTTGTATTCCAAACTTAAGAGTCACATTGGGGGTGCAGACAGTAACCTTCTAGGGTGAGAGGGAGAAAAGAAATGCAAACAGGATTTTTGAAAACAAGCAAACCAAGAAACAAACAAAAAAAAACAAATTTTGTTAACCAATAAATAACAAATAAATAAATAAATAAAAGATTAAACGTTTTACACATCTCTCATACAGATTTCATTCTTTGGTCACAGGTGAAAAGTCAACATTTGCAAATGGAGACAATACAAACACAATATATGGTCAGCCAGGACAGCAGATTCTCCTCCTGAGAGGGTATTGTTATTTGGACAGATTTTAGGGCACACAAAGAACAGACAGCATATCTTTATCAGTCTGTACCCATCTTCAGCATGGTATGGAACTCATTCATCTTCTCATCTGCTGAAGGTACTGCATGAAGAATGCTATCTCATCTAATCCTATTTTCCCCAAATTAGCATTTTTTTCCAGCTATATGTTTAATTTTAGCAGGACCATCTAACAAATCAAAATTCTACAGAGGATTCAAATGAACCTTCTAAATTTGATTGGATTACTTAATGGGACCAAAGCACAGTCAGTGTTCAAGTATTTGGATTAATATTAATTTTCAGCATTAATCTTTTTTTTTTTTCATATGTAACTCATTATTTTGCTGCATAAAATACATATATATATATATATTCCCAAAAGGTGGTGACGGATGGTGATAATAAAATATTTATAAAGCCTCCCATGGTCACAATCATTTACTATCTTTTCTCTCACACCTAAATATTTATGGTACTTGATCAAAATATCTGTTGAATTGATTTACAGGTAACCTGCTGAGACTGCAACACTTTTGGTATTGTCATATTTTCTGATCTATTAATATGCCCTAAACATGAACCTACTGTCA
>VXAA01005686.1:41485-82565 GCA_013399115.1 Anseranas semipalmata | reverse complement strand
AAAAACTTAAGTCTCAATTTGAAAGATTCTGTCAACTGTTTATCATAAAATCAAATTTTGGTGAATAATTTCTCCACATTGCATATGAAAAAAAATGTAGGATTCAATGTTAAAAAAGGTAGTATCCAATATGAGAACGTCTGGCAGAATGCTGTGAAACTACTGCCACTAAGATAGCTAAATAATATTTATTTCACTACTGTACAGTTTTATAAACTTTTTTGTGCAGCTACAATATGCCTGACCATTAGTTCATGTGCAGCAGGAAAAGTAAAACCAGTCAACTTGCATTTAGTTTGAATTTTATGACTTTAAAAAGAAGACTAAATTAAAGAGTTGCTTTTCTTGATTGCTCTCTATCCTCCAGTAAAAGCCTGATCTTCTGACGTGATAAATACAGATCATGCCTTCAGGTCAGGCATGGTGCCTGGTGATTTTATCCAAGGATATTGGCTTTACTAATCCATAACTAAATAAAAACACAAGTCATCATTATCTATATATACATATATAGATGATGAAATGTGCTACATGTTCAAATATGTATATATTTATGTATTTCATTTGTATTTACATTACACATATTTTCTCTATTCTTGCTTTTATATATGTATTTTATCTATCTATCTATCTATCTATCTATCTATATTCTATCCATCTATCTACCTACATTTTTTGTCTTCATTTTAAGAGCAGGAATTAATAAATAGTGTGCTGCATATTCATAGAATCATAGAATGGGTCTGGAAGGGACCTTTAAAGATCATTCAGTCCAGTGCCCCTGCTGTTGAAATGAATGGAATCACTTATGAAATGAGCAACTTAATTGCTGTGACCAAGTCAGTTATGCAGTCGTCATAGCTTCCTCTTGTTATCAATGTAGAGAGAAACATTTACACAGAGTGATTCAGCATTCTGAAGACCTGACTCACTTTTTGGAGGCATCAATTTCTGCCCATTGATAAAAAGTAAATGCATGGATAAAAAGCAAATCCATAGATAGCAATTACCCATCTAGCTCTGTGTGTTTAAAATGGATGTTATGAGTCTAGGCTTTTGTTGCCATTCTAGAGAATGTTAGAATAATTTGGAGTCTGATCTCTTGTAAATGAACTTAAATAAAGATTTTCTATTATAAACAAAATGGTTCCAGCAGACAGTGAATAAACCAGCAGACAGCTACACAAAATACCCCAATGGCAGTGATCTCAAACATACAGGAAGCAGGATTTTATGAAGCCTGTAAGAGAGTTGTTGGAGGGTGCCAGCTATAGTGAAATTATCTTTCAGAAAATTAATACTCCAAAACGATTCTAGTTCTCCACACTTTGAAATAGGTGGAGAACTCTGAAATGTTGCTATTTATAAGAGAGAGAAGACTGTGATATTTGAGGTTTCCTAAAGTCTTGAAAGTAGGACAGGTCATACAGTTGAAAGCTTGGAAAACATAAAACTGTGAAAAAGTGAAGATACTTAAATTCTATGGTTGAGATTAAAAAATGGTATCTTTGTCAGTTATTTACTCCACCACAACTCCATGTGGGTTCTAAACTAGGAAAAAATTTATATTCATCCAGAGACACATAGTTTTATTTACTGTAATTATCTCCAGGATATTCAAAGTGCATATAAAGAGGTAATTAAACCCAAGCCAAGGATTAAGTTTTAGTAGTTTTGTTGGTTTATATTCACCTTATTTGATAAGGCATTCAGTAATTGTCCCCAAATATCTCCAGTTCTCTTGTAATCTCCAGTTTCCCTGTAATCTTGAAATATAATATCTGTGATAATATCTGGCCACTAGTCTAATATATACTTGATAACTTAAGAACAAGGGTTTCTTTATCCAATTGCAATAAAGTTTTTTGATATGAGGTATTGTATTCTAATAAAATTTAACTTTCTCTTAAAAAGGATACAGCATGTTTTAAAGTGACATAAAACTTTGTTCTTTCAAGCAAATTCTAGAAATAGCAGTAGGCCAAGTGTCTAATGTAACTTGATGAAAAAGACCAGATAACTACAGAGTCTCCAAAACAGAAGTTTACTGCTCTTAGTATCCACCACAGATACCACAGAGACATATAAACAGGAGATCACAATAGAGGCCACAGCAAGATTTATCTTATTTAATCACAAATAGTGATATCTTCTTTAAATCTAGCTTTTATGGAAAGCTAGTATTTTGCCATTGTCATACAACCTTTCCAGACTTTCAGAAATCTCCTCCAAGATTTCAGTACATTTCTGCATTCTCATATCAAATAAACCACAGTTTTATGTGGTACTCCTGTCTGGGGCTTTCAGTTTGTTTCTCTCCAAAAGTAACAAGCCTGGGTTTTAATCTTGGGACAAAAGTCCCAAGTTATTAATTTTGTGACCTTTAGGATATTTTTAACATAAAACTGCTATCAGGAACAATCAGTGTAGTTTCAGCTCAAATTCTATCACTTAGCTGTATTTCTAAACAGTCAACCCTATTTCCTAGGTATTATTTTCTTAGCAGTAGATTAACCTCTGTACAGCAGCAAGTGCCAAAGTAAACATTTTTTTCTCATGATTTCTGAATAATAATAATAATAAAAAAAAAAGGGGGGGGGGGAATCAATTGCTTACTTGAAAGACTAAATGACAGATGGGGGAAAAAAACAATATCAAAAAGCTACAAATCTTGTACTCCAGACAGCAATTCATCTACCAGCAAAATGAAAATGGATACATATACTACAGTGTCTAAAAAACAAACCAGCAAACAAACAAACAAAAAACACTGTTAATTAAGAAATATAGTTAAGACTATTTTTGCACAGAAATATGAAATTCATTCTATAATTAGGTTAATTACAGCTATCTAAACAAATTTAAGTTAAAATCCATCTTTTTTTATGAAACCTTATTACTAATGTAGATTTCTTGCCACTTGACTGTGTTCCTAGTTTTATTCAGCACAATTCAGACTAAAATCAAACTTAGGTTAAACTTAATTTGTTGCAAATTTGTGGCAGATGCCTTATGTGTAAGTGCTATTTTGTAAATAAGTGGCTTAACTGACTTGAAAGGATCTTTTGAAGTACACTTCTCTTTGTAGAATTAGGACCTAAAACTGGGAACTTAAGCTACATGAATCTGAATAACTGAGGAAAGTGCCTAAATTAGGTGCATAGCAAGCTTGATTATATTGTTATTTTTGTTTTCCATTCTACACAAAATGTATGCTTGATAAATTTCACAGGACACAGATGTCAGAGATGCCATTAAACTAATCCAGAGATGAAAGAACCATTTCCTAATTCTGCTTGTATAACCATACTTGTTTAGTTCATTGTGTAAAATTCAGTTCTGTGCCAGTAGAATTGTTAGAACTGCAGGCACATTGCATGAAGAATACTAGAAAGGGCTTTCTTTTCTTATGTCTGAATCCCACCCATGCTACAGTTTCTTTATTTTCTTTAAAAATTGCATTCAGTTGCAACATTTTTTCACAAGAGAGATCCCTAAGTCAGTTAATGAGAGTCATTACATATAATATGCTGAAAATTAATATGGAAGCAATATCAGCATACACTGTTTTCCAACTAATTTTGGTTAGTCAGACAGTCCTGTTATAATCCTTGGCAAGAGCTATACTGAAGAAAAAAAAAATATTTGTGATACTAAAAAGGAAATCAAATTATATTTCACATGAATAGCGAATCCACATTTAATGGAGGTTGAAAAGTTTCTTTCTTCCTCTTTCTATTTAATGAAAAGTCTCAAAACTAAGCTTTCCAAAACTTTTATGCTTGCTTCTTCTTCTTCTTCTTCTTTTTTTTAATTGCATTATATTTATTCATGCAAGAGATATGAAAAAATAGGCCACTTCAACTTGCAGCCAAATCTAAGTACACACTGTAAAGATTGTCTGAAATTTGTGCATAAAGTGCACATATGGTAGATCCCTACCAAAACATTTAGAGGAATATCCTGGCTGGTGTCTCCACGTACCTGGACTTGTTTAAGCCAACAATATTAACATAATGTTATTTATTTTGAAATGGGCTAAGATGTATTTATAGAGATGCTGAGGGAAGAATCAGTGCTATGAGCACAGACCATGAACACATACACATGTAACAGGCTCTTTATTTTCTCCTTTATGTTTGTACATTGCTTGATTTCTCAATTATTAAAAAAAAAAAAAAAATCAATTGGCAGTTTAGGAAACTCGGTTGATGTATAAAGCAATTTTGGGTGGGAGCATATCAAGACAAATTGTTGTTTTGTTTTCGTTAAACCATTGTTTTTGTACAATACCAAAAGACATGATTTAAGAGCCACTTACCACCTTGGAATTCATTTCATGTGTTTAGAAACTTATCTTCCTTGCTGAATCATATAAAAATCTGACAAATCTGACAAATCTGACAAAATAGGAGTTGTGAATAATTGGAAGTTTTGTCAACTTTTTTTTTTGTTCCAATTTGAGACATAAAGTTAAACAGTAATTCCATATTTCTGAATTCACTGTTTTTATTTTCCATCTTGTAATACAATGCATAATATATTTTGGCATGCTTATACCATTCAAGTTTCTGAAAATAATGGACACTATGAACAGCTGTGTGCTTACTGAGCCTGTTGGAGAATCAAAAACTATGAAGTAATTCAGTTTAAAAAATTGAAACCTGCTTTTCTTGTGTAAAAAAAAAAAAAAATGAAAAATTGCAGTTGCCCCATTTAGTTCACTTAACATTTTCCCTGTTTCACCTCCCTTTCATGAACTGCAGTGCAGATGTTAATTAACATTTATAAAATGCCCTGTCAAAACACCTAAGAATTATTGTTCTGTTAATACCTTTGTCCTGTGCTTGGGTTCAATGACTGATTTGAACTAAAGAATGATGAAAAGGATCACTGGCAATTGGTTAGAATGTCTAGCCTTTTCCTGCAAACCCCAGCCAGTAATACATGGCTTTGTGCCAACAGTGTAGCTTTAGAAGAAGAACTGTTATAAAATTGTAGTTATGAGGGAATTAACAGTCACATTTGAGAAGATTATTACCCTTGTATGAAGTGAGTTAATTTATTAAATGCTAACTTCAGAGGCAGCAAGTCATTTAGAAACAACGGCAAACACTTAAGAGCACAATGACCTATCTGAGATGTCAGAATACTTTATTAGTAGACAGAAAGAAGTATTCCCGAACCATTTATTCAATGGGATAACAGAGACAGGCAGCTGTGTCTCCACAGATTCAGTGGACATGTACTTCTCCTTTGAAATAGGATGGAGTTTTGCTACTGCCTTCATTGGGTGTAAAACTGGGTCTTTTGTCTCTATAGAACACCAAATGAATTTCACTGGCAAGCCTGATTTAGGAAGGCATGCACTGAAGGAAACAGATCAATTCTCTAGCGAACTACAGGTCATTCCTTCAGCATTTAGCTTCTCTATATAACACACCAATTCTTCTTAACAAGTTCTTCAGCTCAAGACTCTACTTTTTCCAAGTTGTCTATATATAGTTCTGCTTTCTCTCTTTTTGACACTTTTTCAGCTTAGGTCTCATCAACATTCCTGTTTATTTTCTACAAAACTATTTACTCCCACCATCTTCTCAGTTGCCTGCATAAGTCCTTCTCATTTATATCACTGAATTTAGTTACCAGATTTCATGTATAACAAGCAAAGGACTTCTTTTTGTATTTCATTTAAGAATAAAACTTAAGATTACTTAAATACAGAGCCATAAGTAAGGTAGGATTCATTCCACCCTAAGGTTCTGCTCTGCAGGCATTTGAATTGATTATGAAGGTTTCCTTTTGTATTTTTGCAACTTAAAAGATCAAAGTGATGAAGTGTTACAGAGAAGCTAGGGGTAGGACTGAGCTTCAGCTTCAAAATTTAGATGTCTGCAATGTATCTACATGGGAACCATAGATACACGCATTTTATAAACTTTCATTTTAATTAACATAGATCCTGTCAATCTTATGGGTCCAGTCAACACAATACAGTTATTCAGTGAACCAAATATACAGAAGTGAATCTCAATAGCTCTTTATATTATGCTACTGACTGTTCTGACTACATCTCCATTAACTCCATTAAAGAGAAATTAAGGCATCTGACTCCTGTGTACGCACCTTCATTTTAGACAGATAAATTTATTGTTTGAATCTGGAGCTATATCCTACCCTTTACTTTGCCATAGCACTTTATCACTTTGATCTTTTAATCTGCACACAGATTAGGAAACTTTCCTTTAAAAAAAAAATTATTTCTTTAAAACTAATTGCTATATCAAACCATTGATATATTTTTTTTTCCTTACAGAATTAAGCCTGTTGAAGTAATTTATTTTTCCTGAATTCTGTTAACTGTGGTCTCTCTGATTATATCTGGAGATCAGTGCCCCCACTCTAGCAAGGCTTTCAGATGGTCTCAAATCACGTGCTGCAGTGCTTCAGAACAATTTCTCTAGAGAAAAATTTCAGGTTTTCTTCATTGTGACATGAAAATAGAATGGAACTTCATAGAAGTATAGGAATACCATTCATTTTCACAGTGTACAGATCTTTGTCACCATAACTGTATGGATTTCTGCAGAATTAAAGTACCAAAGCTGTAGCTGTAGGACAGTGGGATAGGCCAACTAGAATGAAAAAATAATCATTTACTGGAGACAACTGAAAATTTCACTAATTTTAATGGTCTAGTGGAGTGTAAGGTGAGACGACGAACATTTCAAAAAAGTTTGAAAAGATGGATTACAGCGTATGTTTCATTTAGTCCCCCATTCAAGCATAAAGCGCTAGCAGTATTCCTGATTAAAATGGAAAACGTTCCCTGTTTGTGGGGAGAAAAATAGCACTGAAAGCAGAAAACACCTGGCAGACACCTTGAATATGAAACTTTTTATTAAGCACTCACAGTCTCAGGTAATCACTTTGCAACTTCTCAGTAGTCTGACTTTAAAAGGAACTTTATGCTCCATCACCTTCTATACCTATGTAGTCAAAACACATGGGAATGGCACATAAACAGTTTGTAATCTCTTCACTGCTTGCATGCATATTCCTTCCACAGCGCTCTTTTTCTTGGAGGCCTTATTATGAACACTCTTTGTCTTAATGGTTATACATTGACAGTGTATTCTCTGGGTCTGTGTTAGTTTACTAAGCAAACCTTCAGGGATCTATGTTTTTACAAGTAGAAGACAGAAGTAGTAAGATCTTCTTGTTGACAAGTCTGATTAAATAAGACTAAGCAGTGTCTGCACAAATGCTTAGCTCAGCATGGCCTGCAGTATCACAGCACCCACTAGAAATACTTGCTTAAACTTCATGCTGTGCTGCATATCACCTAAAGTTCTTTGCCCATACCTGGTGTGCTTTGTTTCTGATACCTACTGTTTACTGTGAAGGCATTTACTACAGTGTTGATACAAACAAACCAACACAATTAATCAGAGGAAAAATCCAAATTCAACATAAACTAATTTTATAAATGTACAAAGTATGAGTGCTACCTGACTGGGATGTCATGTACAGACAAACTTAGAGGAGAGAAATGTGAGCATATATAACCACAAATCTATAAGAATTGATTTGAATGAATTAAAGAGAATTAAAATGGAAAATATAATACCATGACAACTGAAAAACAGGAAGAACTGCCACATCAATTTTAAGAATGGTAGATAATGTTAGATTACCACGGTAAGTTACTTCGTTTTTAGAAGCAAAGGAAATTGAGTAAATCTCATCTCTCTGGACTTCAGTAAAGCATGTGATGAAGTGCCATATAGGAAATTATTTTAGTTTAACTAGTATATAAGATAATAGAAGCTGTAGGTTGATTAAATAAATGAATATATGGTGCTGAAAGGGGGAGTACAGGGCTGGAGAGAGGTTCATCACAATTCAATGTCAGAACTAATCCCCAATAATATTTTCAGTAATGACCTTGATATAAATACATGAGAAGGGCTGATACAATCTACTCCTGACCCACAAATCGGGAATTATCATCAGTAAAGACCAAGTTATCTTAAAAAAAGAACTAGAAGACATTAAGCAGCATTAAGGATAAGAATCCTGAGCAAGAAGGTAAGATTTTTCAGTATTAATACTGTCCAGCATTCACATACTTTTGAAAATCTCAACAGTAAAAGAAGGTACTGGAAGTAGGATGATCTGATGAAACACTGGCATTTGTAATTGAAGAATACCTTTCAGCTAATCATCTAGATTCTTTAAATAGGCTCTTTTACATTTTCATTTATCTGAACTCCTTCAGGTTTTGCTTTAAGATGAGATGAATTGTACCCTGAAAGTGCCTACATCTCCCTACTGACTACTAAATTACCCAAAATGCCTAGCTCAGATGTATACGTGGGATCTTTAACTTATACAACTGAAGCAACAGAAGACAGTTCTTTCAAAATATCTAATGAATCTTAGACAATGTGAGTGACCTTAAGTATGTCATTTAGTTCCTCTGTGTCTTTACTGCTCATCTATAAAATGAGGATAATAGAATTTCCATATCTTACAAGGCAAGACAGTGGGTTGCAAATTACATGGCTCTCTAATACCACGGCAATGGAAGCCTCTTTCTCGACTGTTGAATGAGGAAACCAGGAAGAACAGACAATAAAACTCACAAACCAATTTATTTTCAAAGAGGGCCATTTGACATCTCCCTGAAGCAAAGTGCCATTGAAAAACAGTGTTCCTGTAAAGCATGCTATGATTAATCATAACAATAACAGTGATGCTTTTGAAAGAGGGGGTATCCCTCCCTCCTGAGTAAGAGAATTCACACAGGATATGTTTTTCTCTTTTGTCACAAGCTGTTCCATTTGTCTCAAGATTCAAGTAAACAATTGCTGCAATAATGAAAGAATCCTCTGTGTTCGTTGCCCACTGATATATGACACATCCTTTGGAAATTTTCTTTGACGTCTTTTTAGGAGAGCAATCAGGGAAATGTTTGCAGGTGTTCAAATCTTTAGTGAAAAATTAATCGCAACACAATTTTAGTATTATACTGTGACTCTTCTGATAAAATATGTGCTTGTTTCATATATGCAAAGCTGATTTTGATCTCATTTACACCAATACCAACTGACTCCAGCTGAATTACTCCCAATTTAGTCTAGAACCTCTGTCAGAATTGTCCTTATATTTCAGCCAAAGCTCGCATATCTCCAGCAGGAAAGTGCCCTTTTATTGTAAGGCTAAATTGGCATTCATCCAGAATTCCCTGGGAGAAAGGGTTTTAACCACATGGGTTCAGAGAAACGAAGAGAACTTATTTATTTAAAATTGAGGTTATAAATATTTTAACAGCAGCAGCAGCAGCCATAAAGAGAAGGCAGGTATTCAAGGTTGCTACAAATAAAAAATCTCCTATTAAGCTGTCTAGAGCTAATAGCTGATGATAGAATTCAGACAGTGCAAAGAAATAGGTACAAAGGTGCACTTGTCAATAATAAGAACAAGAGTACAATATTTACAATTGGATGTTTAAAGCCAAAAGAGAAATTCTTTTCCCTGTTTGATCTTAGGAAAATTTATCTGTAGCTTACAGGTCCAAATTTGAGTCTTATGTCTCTCAAAAGAAGTACTGAGATAACTGTGCTAGAGATGACAGACTAGTAACACCTCTAGCAAGCCAGACCCATGGGGGGGTGTCATGTTTTCTTCATCTGTGCTGAAAGCACTCTGCCTGCTTAGAAATGTTCTCTTTTGTTCTCCCATAGTGTCCGAAATTCATTCTCAAGAGATATGAAAAGTTGAAATTCATCTCATAGAAAAATGGTCTCTTCAATTTCCATAGGAACAAAGAATCACAAAATGAATGTAAATCTTTTAAAATGTTTATTTATTTATTTATTTATTTATTTTGTTATCCACAAGCCAGAAGAGCTCACAGAAGGCATAAACCAGATCCCTACCTAACTGTTATAGCACCACTAAAGTCATAGAGGATGTCCACTACAGTATGTGTCTCTGTAAGGGATATATAAGAATAAGCCAATACTATTTAAACTCGAGCATTTAAATGACAGTGAAATTATGGTGGCTCATTTTTAACTATAAATTTGCAACATACTTTATCAGTAACCAGACAACTGCCAGAACAAGAAAAAAAATCTGGTGACTTAATGAGCTCTTCACAGAAACATTGTCTTTCTCTCAATGCATTTACAGAGCATTTTTATTGTTGTTAGAATAAAGTATTACCCTAAATAAAATATAGCAAGCAGAGAAAACTTAAAGGTTAAAGAGAGAGAAAAAGTTGGGAGATGAAGCTCAAATATCTAGACAAACCACATCTTGAAAGACCAAAAACAGAACTCTGAACCTTGAAATTCAATAAAGTTACTAATTGAAAGGCATCCAGAACTACCTTATTCCAGTTGAGAAATTCTACTATATAAAAACAAATTTTCCATTACACCAAATATATTCATAAAACATGCATAAATATATGTATATATATAAAATGCTTCTATCAAAGAGACTTTTTAAACTATCAGTGCAATGGCAAGGTTTCCCATTTTAATTTTCAGTAAGCAATCTATGAGCGCCCTAGCAATGGTGTTCATTTACAACTGCAAAGATCATTCAAGTTTGTATTGGCAAGATCTTAATAACATACAGTTTCTACTTTTAAAATAATGCCTATATTTTTTGCAGGTTTAACAGGGGACTAAGGAGCTTCTTTCCTCCATTCAACCTATATGACTTTATGTCCTGCTCCCTCAGGACCTCATTCACCACAAAATTTTCAAAACCCATGTGCTTGGGCTGAAGTTTCCCTTCTGTTGACCTTATCTACTGACCACAAGCTAATAATATGAGCAAATAATACAAAACCAAGTCCACCAACGCATAGACCAGCGTCAGTCAGAACAGGCAGTATGCATGCACAGCAGTGTACACACAGAACTTGTATTGTGAGCATGTGGCTGTGAAACCAGAAGCCTGTACATGAACTCCCTTCAGGACATCCTCTACCAGAGTCTGGTTTAGAAAAAAAGAATTGCAGTTAGTCTCTTGATGGCAGATTTTCATATGGCTTTGTTTGCTTCTGATTTGGCTTTGCTTAACGTTTGGAAACTGAGTGGAAAAAGGACAGATGTCTTTAATACCTTTAAAGAAAAGTCTTTGAAAGCTAAACTTTCAAGCTGTCATTGCAGAAGGCAGTTACAGCTTCCCTTGAAAAGTTAGCATTTTACTACTTGGGCACTGATTAGGTGCTTGTTCAGCTAGCCAGAAACAAGCATTAATGACTTTGTTAATTATTTCCCTTCTCAAGCATCCTATTCTTGGGTCACTGAGAAAGTAGCAAAGGGAAAATTGACTTCTGCCCAGTCTACACAACAGAGGTTTTGTTGATATTAGTAGTGCTACAAGCTTTTAGCGTTGACTAGTTAGAGAAGAGCAAAGTAAACAGAATATGAGACAAAAGACATAAGAACCCTCACACACAATTCTTAGAAGTTCTGGTAAAGCTACTTTGTGAGCATAGCTACATAGCACATCAGATAAAAGCAATAAGTGTCTTTCAACTCTGATAAAGGGGATGTTGTTTCTTAGGCATTGCTGCACTGTAAGCCTATCAGAGCTCCCTCTGTGTTCATACATCATTCCAAAACCCTTGACATACAGACCTTGTTAGCTCTATCCTCTAAGAGGCAAGTAATTCCTTTTTTCATCTTTTTTTCTCTTTTTTTTTTTTTTCCAGTTTTGCTTAAGTCACATAACATTTACACAACACAGGTACACATTTGTCTTCCTTAATAATTCCTTTGCGTAGTTTTACAGAATGTTTACTTAGAATTTGATCCTGATTTACAGAGAAGAATTCCCTGAACCCATCACCTTCAAACCTCTGGACAAAATAATATAATAAAAAACAGTAGCTCAACAACAACAACAAAAAATGCTTTCCTAAATGCTTTTCTAGTCTACCAACACCTAGTAATTCTTTTTAAAATTTAAAACATAGAAATAATTGAAATCTACTCTCTACCAGTGAAATAAATTAGGTATGTCTTTTTAAATTACCTTTCTTTTGTCATGTCTATATCAGGAAGTGTTTAACACACAGACATGTTGAACATTATTGTACTAAATGTACTAGGAGAGTTCAATTCTTACTCTCTATCAAAAGGCTTTCTTTCTGGATAAGTAATACCTTAACTAAAAGTACCGCATGACTTCTGCTTCATCAAACAGAAGGGGTATGAATACAGGGATTCTCAGTACAATCCAAATGCAAGGAGAGAAACACTATCTGAAAGCATAAGGAACACAAAGACTTTTATTAGGTTAATTTCCAGACCGTAGTCCTGGATAAGCTTTTGGGGGATAAAAAATACTACATATTATTTTCAATTCAGATAATACAAAAGATTCAAGACACTCCAGCACACTCTTGAGAGTATACATTTTATGCATGATTAATATATAAAAAATCAGATCATACCTAAATGTGCAAAAATGTGCCAAATATGTCACTCAAATAATTCACTAACAGTAAGCTGATTAACACAATGTATTTTATTTCAGAATGAAATTCAAAGCCTGTTATGGCAAAACAATTTAGGCTTACAGGATTGTATCAAGCACTGCTATGCTGCAGCCATTGTTATTTCAGAAGCACTGGGGAGGGAAGCATGAAATCATTAGTAATTATATAAATATTAAGGCCACACAACTGGCTCTATTGCTGTTTTCTAATGGTAGCATCTGCAAATTCAGCCTGTAATAAACGCTAATGCATCTAGAGAGGAGAGTGCTGACACATGAATGGGATGCTTTGTCAGACTTGCATAAAAATGTAGATGTACTGCAGGGAAAGAAAACCAAAGAATTCAAAGGGTTTCTTGATTGCCTTCTTTAAAATGCCAAGAACTTAAGCTGGCCTTTCTTATCTTCCTCTATATGCATGTGACACTTCAGGAGGTCTTTCTTATTGTACTATAATTCAGTAATTGTTCCAGCTCTGTGCACCATGCCTTGCTTCCAAAGGGCAGCATGAGATATATAATTCTGGTAATGAACAGCTGCATAATTTAAGGGTCGAAATAGCAGGACACTGTTCCTTATTTGTGTTTTCTTAGCAGTTGCCAAGATATTCCAAGCCTATTTAGGAATGCAATCTTTTGACTGCCTTATTTCTCATAGATTATATATGTTGAGACTTGTTCATGTTCCAGAAAGCAGATTTTATCAGCAGAAGTACCACAGCAAGCTTTTCTCTCATTTTGCTTCAAAGGGCAACAGTACAGAACTATAATGAGGTAATTTTTTTCCCAGCCATGAACATTCTCTGTTCTATCATGCAGACTTGTTCAAACCTGGTACTATCCCCTTTCCAAAGCATGATAGACTTAATCACAGAGCTATCAAAGGCATTTCCACACAACATTTCTCTCACCAAGGCTAATCTTCCAAATGTTAAAAAGGTCCAGCCAGAGAGGCCCTTCAAGATGAAACCTGCATGCTGATTAATCAGCTGCTTTTTTATTCTATTCTGGCAAATGTTCCCTATTTGTAAATAAAAGGTTTGCCCTGGATTTCCTGTAAACTAAGAAGCATAAGGCTGCTTTGGACCAAACTCATAAAGAAACAAAGCCTTCTGCTGCTGCAACCACAGGGGTAGGTTGTTTGTTCTATCATAAATATACTTTCAGGTGTCCTGGAGAGAATGAGCTAATCTAACACAAACATAATTCCAACTTGAGAAAATTATGTGGCAACCTCAGAGCTGCCTGCTTATTAATTATGTTCTTTGGCTTCCAGCAGCACTTTAATTGTTGCTTGCTTGAGGAGACCTGTCTGCAATTTGTGTCATTGCAGAAGTTCAGGTTGGTTTATGATGTGTGGCACAATGTAACACAAGTCCTCACAGAGACACTCTCATATTAAAGACAAATACATTCATTTATGTCTCAGAGTGCTGGCTCTCTATTCAGATGGTAAATAGGTAGTGTGAAAGAGATGTGACAGACCCAAGAAGACTAGAAATTGTCTGCAAACTGGCAGCCACTGTGGTTCACTGACAGCCTGAATTACTTGCAGGCAGTTTGGCACATCTCCATTTGTCACACTTAAAAGCTTGAGCCAAAGATATCCAATTAATACAGAACACAGTATTTCTCCCTCCTTGAAGCGGGAACAAAAATGCAAATGTTTAAGATTCACAGTGTGTATCATGTCACCTACACATTACAAAGGGATGTAAAATAGTTATAAGTGAAGCACACATAACTTAAGTCGCATAACACTCTCTTGGCCACTGCTGATTTGAGGTTATCTTCCATGCTGTGCATATCACCACTATACTATGTATTCCAGACAATGATTTCTCAAGTAGACTGAATTCCTTCTGCTGTAAACCATGCAAACAGCTAGCACAAAGAGTTTGTAGGTATAAAAAGTATCAGGTAATGAGCTTTTGAAATGTCTACCTAGACCAAGAAAGTGAAACAGCTTTCTCCCTCTCTCCCTGCCAAATTTTGAAGGCAAGGTGAAGGTTGCTTATTTTGAAAGTATGAGAACCTTCAAGAATCAGTATCAGTTTTTGATATCATTATATAAATCCATCCATCACTGCACAGCAATAACAGTTTTATCTTTTGCTATGACCTAAAGCCAGTTTATATATGGTTTGATTTGAATTATTGGCGGCATAGTCATGAGGGTCAGGTTTATATAGCACTGCATAGACAGAATTTTTGTTGAATCACAGGAAATTCTCCTTGGAGAATTTTCACTGATCCTAAGTAAGTTTGCAAAAATCCTCTTTTAGCCAGATGAGCTTTTGGTGTCCAAAGAAGAGAAAAAATGCAACACATTTACATACTATAAACTTAAAGCAAAAAGACCTTTGAGATGCTGCTTTAGATTCCCTAATGCCTATTAGATACGTAAAATTGACCCATGGAAGACTACAATCCCAGCAGTCTCTGATTGTAAGGTTTGAAATACTTGTGTTTTTCTGATTAACTGATAGTGTAGATCGTAGTATTCGATTCATCAGTGGAAGCCTTCCAGACTTTTGGAAATAGAATAAAGAAATAATAAGGGTCAAATAATCATTAAAGAATGAGAATGACACTTTCACTGCTTCCTGCTGTATGAAGAAAGCTACTGCTTGCCCCTTCTGTTTGTATATCTCCCTTGATGTATCTGTCTTATAGTTTTTTAAAGAAAAAAGTTCTCAGATATATATCTGAGTTACTGGCTATTCCCACCCAATACCTGATATAGAACTGAAACTGATAAGAGCTCCACTAGGATTATTTCAAATTTAGTGGTGTAAATAATATCAGGATCCCTGATTTTAATCATCAGCCAATGACATCTTTTACCAATATTTTTCCAGTTTAACGTTATGGTACTTTTGACTGCAAAGTCCAATAATAAATGTAGCAAAGGAAAAGTTTATTAGGCAAGATATTTGTGAATAAATTAAAACAACAACAACAACACTGGAGTATACTCAGTTTTTCACATATTTGCATGCTGAAATTTTCATATATAATTTCCTTTGCTATACCTCACCTCTTAACATACATGGTATTTAGAAAAAAAAAATCTGATGATAAATACTAAATAAGAAGAAATGTTCTCAGAAGATAACTTCTTAAAGTCATGAACCCATTAAAGAAAAATATTCAAATTTCTGATGCAGATATTTGCTTATATAGTAAGCATAATAACTAGCCTTGCACATACTTCTAAAACTGTTTAATAACTTAATATCAGAACATGAACTACAAAATATCATTTACAGGGTTAAAGGGTAAAAACAAAGAAACAAAATTTGTGAATTTTGAGATAAAATGGGCTCATTATAAGGTATTTCTCCCCCTCTTTAGTGGAACAACATCTCTCAGGCATGTCTGGGAGTTGAGAATGGGCACAGATTGCTCCCAGCATTCAGCCTGCTCTGGAAACTGACAGTGCTTGCTCACATAGATATGGGCTATCCAGTAAGTCTCATTGCCTTGATACAGTCCCTGGCATATTTATTGTACAGGCTCTGTAGCCAAAATGATAAAATACATCAAAGACTTTGTTATAATTTTTGTAACTTTGAGTGAATAAAAAAAGGAATATAATTTTGGTTGGCTGGAACTATATGTGAGCAAACCATTAAAAATGTTCAGTTAATGAAAATAAACTCCAAACGGCTTGGACTAAGGGCAAGGACAAGTCTTTTTTGCAGAGCTTTTGCTCGGCATTTGAAAACCCATATAACTGCAAATGTATTTCCTACATCAAATGTTACTGCTGCAAATAGGATCCTGGTCTGTATTACATTTTTTTCCAGACCTTGGAATTACTGCTTACATTTCACTGTTCTGTTAAGATTTTTCCAGAAACACTTGATTTATTTATTTATTTATTCATTTTAAGGGAGAGGAAAAAAAAATATGCCTTTCAATTAGAAAAAAATGTTTGAGGCAACTTCCAAAAGAAAACACTGTAATGAACTACTCTGTCACAGGTACCTAGTGGAACTGAAAAGTGAAAACAGAAGATGATTCATTACACTTGTCTGCTTACAGATGATTGTTTGAACGGTCACCCAGAAGAAATATGTCCTCCAAATGAAAAGGTATGTCTGGTAAAAAATGACACTTGTAGGACAAAACATAGAAATACTTATTACTTATTATAAGAAGTTTTTCACTTTTAAGATACTCAGATTTCACCGTTAAAACACAGTCTTTCCAATGAGAAAAAAATCCAAACAGAAATCTCTCAGTGGCTTCCTTTAAATGCACATACATGGAAAATTCAGCTCTGTGCTGTAAATCATTTTTGACTTAAAACAACATATTTTTTTCCAAATAAATCTACTCAGTCTCATTCTGAACACTGAGTATGGTGTGAATGCACAACCTCCCCCTAACAGCCTTGAGTAATCAGCTGTCTGTAAAGCTTTCTCTACTCGTCTCATATGCTCTGCAATCCATACTCCATTATGTCCATTCTTGGCTGTAATTGCTGTCCCACCATGTTTCCGGTGAAAAATAATTGCATTAAAAGATGCAGCATGCTCTCTCAGCTCAGAAGAACGTTTTCTTCAGGTAAAACCAGTGTTGTTACAAAGACTGAGAAGTAGTAATATTAAAAGTATTTAACAGAAGTTATCTGGAAAATCCAGACCAAGGTTCTGCTCCTCTTTCCTAGAGAAACTGTTAAATGTGAAGAATTTTAAGTTAATGTAATGTCTATAAATAATATAAAGAATTCCCTCAATTAGTTTCTCCTGCATGAGAATGTGCTGTAGGGTATGCTCTGAATTCATAACTGAAAAAAGGAAAATCTGCAAAGGATTTACATGAACAAATTGTACAGTGTCTCAAAACCAGAAATATTCAGCAAGCTATTTTTCTTTTAAATACTGTATGCATGCTTCTTCTGTCCTAAATATGTCATGTTAACAGTTATGTGTTTATTTTATGCACTGCAGCACTAAATTTCTCCTCAGCTGAAGTCATCATGGTTGCATACCAGCATACAAGAGCCAACCATCTATTTAATGATAACAGAAATGTTTTGCTGAATGATTTGTATGATACAAGGACACACAATTTCTACAATGAGTTCTTTTTAGGATTTCTATACTTGGTTATGACATTACTAAAATCCTTCTGAAGCTGGAGGTTCAGTAAGTAGAGGAATTCTTGTTAATGACAACAATAAAAAGACATAGTAAGGAAAATGGACAAAATTATGGGTAATCATCTTTGTTCTTTTGGGAAAAGTATCTCTAACTACTAAATGTCTGCTGTCAGTAGCTGACAATGAACAGTCCACCTGCAACAGAAGTCCTTGAGTTTTAGCAATGATAAAAATAGAACTAAAAGAAGAATTACAATTAGGATTAGAAATAGAATTAAAATTAGAAGAGAGGAAAAAATATATTCCTTCTTTAGTGAAGACTGCATAAAGTGCAAGGAGATGTATATATATAATTACTTCATCATAATTTGACCTACAGTACACATCCAAACTTGTGTGGGTACATGCATGCACATGGATAAGCATGCATTTCAACACATTTATATTTGCATATAACAATAGTGAAATGGATTCAAATAGAAAAAGAAAATGAAACAAAAGTATTGACAGTCCTTTTGTTGAACTCCATCAAACTTCACAGCTCGCAAGTCCCTCCTACTTCAACTTTAATCTGTCCAGTTTGATAACACTACTTTATAAATTATCTCATGATACTATTGCTTCAGTATCTTTCAGTTCTGGACCAGAACTGTAGATTTGCACCACTCTATGAACAAGTGGCAATTTATTACAAGGTAACAGTGCTCAAGTAAATTCTCCCAATTGAACTACCCATTACGTTGTAATCATGATCAAGCACACAGTCTGATCAATACAAAGGTACATAGTTACTGTAAAACAGCTCTACTAACTAGGGTAAGTAATCCACCATTTTAAAGACTTGAAGAACCAACCAATTAAACATTGGATAAGGTCAAATATTATTGATTGTAGATTCCTTTTGTTGCTTTTCCTTCTTTTGATTTTGCTTGTAATCCAAGTATGATTTCCATAAAAATATATATATTTTTTTCAGTGTCTGCACTTACATAGCAATAGGATATGAGTGGTTTCACAGAACAACATAATGATGCATTGACTTGAAGATCAATACTGCTACAAAACCTTGGGGACAGAAAAAATAAAAAGGAAAACACTTTTTTTTTTCTTTTTTTTTTTTTTTCAAAATCCACTAATGGCCTAACTTCTACAGCTTTTAAACAGCAGGGTTTGAAAATCCTGTGAACTTTTCTAAAAGATACCACATAGCTATATTTTGGTAACTGGGGCATATTAACAAAAGCTAATTTCAGGTTCCCTCTTTAGAGAGTGGAGACAGAGTCTAAAACAGTATTTGAAGCAAGAGCAAGGTACTCTTAATGAATATCTTTCTGTGTCTTGAACATGCTAATGCTCTGCTACAGTCTAGTCCCATTCTTCTCATATATACAGAAGTCCAACATATCAGATACAGGTTAAGTATGCTATGCATTACTCTTCTGCTCTTTGTTCTTTTGTTGCTATAAAATCTACAGTGAGAAGAAGTAACTTTCATAGTTTAGAAAACAGAAATAATAAGTATTACAAGAAAAACAATCTAGATGCAAAACTGCAATTAAAGCTGCATTTACAGTTCATTATTTTTCTAATCATTTTATTCTTGGCCAATTTTTTATGAATCATTTTTCTTACACACTCTTCGGGGACATCTTGTCTTAAAAGTATTTGAGATCTTTTGTCTTCCCTTTCCAGACCTTGTAATATCAGCAACATGTGACTCCTATTTTAGACCTCTTGAAAAAAAAGGAATAAAAATAGTCCTTTGCAGTTGGTAAGGAGATCACCTCCAAGTCTTTTTCTCCTAAGACTCTTCTTCTATGAGCACAAAGTCCCTTTGATGAAGTCTCACAGTGGCCATGTATGACCTACATCAAGTTCCTGAATTGGAGTCTCCAGCACAGAGAATGAAGCAGAAAACCTTGATTTCTTCGCCGCCTTCTGTGTGGGAGACCTACCTTTGAAGTTCCAAACTGGTAAGGACAAAATGTATACTGCAGCAAGCTTTCTTGGTTCTCCAATTCAAAATCTTCAACAGCTCTGTCAATCTGATGGTCATCTAATGTCTTTTCTACTTCAAGCAGCTGACAGTAATGCAACAGTTATTTAAAGTTCATTATAAGCAACAATGAACACTGGTAATTGGGAGGTTAACACTATTTATTTTATGCTTTAACAATGCAGTGATTTATTTCATATAGATCAGTCCTTCTGGTTTTCATGTTTTCCTTTCTCAAGCACATTTAACCTTTTATCTTATTTTTTTTTTTTCTCTAGCTTTCTAATACCAATTTCATTTACCCTAATATCATTAATAAATTCTTGCTATCTGTTGCATTTCTAGTCTATTAAATTAGTCTTGGTCTCATATGCATTCTCATTTATCCACAGGTAGAATGATATGATGATGTATTTTTATCTGTCTGTCTCCACAAAGCTGTGAACAGAGACCTGGAAATATCACAAATTTAGAGAAATGCCATCAGGCACAAATCAGTCACTAGGTGGATGAATATTGTGAAGAGAAACAACTAGCTAAATAGAAAATCCACTTATTAGAATCTAGCACTGCATCTGATTTTCACATTTAAGAGTGAAACAAAACATTGTCTTAGTTAATGGCTTTTATTTTGTTTAATGTTTTCTCCCTAGTTTTGCCTGTCTTACTAATGTGATCTGCTAGAATTTGTCTGATGACATTTTACTTCTTTGTTTGCTTTTTTATTAAACCTGGAACAAAATAAGAATAAGAAAAGTTACATTCTGTTTTTATTAAACAGGGCACTGGTGCTTTTCGTGGAACTGCACAAATCGTCTCATATAATCCCTTTATACAATACTTTTAAAATTTACTTTAAGCTTGACATAAACCAGAAGATATAGCTTCTCAAATACACTGGTGTCCTTTATTGTCAACTGTTCCTATGCCGTACACATCCTACCTGCCTATGTATTTGCATCTGTATTTGCCAGACTTTTCTATAGGTCAGGCAGAAATAGAAGTGAGAAACCAATTACCTGAGTTAGCATGAACAAATCATAAATTTTATATCAGATGTGCTAGGACTAATTGAAAAGTTCCCATTAAAAAAAAAAAAAATTAAAAAAAAAAGTGGGAGCTTTGTTTTGTTTTGTTTTGTTTTGTTTTTCCTACTGAAAGCAGAACTTTTCATGACACAACTGTCTCCATTTCTAAAAGAGAAGAAAGGTTACTGCAGATGTGTATCCAGTGAGGAAGGTCAAACTACAAAAAGAAGAGAAGCATAAGGAATCTGTATTGCAGATCTTTTGAGGTACCAGTACATATATCTGAATTAAAATATTGATCCTTGGCTAGAAAATATTTGGTTTGGAATTTTTGCCAAAAAGGGATAGGGTTAGATTTATCCTTCCAGACACCTGAAAAGTGTCTGGAAGCATTTCACATGCTTCTGAGATATAATTTGAACTAAGTACAGTGACTTCTAATATCTACTGATCTTCTCCTGCTTCTCTTAACATGGAAGACTATAAAAGAGGAAAATGAAACTAGGATCAACAGACTTTGCATGCAACCAGAACTATAGCCTTATGTTAGGGGTTTGACAGCAGATGACACTTGGCAGCATCATGTGTGAAAAATTCTGCTGAAATCCTATTCTCTCCATCACCCCCTCACCGTGCTTATTTCAACCCCAAGATAGGCAGCAGGCTAGTCCATTTTGGCAACGTTAAAAATGCCAATGAAGGATTTGCAAGAAACAGGATATCAAGAAGAAAGAAAAATGAGTGTGTACTCCAGCCAAATCTGATGTGATGAGATGCACGTAATAAACACCACAGGCACAAGATTAGATTGCATCTAATGTACATCATCTCACCTGTATTTGGCCCACAAGTTCTGTGGGGACCATATTGAATGTTACAAATCTCTGAGCAGCTATCAAACTCCTTGCCTTGCCTTGCCTTGCCTTGCCTTGCCTTGCCTTGCCTTGCCTTCTTTCTTTTTTAAGAAAAGCCAGTTGCAAAAATCATGTTATTTTTATTCACCATGTTACTTTCTGCTCCTGTATGGACAACCAAGATTACACTGTAGCAGTTCCAGTTAGAAGCTGACTTTAAAAATACTTGTACACAAAATTAAACACAACTTTTGAACTCAGTGAAACTATTTATTATGTGTAAAATGAAATTTGGAACATGCAAATCCTTGATAGCTATTTATAATGTAAATGAACAAGGGAGTAAGTTATGTATAAGTGAATGTACTCCAGTTTGTGGGACTACTTTCCTTTTGGGTCTACTGAATCAATGGTATTAGTTTCTCAAATTTAGTTTGCCGCTTTTACTTTCTAATAGTACTTTCTTTCAACACTCAGCGAAACATTTCCTGATTGCAAGGCAAATTTCAGTGAGTACATATCTCAAAAAAAAAAAAAAGTCACAATTCTCTTCTGCAAATTGCTCCATAGATAAATCCCCCTGGCATTTATTCTAACTACATTGTCTCTTCTCTAAATAGTTACAAAACTGACTCATTCTGTAAGCTATGATGGACAAAAAAGGGAAAGGTGTGACCTTGATAATTGTTGCTTGAAGTACCAGAGTAATTTAATGGAAAGTCTTCTAAAAAGTACCTTCTAACTTGTAAAGATTTAATTAGATTGAATTTCCACAACAGATAAAGCATCTTAAAACAACAACAACAACAACAACAACAAAGCTTAAGAATATTCTAATAATTGCATTTTCAACACACTTTTTACATCATTATAATTATTATTATGGCACCTACTGTGGACTCTTATTGTTTATGGGGATTAGGAAGATCATCATTTACAAGATGTAATTATTCCTGCTAGACCCATAGTTTAATAGCAGTTAATTCTTCAGAAAGACCGCCCATATCTTCTGTCAATGACAACAACATAAACAGTTCCATCAGACACTTAATTTTATCCCAAAGCAATTCCAGTTCTCACAACTACTTTTATTTTTTTACTTTTATTTTTTATTTTATTTATTTTAACTATTTATTTCCTTCAGAGGAATGCACTTAAAAGAAAGTTTCTTCTCTTGCTACACTGTGCAGTCCAGTGGCCAATTCTACAGTCCTCAATGACCCGAAATTGGCTTTGTCAATGGAATCAGATATATCATTGGTAAGATAATTCTGAGAAAAACCTGGCTAGAATAGGAAGTAAACATAGGAAAGTAAGTGGAAGATGCACAGACTGTACACTAGCAATCCTTGAATAAAACTGTAATCTGCAACAATTTATAGCAGCAGAGAATGTGGTTTGCTGATTCAATTCAAGAGAAAAAAACAACACATCTCTGCAGAAATGTTTCTTCTTGGCTTAGCTCATCAGGCACATTGTTTTATCCGTTGCTGTAAACAAAGAAAAACTGCCTGTGCTCTAAGTACAATACTGAAACTCCATTTGATTTCAGCAATTTCATGGTTCACGTACTAGCTGAAAGAAAATTTCTCCCAAGAAGACCATGTGCATGAAGCACTGCCAATCTCAAACATTTAAAATCTTGAGTAGAGGACCAAAATTCATACTAACTTAAAAATATAATATAAAATAAAATAAAATAAAAATAAATAAATAAATTCATATTAAATGCATTTTATATTCTTTTTCCTTTCTTTCAGTTCTCAAGATAACTTTTCATTTCCAAGGTTTCTTCCTCAAGACACAAGCACTAGGCATTTTATTTATTTTTGTAATAAAACCTGATTATGCATATATCTTATACATATACACATCAGTCTGCACTTTTAAGAAAAAAATGTCCCAATCACAAGAGATGTAGCTCTAAAGAAATGGAACTGCTCATCTCCTATAGAAGATACACAGAAATAATGTGTTTACAGGAAATTTTTCAACAGACTAAGATAAAAATAATAAAAAATCTCTGCAACATTCTACTGATTTATGTACCTTGGCCTGAATTCAGATCACCTAACTTTTTTTAGACCTTTTCTTAGTTCTTTCTTGCCCACAGAAAAAAAAAAAAAAAAACAAGTGCTGAGCAAAATGATAATGGAGGTGGCTTGCAATGCTTTCACACAATGCTGTGTAATTCTACGCTCTCTTGCCCGTACTATTCCTGATTTATGTCTTTCTAGCTCTTTGATATCATGCACTTTGCTGATGTTTAAAATGACAATAATTTACCATTCTCATTTGCTGTATCCTCTACTACTATTATGAAAATATAGTATATTCTAAATGACTTTACCATGTAATTACCCAAACCATGTGTTCTTTTTTTTCTTTTTTTTTTGTGTGTGTTTTGTTTTTGTTGTTGTTGTTATTGTGCCTTTTGTTGTTGTTGTTGTTGTTTTGTTCTGTTTTGTTTTGTTTTGTTTTGTTGGTGATGGTGGTGGTGGTTTTTGTTGTTGGTTTTTTTTTTGGTTTATATTGGTGTGCTGTATGATGTATAACTGTTGTGCACTTCCAACAGCAGAAGAACAATTCCACTGAGCTGGTGGATGTGCAACCTCTTTAAATTATACCTATTGTACCTATTAGGTGGAAAGTAATAATAATAATAATAAAGGGGGGAGGAGAGGATTAACTGCCCTTCATCATTTATAGAAAGAAAATACATAAAATAAAAGGAAATAGGAAGACATGCTCCTAACACTTATGCATAGTTCTGTCAAGTAGGATTTAAAGTATAATGAAGGAAGATGATTATTAGGAAGATCTTAAACTATTACTGTAGGAAGCTAACATAATTTTAAATACCTATAGTTGCATTTACATTTGTGCATTTTTAGTGAATTCATGAGCTTTCTTTTAAATGCCATACTAATAAATTGAATATGTGATTGTAGGGCCAGATCCACAGACAGAGGTGAAATATGCAACGGTTTTAATATTTCACTATTTAATACTTCTCTAGCACTACATACTTGTAGCACATGTAGCAATGCTTTTAGTAAAATACTTAAATTGAAAAGGTTGGGAGAGTTCAATTAGCATAATAACAAGGTGATGGTGGACAGAAATCCATTGTTTCTATACTTACTGAAAAATTATTAGTCAGTAATACACCACTCAGTGTTTTCAAATTAAAAGTCTAATTAAACCCCACATTCCATCGTATGCATGCAACGTGATTAAATTGCTTACAAAAATTATAGGTTTAATTTGAACATTAAGAAATTACAATGTAGTATCTCAATTCTAAACACTTCCTTAGAATTTCAAATTGAGAAAATTACTGAAGAACTTTAATTTCAAAGAATTGCTGATTAAAGAAAATAATGATATTTATATTAATTTAGAATTTGTAAATAGCCCCATAGCTTTTCATTCAAAATCTTCAGCTCTTTTCTACTTATCATAGTTTAAGTTTTTTACTTATCATAGTGCACTTAAAGGGTGCACATACTAACATATTCTGTAGAACCAAAACAAACAAAAAATGTTTATAAGCAAACATATGTGGATAAATAATATTGAATTACAAATCTGCAGTAAGTGATCTTAGTACATAAGAATTATTTTCTATTTTACTGGTACAAGTAAAAAGAGAAATAAATCCAATATGTCTACTACTACATATCAGCGACAACATTAAATTCATTGCACTGATAAGATACCATTGAAGCCTGTGCTTTTTCAGTAGGAGTATCGAATGAAGAGATGATTGAAAAAGCTTTAAGTATCAGAATGAAGGCTGAGTATAAAAATTGACTCAAAGATCAGAACACTTTATTAGTAAACTGAATTATCATAGTAAAAATAGAATCACCATGGAATCAAATATCTCAAGAGAAGAGAGCTAAGACAATACTGAAGGTAATAACATCAGATGCTTTAATAAATATGTGTACCATAAGATGATACAGTATCAAGTGCACTATGTATGAAGTGCTATTCATAGGCAAGATTTCAAGAATAGAATCCATGGGCTTGTGGTCTTTTGTGGGTAGGAACACAGCATCCTGACAACCTCTCAGTGGATGACCTTGCACACTAAAGGAATGGTTACAAAAGTTAATGTTTGTTTAAAGAGACAAATTTCCTTGACCCATCCTATAAAATAGGATAGAAGAAACCTCCAAAGGTCACCTAGTCTATTTCTTTCTGCAGGTAGAATCAGCTATATTTATGGCATTCCTGACAGACATCTGTCTCACCTGCTCTTAGAGCCCAATAGCAACGGAGACTTTGTAACCTACTCAGAGAAATTCTTTCAGCACGCTTCCCTCTCTGTACTGCTAGAAGATTTTTCCTATTCTCTAATATAAATCCTTGCTGCATTATTGCTTTGTCTTACTCACTGACTACATGGATAACAGACTTTGCAACAGTTTGTTATGTATTTTAAAATGTTCATATCCACCTGTCATCTCTCCTTCATGATAACTCTAATTTCTACAGCCTTTACAAGCAGGTTGTTGCTTTGAAATCTCTTCTTGATCTCTTCTGTACTCTTTCCAAATGGTCTGCATCCTTCAAGTTAGGGTTCCGCTCAGAATCAACTACAAGAGCTTATTTCTTTCCATGGACTATTAAGGGAGCCTAGGGTTATTAGCCTCCCAAGGATAAAGTTAATCTTTGTGAAGCACTGAAGTAAATAAATTGTATTTTGTAGTTTCTTGCTAGATGTCTGCAATGTAAGGACCATTGCTCCTAAAATAGCTCCCTGACTGTTATTGTATGGTAAATGATGTGAATGACTTGTTGCTATATTCACAATACAGATGGTCTCAAAATCCACAACTATGAGGCTTTATTATGTGACTAGGTTCTGAAGTGTGCTACTCAGCTATTTTATTAGACTTACCACGTGGAATACTTCAATTCAGCAGATGGAAATCTTTAAGTCATGTTATGAATCAGAAGGCACTCACTGGGTACAAACCATTTGGAGAGCATAAAATACAAACTTCACTGAGAAATAATCAGGCCCTGTATCTCAAAACATCTATCCATCTCATGCTGTGTTCTATTGCTCATCATTATATCATTGAGAATGCTTCTAAAAATATTTTGTTGTTGTTATTGTTTTTTGTGACTCTATCATGTGGTCTACAGCAAGGTCAGTTTTGGATCTTCAGAATATTATTTTTATATCATCAGGATGCAAATCCTAAAGCACTCCCACCATTGGCTCTTAGGCAACATGTTGTCTTGTAGGATTTCTAAAGCTATTTATTGCCTCATGAAAAAAAAAAAATAGAGAGAGAGAGTGAGAGAGAGAGAGAGAACTGAATTCCAAAGGTAGAGAAAATATGCTGCTGCTCACAGCTCAATATTTCCTCAATGTTGCTGCCTGTAGGTCAGCCAATTTTGGAGGATCACCGATCCTCCAAAACTCCTCTAAAGATTTTATGAATACCACCTAACAAACACTGTACACATACAATGGATATCACCCCTGTCCTTCTCCAGGACAATTTGAAAGGCAATACAATACACAATACAATACTACAATAAATCAAAAGACTTGGGCAATCCATGAAAATATATGACAGTTACAATTTTTCCACTTGTATAGCGAAGTCATCATTCATAATAGTGAAAGCACACAGCATGTCCCTAAAAAAATAAAATAGCCATGCCCTCAGGAGTCTTTTCTAAACAACAATAAAAATATCACTGGCTACGAAATTGGTGAGTAGGTTCTGTTCTGAGAGAATGAAGATGAATTGTGTTCAAAAAGAAACATCCAGAAAACCCAGCATGGAGGCATATGAACTCAGAAGCACAACATGTACAATAATGAGAAGTTACTAGTACACTACCTTTTGCCAGCTGTCAATTGCAATAGGTTACGTGTGGTGACTATCTATGTTATGTTGGATAAAGGTTAATAAAGGTTAGGCACTCAATGAATTCAGTATGAATATTTCAGCTGACATCAACAGCTATTGAATTTGGCTCTAGAACAAAAAGGTTTGTATCAGGGTATCATTCAGAGAGCTTTCCTTTTACTAGCTTAGTAGAAACAACATTGAGAACATCAGAGGTAAAGATGCTCTTTTGTATATGTTTTGGATGAATAAAGCTGTACAGTAATACTGATAAAGTAAGAAAGCAGAAAACAGCTAGGTGTGTTATTTCCTTGTAGCTGGTATTAATGGCAAGTTATAAATTCAATAACACACACTTCTGTTTCGGTGCTTCAACCAAGGTCATCTTATGCAAAATGGAGCTCTCACTCCAGATGCTGGAACCAGGAGAGTGTTTATTAATCTCAAGATGTGGTGTTCATAAGGGGTTATCGCCTTCATGACTGCCATACAGTAGATCTCTCAGATCTCTTTAACTTTATGATGAGCAAAATTTGATTGCAAAAACAGATGCATTGTCATTGTATTTGACAGATCATGCTTTTGACATTATTTTGTAAAGTTTCGGCTTCCACACAGAAAACTCACAAATCTGCACCACAAAGGAATGAGGGCAAATTCAAACTTTCATACATTTAAAATACATATTTCAAACTAACAATCCTAGGTGATCTGAAAATACACTGAAAACAGCCTTAACTCAAGTAGCTGAGTAGTACTTGAATTTATATAGGTAGAATTCCAGGTAAAAGTGATTAATATGAATTGTAGCATTTGTTATCTGCCTTACTCTCTAATTACTACCATACAAACATATGTGTTTTATTTGTATTCTCAGGCAGCTTGATCCTGACAACACTTCAACTAATTATCCCAGCTCTGTGAAAGTTATTTCTTTTTTCCTTGCAACTGGAAAATCCTTACTTGTAACACTTGTAACCCAAAGCCAACCAATTCTTTGATACAATCTCACTGCTCCAAGAGTGTCATTGAGAGCAAGCTGGAGACAATTATTTCAAATGGGACTTCCACTCTGCTTTCTCAAATACTCAAGTTAAGATCTTCTATATTCTCATATTGGCTAACTGATGAGATAATCTACATAATAACACACCCCCACTGTGTGTTTCTACTGAATCAATAAAACTCTCAATCTACACAAAAGCACCACCAGGATGTACTAAGCAGATAGAAACTGCACTCCCAGAATGAGTTTCTAAACTGATGAGAACTAGAGAGATTGTGCACTAATCTCGTAATTTCACACTTAGAGTCCTCCATTTGTTCCATATTTTGCATCTTACCAGTAAATGCGTATAATTCAAAACAGTCTTTCTTCTGCATACGTTAAAATGCATCACACTGGAATATAATTTAATAGATGGATGACAATTGCGTAAATGACTTTTCCACAATAGAACATGTGCTTTTCATTTTAGTCATTATAAACATCACTTCATAAACAGATTTTAGAAGATATCCACTTAGAACTTCAAAATCCTGCTCATACACACCATCGGGCTGCATTACTAAATATGGCTTAGTGCTCAGATATGATCTTAAAACATTGGGATTTATAACTATAGTTCTGCCCCTTCCCCCAGAAAACTTGCACTTGAAGAAAACTGTAAATTTGGACTATATGCTTTAATGCCTTTTAGGCTGAATTTTCACTGAAGTGAAACTGTAAGGGTTTCAATCCTTTCACAGCCAGGCTTATTTTGTCATAAAGGATAGCGTAACTCCCTTTCAGCTTCCAGAGTCCACTCTGTTACCACTGGCTATGCCTACAACACCAAGTCGTTCGGAGCAACAGCTGTGGTGTAATAAATCAAACCAATTAGTGCTAAGGTCCTTACATCTTGAGCAAAAATTGCTGGGTAGGAGAGGACCGAGCCTCCAGACTAGCTCCCTCTGAAAGAAGTCCACCTTAAACCAGGAATTTGTACACCAATACTGCTCTGCAGACTGAAACAGTGCAGAAAAAAAAAACACAGACAGAAGATTTGCTTCAAAACTGTACCACTGATCCAAACCAAAATACTATTGCAGACATATTCACTGAAGACTCACTGTTATATTTCTCCTTCATCCATGTAGAAAAAAAAATCATTAACAATGACCTTGACAGAGCAGTGACTGTAAGCCATTTCTCAGCTGAAGGTCCTGTGTAGTAGCACTAACAATTTCACAGTATTTCTGATCCACCATTCACACCAACATGATTAATCAGGACATTTTATCAACAGAAGCAATAAAATCTTATGTAAATAATATTACAGTATTTCTTGTTACAGTTCTGTGAAAACAAGAGCAATATGTCAAATTTCTTCTTCTTTTTTCGTATTTTCTAATACCAACAGTATGACATTTCTTAAAAAGATAGACCTCTGTCAGCTATGCCCATTGATATTGTTATCAGAGAAGTATCAAAACATCCCAAGACTCCAGAAACAAGGTTTACTTTGAGGTGAGCAACAAAGGGGAAACTCAAATTAACACATAGTTATGTGAGACTAAATTAGATACACAAAAATCTGCTTTGGACAGGTTATTCTCATTCTCCTTTTGTTGAAAGCATTTAAAGGTATACAAATGCAGCAATGCAGTGTTAGGTTTTGTTAACAGAAAGTAGATTACTACAGGCTTATTGTCCTGAGTCATGGCAGGTCCTTGCCCTGTCATCTCATACTTTATGTACAGTGAGCCCAAATCTCCTCTCCTGCCCCAAATACATGATGTGTTTATACTCTCACAAAGCACTGAAAATCATTCAATCTGTTGAATGATAAGATAGATCCCTCTTCTGATGAAGGTCATCAAAAGCTTAATGTTGACAATGCTCTTGCACCATTCAAATAACTCTGCTCTTACCCTTTCTAAAATCACACTATTAAGAAAAAATATATTTGTTAATGAAAAACAAGGTTGGTTTTCTTTTTTTTCTGAAAACACATTCATATGTATTAGGCTTACATGGCAAGATTTTGGTACCAGGGGGTGTTGCAGGAGTGGCCTCTGTGAGAAGAGACCAGCAGCTGCCCCATGTTAGATAAGAGACAGTTCCAGATAGCTTCAAAATGGACCCGATGCTGGCCAGAGCCGAGCCAATGAGCGATGCTGGTTGGTCCTCTGTGAGAGCAGATTTAGGAAAGGGAAAAAACACTATGCAAAAGCAAGCTGAGAGACAGGAGTGAGAAAACTAGAGAGAATCGGGAAAAGAAGGAGGGCAGGAGGTGCTCCAGGCACCAGAACAGAAGTTCCACAAGGGGTAATGGTTTCAATCCAAAAAAAGGGTAGGTTTACATTAGACATTAAGAAGAAATTCTTTACTCTGAGGGTGGTGAGGCACTGGAACAGGTTGCCCAGAGAAGTTGTGGATGTCCCATCCCTGGAGGTATTCAAGGCCAGGTTGGATGGGGCTTTGAGCAACCTGATCTAGTGGAAGGTGTCCCTGCCCATGGCAGAGGGGTGGAACTAGATGATCTTTAATGTCCCTTCCAACTTCAACCATTCGATGATTCTACGACAAAGCAGATGCATTACTAAACTTTACCATTCTATACTGATTTTTCTCCTGTATAAAAGCAGAACTAACCAGGAAAATAGATTTTTAATTTTAGAACAATTTTTTCTTCCCGTTGCTATAGCTTTCTAAGTTTTTTTGTTTTATTTTACTGAGAATTGCAGGGATAATATTGACATAAACCTAACCTAATAAATGATCTTAATCACTGACAAGTAACCAAAGTTTTTGCAGCAAAGATAAAATATTAGTTAATATGAACATCATCTGGAACCTTAGCACCTCCCTCCTTGTAAGAACTTTAACACAGATGGTAAAGAGAATATCTTTAAGTCTTTTATGATAGTAATAATGGTTTTGTTCACACAACAGACTTAAATAGAATCTTATCTGCAGCAGTTTTTTTTTTTTTTTTCCTAATGTTCATAGCTGAAATAACATATTTGGGTTATACAGGAAAATAGTTAAGAATAGCTACTTTCTGCCCAGCACATTAAATTGCTAAATTTTCTGTCAGCCAGAACTGAATTACTAGTGTACACAGAAAAGTGAGCCGTTTGGGAAGGAAAGCACAGTTGCAAAATAAAGGATTAAAATGAAAGGGAAAAAAAAGCTCTGTCGGGGAAAAAATTTGCATGAAGGAAGACCGAATGGCAATATGTTGTTATAGTCTTCGAATGTGCAATTTACAGATTGATTTCCCTGCTCTCTTTGCAGAGTAGATGTAAAGATTATGCTGAAATCTAGGAAAAATTGATTGTACATGTGCCAAAGTGAATTGAGAACTTAAGTCAAATGCTTGCCCTTGTTCTAACAAATTCAGAATGAGGAAATAGCTCTGCAAGGCATTTCTTTGCAAATATATCCAAGTAATTTTCCAGCTATGCGTTTTAAAAAAATATAGGCATCCAGGATGAATCTTCCTCACTAATTCAGTTTGTTCTTGTAACAGGACCAAATTTGTTCAGCTTTAGCCTTCTGTGATAAGCAAGAATGTCACACATCTCCTTATATTTCTTCTTCTATGTGCTATCAGTGCCTTTTTTTCTTCTTTTTAAATACTCACTGCCCCTATTTCTGGCTCATGTTTGTTAAGCCTGTGGCAGTTCCTACAGCAGAAGGTAGAATTACTGAAAACCCTTCCCATTCCTATCCCACAACAAGACACATTTCTCAAATGCCACCCATAGTCTGCTTGATTGATAGAAGTACTACCTCTGGAGCAAAATTTGCCACTGCTCTTCCTCAGTCATCGTTGTTTATTTGGTGCAGTTGGCTTTCTCCCTTCAAATACTTTTCAACATTTCCGGAAGATGTTTTAACTGGCACCCTGTCAGCTGACATATCTGAAGCAGGAAGGCTGACTAGCTGTGAAAGATGTGACTCCCAACCCCAGCAAGACTCAAAGCACTAGTAACTGAAACAAACCCCTTAAGAGCATATGTTACCCTACTTACAATGAAGTTTTTGTGACATCCTTTTAATTGCAACCATATGACACTTGCTTGTAAGCCAGAGGCACTGAATATGAGTGAAAAGTCTCATGTGAAGTACTAAGCTTTGAGTTTTCAAAGGTACATTCTAAATAGATGAGTAGCTTCACTTACAATACAGAAACAAACACAACCCCAAAAGCTTTTTTATAAAATGATTTTGACTGTACAGTGCTAGAGAGAGGATGTATATACAAGTAATTCCTGGCAGAAACTTAAAAAATACTGGCCAACAACCAGATTTTCAAAAAGACACCATTAGCAGAGCGCATTTTTTTGTGAATAGCTTGGATTGATGGGAGCAGAGTTGAGCATACAGGATTTGGACAGAAGGAGGCAATGTGTTCAATTACTTTTAATAGTTGTTCCATGGATTCTAAAATGCTGTGACTATAATACTAACATCTGCTGTGCACATGTTAAAGTAGTCTTCCTTGGATACCAATGAAGCTGGTCCATGTTTCATCTAGAACAAATGAAATTAGAATTTCACGTTTTTTTTTGGTTGAGGTTGGAAGGAACCTCTGAAGGTCACCTGGTCCAACCCCACTGCTCAAGCAGTCTTCCTGTTTTCTTTTTCTTTAAAATATCCAGAAGAAGTTTTGACTAAAGCATACAACCGAAGAATGCTCTTTTTTCTTTTTTTCACCATCTCCATTCCTCTCTCCACTTATTTCTACATACAATCTAACTCTTACTACTAATATTCTTACTACCAACCCCCTAACTGCTCCTGCAGTCTGCAAGAATGCCCAGTTTAGGTCCAGAGGAAAAACACACTTTAAAAGATGCAGATGAAAGTTACCTAACTGATTTATCTGATAGTAAGGAATTTTGTAGTGAATCTCCAGAGTGTTTTCCATTAGCACATCCTGCTCATACTGTGTAAGGCAGGAATGAAAGACAGCTTTACATGATAGTGTTATGAGAAATCAGAAAGTGAGATGACAAGCTGAGATATGTAATTTCAGGAAAGTGTCATTAATTTAAAAAAAAAAAAAGATTGCAGACTGCTACAGTCTTGATTTTAAATGAGCATAAATAATATCAAAGTCTTAAATGGGAAATGTTAGGAGAAAAAGCAGCTGAAATATAAAGAACAAAATAAAATTAAAAGCTGTGTTTGTTAGGTTGTTCTCACTAGAGTTACCTGAGTTTAGTCCTAGATATAATTTGGTCCCTGAGTCAGGAAAGCACTTAAGCATGTGTTTAAATCTACCTCTATTTAGCGAAGTCCTTTAGCACATACTCACCTTCAAGCATGTGCTTTAAGAGCCATTGACTTCTGTGAAACTTAAACACAAGCTTAAAAAAGTATTCATGTAATTAAAGCTCTATATTGAAAGAGACGCTTCCCTGAAAGGGGACCTTTGCCATGTACCTAGAAGTGGTGAAACTGAGAACTAAAAATGAGAGGATACCACTGAAATAGTATTGGTAACCAGATGCCTAAAAAACAGAATAGAAAAGAAAAGAACAGCAGAATTTTTGGCATATGCAGGAGTAAAAAATTTGCTTTAAACAAACACATTTCTACTCATGTTTAGGAAGAGGCTTCCCCTATGCTTGTCTGTAAGTTCTGCAGATACCTCAGTGTTTACCAGTTTCCAGAGGACTGCAGGATATTCCTGACAGATTTTATTCATTAGTTAGTGTAGGCAGCAATAAAATGATTTTCTCACTTCTGCAGCCATTACAAGACCCCGACAAAACTGCAGTTTCCTAATGGTTCTCAGGAAAGAAAGAATCTGGCAAAATTATTGTCTTAAAAAAAAAAAAATGCTAAATCTTTTTAGCCTCCCATCTCTCAGGGATCCCCAAAATTGCCATCTTGGAACAACACAAAAAGGGGGAAGAGTATGAAAGGAATGTGCACTGGCTTTGAGAGTAGCAAAGGTAGGCAAGAAACATTAGCAATACATGAGCAGCATTAGCCAGTCCTGACCACTATTTCCAGTTTGGGGACAATACTGACAATAGCAGAAGATGCTGCGACTATCCCTGGCTCATAATGGAATTGTATATGAAATCTGCAGAACGCAGATTTATCCTCTGCACAGTAGAAGGAAATGAACTGCCAAGACACAAATGATTTGCCCAAATTGGCACTGGAAATCTACGTGAAGAGGGAAACATACACCAACAGAATCCCAGGTTAGCTGCAAAGGCTTAACTATTTTTCTTAGGAATAAATCTGACTTTTAAACATAAGAAAAATATAAAAATAAATCAAAATATTTTCAAATCAGAGGAAGAACAGAATCAAAGTTTTTACTAAATTACTAAAATAAATCAATAAGTCTGTATACACATGCAAATATTGGAAACCAAACACAAAGATTTAAAGGCAGAAAATACTTAACAAAAGCATGCAAGGAAACAGAGAAACTAATTTTAGTGGTAAAAGTAAAAAAGAGAAATAAAAATAAACTTGGTTAAAAATTGCATTTTTACATAGTAATGGGAAAAAAAGAATTCCCAAATATAGATGTCCGCTCTGCTGAGTGAACTGAACAATTCAGAAGATAAATTGCACACTTTCTGGAAAGCACTTTTGAAATACATGGAAAAGATGATCAGGCTGAATGTAAGAAAACATATTTACAACCCCAAAATAAGATAAACATAAATGCAGAAAGTCACTCTTTGGAAAGAAATTCACATGCAGCATTAAAATGCCAAATATGAACATCCTAGTCATGAGCTACTGTAGCTAGGCTAATACAAGAGGGTATGACTAACAGCAGAATAGTACAGTAATTCAGAATTTTACATATCAATGGGACTCATCTCACCTAACCTTATGCGTGTAACAGTGACACCAGCTAGTGGGCAGCCACTGCAGGGCAACCTTCAAACGGTAATTCCATTCCAAAATGATCTTCAAAGACAGGTAGGATCAATTTCCCCTGGAGATACCTACTTCTTTCTTTTGATAATAGAAGGAGCCTGACTAGGCTAAACTAAGAAACATTTACATGGCTAGAGTTAGATGAGATAAATCTCACACTGATTAATGACCTCAGAAAACCTAACTGTTTTGGAAATTTTTCCATTGTAGACAGTCATTTAGTTGATTGATTTAGGCCAGATCATAGCTAAATTAGGACTAGGGCTCAACAAGGCACATGGAATATTTGGTCAGGATGAAACATCTCAGCAAAACCTGTCTAGAAAATGCTTTCCAGTATCAAAATAGCTTAGAAATCTAATTTGATTGCAGAAATGGATATTGTTACTGTTATTCCCTGCGCAGACTCTGAGGACTAGATTTAAAACACCAACACTTCAAGCAAGTGAAGGATCTAGGAACAAGAATAGTCAAAGGTGTGCATGTTCTCAGTTAGTTCTGCATATTTAAAATCTGAATCACTCTCTGCAGGTACTATCTTCTGTTATAATACAGAAAACTAGCAGCTAATACACTTTCAGTGAAGCACCTGACAATATACGAAGTAATAGGATGAATCTAAGCCTAATTACATAGACAACCCTATCTGTAGACAACTTCTAATACACTAAGTTCACTGAAAATAGGCTAATCACAAACTTAATTTTCCTTCTCTAAAACTGTCAGTTCTTCAGCACCTCATTCCTTGATTAAATGAGATGCACTTTCTCAGTATTCTCTTGCATGAGTTGCTGCTTCAAAACTTGTTTTCCATAAACATTTGTGTAAGAAAGGAGAGATTTTCATTCATATCTCATAAAAGGCTCACAGTGCACTTGAAAGTGGATTTGTTTAAAACTCAGATTTTTTTCCTTATATTTCACCCGAATTCTAAATCTTATTGTTACAAATGTTTTCTCTCCTCAGGCGTTGTCTGCAAATCAAGTCAAATCTGAAACAATCTGTGGTGAATCAGAAACAAAACAGTTTTACTGAATTAGGGCAGAATGCTGAACTACATTATCTATTTCACACCCATTTGCTGTGATTGTGGGGATGAATCATGTGCAAAGGCTTCAGATTAGACATTTTCTTATTTTAACAGCAGAGTTTTCTTAAAGTAGAAACAGGGTAAGAAAAACAGTTACTTCAGAGGGTTTATCTGGAGTATTTAATCAAAAATAGCACTTTCTAACTTCAAATGTAGACAAATCCTTATTATGAAATATGTGAGAGATGAACATCAATATTTAAAGAAAGGCTTGTGATAATTTGCTAAAAATACATCATTTGGAACTAGTGTAATTTACTGTCAGTATTCACAAATTACCTCCATTGCATTTTACTACTATGCACATCATCTTTTCCTCATAATGAAAGGATCATAAGCACCCATTTGTTGTCTTCCACAGAAACCAACATTTTCATAATGGAAAACAAGGTTTTACAGTTTTTTTTATTATTATTATTATTCCTGCACATAATAGAGACATGGCCTAAAGCATCACATAGATTAAAGTAGTCTTAATTAGCTTAGTTTTGAATTCAGTTAATTGTTAGCTTTCAGCTTAATAAGCTGTTTAAATAACAGATTCTTAGCTATGAAATTAGTTAAATATCTGTCTGCAACATATTATTGGCAAATTCTAGTAGGTGCACTCAAAAGCTTGTAATATATATATATAGAGAGAGAGAATGTGCTCAGAAAGCTCTGTGCTTTCTGGCAGAAAGGTGAACCTTGGCTACCATTCTGCCTACTCTCAGCCACATGTGTACTCAAACAAAAGTAAATGAAGCACACAAATGCAGAAGTTTCTCTACAAACTGAACCAAGGATTGGAGAAGGAATCCATCTTTAATTACTAAGACCTAGTAAGAGAAAGAGAGGACAGAAAAGAGTTGACCATCACCAAATACTTTCACTCCTAAAAGTTCCTAGGGAAGTACCAACTATATTAACTCTTTTCACTGCGTTTCTGAAGATCTCCTCAAAAAAGTTAACACTGACACTTAATGAACTAAAATGCTATAATGCATTCACTACCACATATATTCCTAACTGCACTGCTTTCTAATCTGCTCTTCTTAATTATTTTCACCCTTTTGCTCTCCAACTTCTCTCTGCTCCCAAAATCTCCTCTGGCTATGAACAGTGTTTTACATAGAACACTAAAAATATGTGACCTAATGAAGAAGCTGTCCTCCAGTAGTTAATCTGCTTTAGCATTGGAATTTCACTTAAGTTATATATCTTATCTATGATGGTTAAAACACAAGTAGAAAAGAGTGGAAAGGAATTTCCATATTCCTCTGCTGGAGAATGTCATTGAAGCCGTACAAAGCATTTACAACTTGTCAACATTTAACTAGAAATAATCTATACCTTTGAGATCAGCAGGCTTTGTTTACAAAATTTTGCATGCATGGATTTCCACTGCTTAGGAATTTCAGTATAATACATTTCTGTATTTGATAATGCATATGTCCATTCACAGCAAAATTGTAAAATTTCTCATCAACAATTGCTGATTCACAAGAACTTAAAATTCATAACACTTTCGAGGATAAATAAAACCTGTCTGAAACTTGTCAGATCTGTTTTCATAACTCTAAAAAGCAAAATGAGGTAAAAGTTTATCTGCAACACATTACTAGCAAATTCACACAATTTACAACTATGTGCAACAATAGATAAATTGTAACATCTATTGCTGTGTAAGATCAGTGAGAGCATAGCACTGAATTTAATAGCAGATATTTTGAAGAATTCCCCAGTGAATTGTTCTCCTAAGATCTCTCTGAATTGGGTATTGCTGCTAGCTATTCTAGATACATTCTCATATTTTGCTTTTCTTTGTCATATATAATCACTTCTAGTGATGTCCTAGTCACTGCAGGTAACATCTATCATGCATTGTTTGCTTTGGCATCATGATCCTTCCTCACCATATGCCTTTGTTCATCACATTCAATCTACTGTTTTGTCTAGTCTTAGATTAGACGGTTAGCACTTTTGGGCAGAAATCATGTCTGCCTGAATGGTCCTTATAATGAGACCTCTGAGCACTTCTGTTGCCAGTGATGTCTTTTGAATGTTCTTGGAAGCAGTTCTTTAAAATATCACACATAACTGCATTCTTCACTGTTTAGTATGCATTTTTCTACTCCCCCACATAATGGGAAGAAAAAAAAAAAAAAGTCAGTCTCTTAGAGTATGCCTAAGACTGCAGATGTCTGAAAAAAAACAGTAACCATGACTAGGTTTCTGAAGGGCTATAGGTTAAAGTGGAAATTTATCTGAAAATGTTCACTTATTACATTACTGTCTTAAACATGTCAACAGGCACGTATTAATCAATATACAAATCATTATAACAGACCATCAGCATACACTACTTAAAAAGCAGTTAACAAAAGCAATTGGCTACTGAAACAATGGTAGATTCCTCAGAGGTCTGAGAAGTAGTAGTTGTTTTTGCAGTAAGGTGTAATAAGATGACAGAGAAAACAATAAATCACAATTCAGAACAATTTAGATTTAAAATCAGTACATGAAAACTGTCCTCAGTGTCATCCTAAAGCCAATGCATGAAATTACGAGATTATTGGGATTTTATTAATAATTCTTTATAAAGAATCAGCTATTTCTCTCAAAATCTGGAAAAAATAAGTGTGGAAAATAGTCTGCATTAATCCAATATTATATTGCTCCAGTTTTACACAGGATTAATTCATGGCAAATTTATAGCAAAAATCTATTAATTAGTAGCAACTGGACCTCACAGTTTTTCAGAAGACTTGCATCATATGAAACTCCCTCTTCCTCCAGACACTCACAAGAGCTTCAGAAGTTGTTTCAGAACAATATTAATAGCTCTATGAGTAATTGCTGCTGGAGGGAGACTGAAAACGGACCTTTCTGGGAACAAAGCTATAAATGATGTTACATTCTTTCTCTTTGTATAATCAAAAGGGGTTAGATATTAAAAATATACTTCCCAAGAAAGCTGAATTACACAGAAATAGAAATACTCGTTCAAAACGTGTTTCTGGGCTACATTTTTAGCTCCTCTTTATAGGAATGATTATGGAAATAACTTTGCTGAAAAGCCCCAAGGAGAAAGTAGAGCACTAAGCTGTGTGTTTAAATGAAAATGAATTTAAACATGAAATATTGGAGCTGTTGTCATTCAACACTTTGGCAATAAAATAATATTTTATAAAAGCTTTTCAGATCTTCTAGTAAAGGAATAATATGTCTCTGATTCACATAACAGTTGTTAGCTCATAGAGTTCAGATGTAAGTGTACTAAGCTCCTTTCCTCTCTTATTTCTGCCACCAAGAAACAATATATTTATATACAGCTTTAAAATCTGATCAGCGTGCAACCCTTGTTTATCCTTCACAAAATAACTTTGCTACTGTTCAAGTATCCACGTTCTCCTGTAATTAACCTAAATATATTCAAATAAATAAGAAAGCAAAAGAAAATAGAACTTGCACATTAGGAATGAACCATATTGTCTAGCATTTACCTACTTTATAGTGTGGTGTTAAAATAAAACTCCTGCTATGTCTGTGCTTTACTGCCATAGTTGTACCACATGGTTTACAAGCATTATACATCAGTATTTCACTCCTGTGCCAGTCTCCGTCTGCTACTTGATTACGGACATAAATTATCAGAGTAATGACTGGATCAAGTACTTTTCATGTGAAACACCTGGACAGTAATATTCCTAGAACAAAATTGTTCACAAAGCTCAAAATGAAACACACTACAGCAAGGAAAAAAAGTCGAGTGGATTACATTTAGAAAAGACTTGATTCAGAAGAGACTGAGAAAAAGCAGGAAACAAACTGCAAAATATTCAGTTTTGGTAAAGACCTTCCTGCAAAATACCTCATCGATAGCATATCAATAGCTCTGTTTATTTGACATTGTCAAGTAAAAGTATCTCAAAATGGTGAAAACAAATGACCAAAAGCCCAAAAAACCTCTGAGGTAATGAATGAATCAAATTACAAATAAACAAAAATGAACTAATAGAAGATCTTCAGGTTTTGGTACTGAAAAGACAGCAGAACAAGCCTCTAAGGCTATGACTAAACTCATAACTTAAATATCCCGGGACTGTTCTCTGGCATGGAGATCAAACAGCATGGAACAGGTTGTGCTGCTGCTATTAAGTATTTTGCTCTCCAAAACAATCAGGTCAGGCCAACGCACATCTGAACTGCCTACTGGGGATGGTCTTTGCTCTGCTGTAGCCACTGGACTGTGCCCAGGAGCTACTTGGAAGAGTCTTATATGGCCTGGGCCAAAACCATGTAAGGGACAAATCTAACCTTTTAACAATGTACATACTTTGGTTCCAGTGGCTGGAAACATTCCCTGGAGCTGTTTTAGTTAGTATAAACATAGCCTATGTTGTCACTAGAGATTTGCTATTGATAGTCAAGTTATGCGGAAGGTATTTCAGTGACATGCTTATGAATAGAGCCTTAATATAAAACATAGATCTCTTAGGGAAGCACTGAACAAATTTCATGAAGCAAAAAGCTCTTTACAGAATACAGTCAGGAAAAGACACCTGAAACATCTTGTAAAAGAAATGCACAAAATAAACCTTTCCAGGTTTATAAAATTATACAGAGAAAAGATATATATATTATTTAAATAATTAAGTAATTTCTTATTTATTATATTGATTTTATCATTACATTAGAT
>VXAA01005686.1:18088-34969 GCA_013399115.1 Anseranas semipalmata | reverse complement strand
AGGAGGTAGAAGAGGGTGGATAGGGGAAAGTGTTTTTAGTTTGCTTGTAGTTTCTCACTGTTCTAGTCCGCTAGTGATTAGGTAATAAATTATATTAATCTCCCTATGTTGAGTCTGTTTTGCCCGTGGCAATAACTGGTGAGTGATCTCCCTATCCTTATCTCAACCCTTGAGCCCTTTCCATTGTATTTTCTCCCCCTTTTACTTTGAGGAGGGGGAGTAAGAGAGCGGTTGTGGTGGAGTTCAGCTGCCCAGCAGGGTAAAACCACCATAGACCATCAATTAGATTAAACAATAATCAGAGAATTACAAGGGGACTTTCAGAAAAAAAAAAAAAAAAAAAAGTCAGTGTGAACAGAATAATAAACAAGCATGAAAATTTGTAATAGGGGAGACACCTTGGAATATAGAAGTGGTAACAGAGCAGCACTCTGAGCCCAGTATAACACTGCCAGAAGTCACCCCACAACCATCCCAACTTCCACCTGGGCTTGATGAAGTCTCCCCACATGATGGCATGACCAACTGCCCTCCAGTTTGCGGGATGACACCGCAGGGTGCTGCACACTAGGACACACATCTTGGAGTACCTGTGTGAGCCCATGGGACCTCTCCCACAGGCATTCGGTTGTAGGGTGCAGAATGGGTACAGGACACACACAAAGCAAGCACACTTGCAGTCCCAATGGTAGTTGTGTATCAATGGGGGAACCCACACTCAAAAATGTAGGTGTACGGGATGTGCACATACTGTGTGCTTCTGCATGTGCAGATAGAGCTTCCTGGGATTACCAGAGGGAGGTTAGAACTGTGTAGCTGTGGACTCACATTTTACAGGTATCCAGTATTATGCTTCATCAAGTGTACTGCTGATACTGATCCTGAATGTATAGTTCTCCGGTTGTTCCATTAATTACATATAACTCAAAAATTGATAAACCACTTTGATCCTGATTTGGTTTCACAGAATCCCAGAATGGTTGAGATTGGAAGAGACCTCTGGAGGTCATCTGGTTCAACCCCCCTGCTCAAGCAGGGACACCTGGAGCTGGTTGCCCAGGACAATGTCCAGATGGCTTTTGAAGATCTCCAGGGAGGGAGACTCCACAGCCTCTCTGCACAACTTGTTCAAGTGCTATGTCATCCGCACAGTAAAGAAGTGACATTTAGATGGAACCTCTTGTATTCAAGTTTGTGCCTATTGCCTCATTGGGCACCACTTGGGATGGAGCCTGGCTCCATCCGCATTGCATCCTTCTTTCAGGTATTTATACACATTGATAAGATTTCCCCCCTTAAGCTTTCTCTTTTCTCAGCTAAACAGTCCCAGTTCATGGGTTTAACACATGTGAACTGGTCATTCTTCCCTGCCATAGTTGTCACATTTAAGATTAAAATGACAGCTCTGATAAAATTCCTTTCATAATTCCCACCTACCACCTACCTAACTATTGCCCAATAAGGAAGGTCACACAAGACTGAAGAGCTGTAAGCTAGATCATCTCTTAGGAAGATCAATGTGCAGCTTGCTGAAGCTTTAATCTAGTAAATAATTCAAAACCATGCCAAGAAACAGGGAGGACATATATAGGACAGCAGTACTGAATGAGTAATAAACCAACTGCAGCATGAAAATATTTTTGTTTAAATGTTTGCATGTACATTTTAAGATTAACAATTTTATTTATGTTATAATTAATTATTTTTCTCTCTCAAAAGTTGCCAATACCAGGAACACACATCATAGCAAAGATCATTGCTGTGGAAGCCAATTCAACTGTGTAACAATGAGGCTCCTCAACTTCTTTGAATTGAATAATTGATTTAATTGATTAATTGATTTGAGGCAACCCAATCTTTTTTTCTTTTTTCCTGTATGAACCTTATATTTATGTCAAAGTACTTATGAACTGCAACTGTGATGGTGATTTCTATGATAGCATCTCATCTAAAACCTCTGTCTGATGTTAGAGATATGATTATAAAGATAAAAAGTGATATCAAATACGAGTGATATCAAATAAATACTATTATATTATCTCAAAATCTAGGAACAGTAACAATGTTGTTGTCATCTAACAGATGTGTGCAAAATGATTGCCTTTTTCTTCCATCAGACTCAAAAAAAGTTCTCCTTTCAAACTTTTTCTTAGCTAATAAAAATGTAATAATGTTGCTTCATAGACCATTTCATGTGATCAATGACGATTACGTAATTTCAAATGATACTAGATTATATAGACAAATAAAAAATAACAGCAAAATCAAATATTATTATACGTTTAAATATTTCAAAACTTTTTTTCTTAAAACAAACAAACAAAACTTTGGTTCATTTTCTGAACTTGTTTTTCCCCATAGAAGATTCTGTCAAAATCAGTCTGATGTTGATAAAAACAGTTTAGCTGAAATGTCAGATTTTGAATTTGGCTTCTTTCCTCTCTTGAGCAGAAGGTGGAGAAATATGATGTTATATAAAATGATTATTTCTCTTTTGCTCATGTATAGACATTTGCCAATGATAAGATGCTTTGGGGAACCACTGCAATATAATTTTGGACAATGTTGCTCCAAAATGTCTGCCAGTTTATCCTTCAATATCTGACATTGAGGTCAGAGAGTTTATTCTGAATGCAGAAGTTAGTCTACTGATTTGGCCATCATATGAATCAGGTGAATTAATCACTACAGCAGAGAGCAGTATGTGGAGCAGTAACCGATCCTTTCTATAACTTATGCCTTGCAATGCTTTGCAGTTTTAAAGTGTTTCATTTTTACTCAAGAAGTAAATGATTTTCCTTCCTAGAACTAGCATCTGTCTTGCAGGTGAAATTCCTGTTAAGGTAGAAACTGAGTAAATACACGAGTGCAAGTTTGAGGGTTGTTATGTGAATGCAGCATTGGTATTTATTTTAATTATTTTTAAGTGTCTACAGAAACTTTTATAATTGTTTTAAGAGGTAGATAACTAGACAGATTAGGCAAATATGTTTGAAGAGGGTGAGTGGAGTCACTGAAATTAATATATATCTAGGAACAGAGAAGTTGCTTTTCTTCTACTAGCTATTTTCAAACCTGCATTTGACTTTCTAACACAAATTGGAGTATTGACTGGCCATATAAATGCTTGCCCTCGTTGTTCTACTCTCACAAATTAACTAGTGAGTGCCTCCAGTTATCTAAATAAGGTGTTGATTGATTGTGTGGAAATAATTAATCAAGCCAGAGCTGATATGATCTCCAGCCATGTCAGAACTTTCTTTTCTCATTATGCTTACCTAGCGCAGAATTTAAATTTACAGCCTGTGGCAAAAGGTAATGTTTTTTTGAGAGGTTTCTACAAGTCAAATTACAAGGAGGAAGTCAGATTTCATTGTAATAAGACTTTAAATGAGTCCAATTACATTTTAGCTCAAACAGTCTTGTTTCAAATATTGTTCTGCCTGTCTGGCAGCATTTAATAGAAGCCAACATCGAATTTAGAGCACTGGGAAATAATATGCCAACTTTCTTGTCTTGAATCAGTGGAAACAGGCATCCTTAGTGGACAGGCACTTAAATGCATGTAATGCAGAAGCCAAAATGCTGTTACAACTGTATTTCTCCTTAACGTCAAGTAGACATAGCAAGCAATACAATGCATTTTGCTGCAGCAACTCATTTATCATGAACAAGCTTACTGTCCTTCACCCTTCACCCTCCCTAGGTACACACACATGCACACTTAATAAATAAATAAATAAATAAATAAATAAATCTTTTTAACTGCAAAAGCATAAGTACAACACACTATTTCTTTGTTCAACAAAATATTTTACACTCACAGTGATCATATAAAGTCCCCAGACTTTTGCACAGCATCTTAGCTAGGAAAAGCACAGCAGAAGGGATCTTCTAAACCATCAAATCCAGCCTCCTCCAATGACAGTTGCTACTTGCTCATCTTTCTTGACACACGTTCTTGGGCCTAGCTGGCACTTCAACACAGATGTTTTTATAGGGAACCTGAATTATCTAGCTTCTCCTCTAGACACACTAGAAATGAGACGAGGAGAAAGCCTTTAACAAAGCCATCATAATCTTGTGACAACACAAAGAGACTGATAGCTAACCCAGCTACTTCTGAAGCATAGACGAGTGCCTGCTTTCTCCGATAATTACATAAGAAGTCCAGAGGCATGAGATCCTGACCTAAACACTTTAATTTGGTGCCTAACATTAGATGTTCACCCAAACATTAATGAATTTCTAATACATCCAGAAATACACCACAACTGCTGAAAATAAAACAAAACAAAACATTTGTTTCATAAATGAGTAGTTCTTAAATTTGCATACTTCAGCATTTTCCACTTTATTGGTGGCAGAAACAAAGGATCTGTTTTAATTGTATATGAATCAGCTTTAAGCTGATTCTTAGGTTGTTAAAAGAATGCAAGTCACAGCTTTCCTCCAGCATACAACAGGAAATTTATGCTTTTACCCTCTGAAAACAGTGAGCATGTATTTTTAGTAAGGAGGAAAGATCTGGATTCTGTACATCCAGATATATTCACACAGGTGAATATATCTGCAAAGTGTTTGACATTAAAACATAATTATAGCAAGGAACTGTCACAAAGAGTATTTGAAAGCAATATGCTTAGTTTGTGATGACATATTCTTAATAGCCATTTAAGATCTTCACCAAAAGGAATAGCACACAAATCTGCAACATTGCCCAACTGGGAATATAAATGGTCATCTTGTTTCACTCATAGATGAGCACTGTTGGCAGTGAACCATTATGGAGAAATGTATTGCCTTATTTCCAGTGGTAGACCATTATCAAATGCTACCAGATGCTCATCTCAATGTCGTATTTGAAGACTCTAATGATGCTGACTAGTTTTCTACTTAAGGAAAAATAGGTTTTCTTCACCTCAAAGCTGCTTATTCCAGGATGCACTCCAATTTTGTACGGTGGTCCATTTCTATTCTGAATGCAGAATTTCTTCAAAATAGACCACAACTTACTGGAGGACTTATTAGCTACTGCAGAAAATTGACCTGGTGGTTCTCTACAGCTTAATTCCCCAGAGGAAGGTAAATACCTGAAATGCAACCTCAATGGTTATGTTAGCAGTATTGAGCTCATCATGAACTTATTCAATTCTTTTTAACTACTGGTTTCCAGTCCCACATAAATAAGTGCTGAGAATAAGCAAGAATTTCTCTAACATGATTATGTCAGCCACCTGAACAGCAGATTTCTATGCTAATGGATATGAGTAGCACCTATATTTATGAAAGTAAAAGATATTTTTGTCCCCTTTTGCATTTAGGATGCCACCCATAACCAACTTGAAAAACTGCCCTCAGTGGATAATAATTTGTTGTTTTATTTCTTCTTTTTAACTGAATTTGATATCATAGAATCATAATTTGCTACAGAAGGAGAAGAGTTCTTATAGTCTACGTGCTTGTTCTGATAGATATTTCAGATATTTACCTTATTGTTCTTAAAAATCCCCAGTGAATGGTATACTTTAGTATCCCTAAGTCTTTCTAAGGCTTAACAACCTTCATAAACAGAGAAATTTTCTAATATCTAACCAAATTTTCATATGCAAATAAATCTCATTGCTTCTTGTTTTATCATAGATGGACATGATACAACAATTAATTATGCTACTGCACAGCTACTGGATTAAAGTGGATTTTGCACCTACTTTGCAAAGGAATACAGTTATACAAATGAAAAATAATATTTTCAACTTTGTTTATAAGCACAAAAAGAGTACAGGTAACTTTCCTGAATATACAGTTCTGTCTTGTATCTAGATAGTATCTTGTCTTATTCAAATTTGATGTGTTACATATTCCCAATTTCTATTAAATAAATACCGTTGAACACATTTTGAAACAGAAATTGATTTTTTTTTTTCAGTTGTAGGGCCATATGTAGCTTGTCTAAGTTCAACCTAAAGCTTTTGCTCAGTCAATGGAAATAACTAAATGCTTTGAAAAACTGTAAATTAGTAAGGAGGCTTAAAAAGCTGTTGAGTAGGAAGTTGCCTATAACCTTTCAATGTTGTGTACACAGACCTAAAGAAAATGTAGGTTGTTTAAATATGGCCTATTGTGTTTGAGACAGACAGGCTAGTTGCATGCAGCATTAAGAAACACTTACGTTTTCTTTACATGCACTATAAATTAAGGCTTCTAGATGGTGGAAAGCACTTAAATATTGAAGATCCAGGAAGTAAACATATGTAGTTAACCTATATGACAAATGGTTTACAATGAAATAATGTAATTATGGTGGAAACACTGTCAAATGATCTAGGATTCAATTTCATTCTTTAGGAAAAATGTTACTGGTTATAAAAAGTGAATATGTGTAATATACATATTTTTAAATCATAATATAAAATTTTAATCAAGTAAGTATGTTTATGGAGAATGAGTAAACAACAACAGCAACAACAGAACCTCAAGTGTATAAACAATATTTATGTATATATTTAGAACAAACTTACTCTGAGCGTAATATACCTACTGTTACATGCACACACATTTATATATATATACAATAATATAGGCATATTTTCAATGCTACAGTCTTAAATTATGGCTTAGATTTGAAACCAGCGAATCAGTTTTAGCCTCTGCTTGCAATTTGTATGGCATTTAAAACCAGGCTTGAGTCAAGTAAAAAGGCCTAACACATTTGAAAGCCATGCAGTGCATAGCTGTGCTTATCTAAGTGGATCAAGCCATGAATCAGAATGTTGAAAGACCATTTGGTATCATAAATAATTAAAGAACTGCCATGAAATAATTTATTACAAATGGATTGTTAAAAGGAAGTCACTAAGTGCATATGAGTTCCTTGCTAGGAGATCGCACTGCTTCAATCACTCAATTCAAATACCACTATTGAGATCCTGCTGGGAGAGCAGCATAGGTGCTTTCTGGATGGCCTGATTGTTTGTTTCTGTCTCTATTCTTACTACACAAGTATTCTTTGTAGAAAATATGTGACTACTCAAAATAGTCGAATAGCTAGAATAAAGGAGATGAAAAGGTTTGCTAAAGCCAAATTCCAAATCAGAGAACAAAACATTTTGTCCATGTTGAGTATATTTATTATAGGATACACATTAAACTTTCATTCATAATTAATTTACAGATCAAGCCTAAATCCAAGCCTACTAATAGATGCTTCGGGAAATATGCCTCAAATAGTATCTTGACTTGCTGCACTTACATGGAGCATGTTTTTTTCAAATTCACAAATCCTTCTCCTTCCCATGCACAATACAACCCAGCGTCACCTCTCTCAGCAGATTCACAGCCAGATAAAAGAGGGACTCCTACTTTTAAGTATAAAAGCCATGTATTATAGCTATGCTGTTCGCGACATTTTAATCAAGGGTTTGCCAGCATTTCCATTCTTTTCATGGTGTTATTACTCATAAAGAGTCACTCTGGGCTAAGCATAGCACTTAGCTTTTCAGCAATGAATAACAGATATTTATAGCATTTACAATAAAAATCTCTTCAAGAATTTGTGAGATCTAAGTGGACCAAAGGAAGGAGATGTGATCAGTTTAAAACTTCATTTTCTTCTGCAATAACAGCCCACAAATTTGGCCACGTGTGATTTCTTTAAACTACCACTATGGTTTATTTTAATAATTTTCCTGGGTCTGGCTAAAGTGCATGCAGAAATCACTGTCATCACTCATTTGTTATGTGAACAGAGTAAATATTTCAAGCACATCAATGTCAACAAGAATTGACAGTTATAGTCATGTGTTTCATTACTTCCATAAGAAAAAACAACTTATTTCACAACACTTGGCATAGATATTAATATTCAGGTTGAGTGTTTCAAGTTAGTGTTTCATGGCAAGAAGTTTATGTATATTCTTTGATGCCAGAATTTGTGAGTGTTTTGTATTTGAATGACCATGCTCATGACTTCATGAGTTGCTGACAGCAACCTATAAACAACATAATTAATCTGCAGAATAATTCATCATATACAGAGTAGAGATGTATTTTAAGAGTCCAGTCTTGCCAACAAGATACCAGCATGCATACAAATATTCTTGCTTCAAGTCCCATGATATTTGCATAATTGTTTGTGAGAGCACACAGCTAGACTGGACATTCAGGAAACATATTTGTTGTATTAGCTGGGAACTACAGAGCCTCTTAAGCTATCTAGATACAAGTAATATTTATATTCATTAGATTCTCTTTTAATCACAGTATTTTATTTGCTTTCATAGTGTCTCTATGTCTTCATTCTCTTGCTTACTATATTGGGTTGTTTTGGCTTGGGGCGTACAGGGAAGCAAAGATCACTGGTTATGTGTGTGAGGACAACCAACCACAGAAGTATGTTATGGTGCCTGTATTTCTATCAGATTCACTGGATTTCCATTTTTTGCCAGGAGCTTACTGACCAGGATTATGTATGAATGCTAAAACAAATTCTGTAAGGACAGCCTGTGGAAGCCACTTGGACAGAGTTTCTACTAAAATAAAAGCATGGAAAATTCGTATAAAAATGTTGCTCACAAATGCCCTAAAGATAATGCCACTGTGACATACGGACAAATAGGAATGAGAATGACAGGAAAATGCTTTCTTTTGGTTAGTCCTATCAGTAGATTCAGACATAAGTACAAAACAACAATAATAAAATAGAACTATGTTTTAGATTTGAAATATTATACAATCCTACTCTTGTGCTCAGAAGTAGGTAATACAGCAGCTCAGAAAAACAGTAATTCACTATTATGATATATGTATAACACGGGGTCTTTAGGAGGGGATTAAAACTGTAAATTGTGATATTAAATAAATAAGCTTAATTTGCTTTACCCTGGCAAAATTATATGTGGTAAATAAAATTAGGTGATTAGAAGATGTGGTGATAAAGAGAATTCAAGTATCTACAATTACGAATAGTAATATATTATTTATTGAACATTTATATAAGGATTTATCATTAAACTACAAAAAATATCGATTACCTAAATATTTAAATAATTAAATCTATATGTCTGCATAGAACAGGCTTTTTCCACTTCCATGATTTTTTCAACATGTGAATTGATCAAGTTGTTTTATATTTTTATTCTATCTTGTTTTAGAGAAAGTAGTAAAAATTCATTAACTCATAATAATGTTGATGATGAAAATATTAATGAAACCAACATTAACAAAAAATGATAGAAGAAAGAAGAAGATAGAAGAAGAAGATAGAAGTTAGACAATAGACAAAGCCCATTTGGTTTAGAGGATACAATAGAAACATTTATAGTGACAAAATAATAACATATTTGTACTTTATTGCAGATGTAAAGATGACAAGTCCATTAATGCATTAAGTACATGATATGGATGCTAAAAACTGTTTGTTAATAAGCTTTAAATAACTCTTTGGCAAAATATCATGAAACATTATATTATGTTAATGATATTTACATTAAAGGATGCCATATAGTATTGTTTTTTGGGGGAAAAAAAAAAGATAGTTTTATGTGAAATTCAATCCTAAAAATGTTTTTGAAGCAACAATGTTAAGACAAAATTATGACATATTTTCAAAATAAGGTTGGAACTGAAACAGGACTTGAAAGATTATAAAAATAGACTGGTTGAAATAAGTTGGAAAAATGATAATTGAACTGAATCACCAGAGTCATGCTAAAACTATAGCAGCACTGAAGCAAGAGAAGATACATGTCAAGAAGCAGCATGGGCTCCAAACTAAAGACTGGAGGAATCGGGTCATTTTTGTATCAATGTGGAGTTATGCCAGAGACTTTCATTTCTAACCAAGCATTGGATCCATCTATGCAAATGAAATTCTAGATACTGATAAATATCTAAGAGGATTTAAAATAATTTGTTACTAGATACAACTTGCATTCTTTCATTAAAAAAAAAAAAAAGTTACACCCCAAAATTAGAAAAAAAAATGGTGCAGAAACAAATATGAGGATGTTGTTTGTTTGTTTTGGACGACATGTATGTTTCTCCAGAAATGTAGCACCTGAATTATTGTTTCTTCCACAGGTACAAAATCTTGCCTTGAAAAGGTACCTCAGCCACACACAGCATCAAATTCATGTGTTTGGATAAACTTAAGCCTGGTATTTCCTAATGTTGAGTTAAATTTCTTTTAATTTTCACACTTTGTAGCTTTATTTATTTTAATTAGTGGACATGTAAAGACTCATATGCATATTGTCTTTTGGGGTTCTGTGACATAATCCATTTGTGTAAATGTATGTTTATCTTTAACATTTTAAACATGATGTTGTGTATCTACTCTAAAGTGTGAACAAAGCACATTGCACATTTCATTTCTATGAACCACACAGATTCCTCATCTTGTTTCTATGTGAATATAAATCTTGTTTCTATGTGAATATAAATATGTTTCAATTTGTTAGCTTCTTGCCAACTTGTCAACTAAGTTCCTCATTAGCCAAAAGTTCTAACTGTCTTGTACAAAAGACTGCTGGATCCTAAAATTTTACAGATCCTTCTCACCCTAACACTACCCATTTAATGCCCACCCAGAAACAGAACAACTGATAATAAAATAGACTAGTAAAGACAAATCTGTAAATGAAAGAAGGAAAAGGTTTTTTTGTGTATTCACTAGTGACTTACAGTTCTGCCAGAGGAGAAAAAGCTGCATGTGCAAAAGAAATAAAGCTATTGGGGCAACAATAGATGTTCTTTAGAATAATAATGTGTCATCAGCTGTTCTCAGCCATGAAGTACTGGATATTTTCTTTGCAATACCTTCAACAATAATTAAATGTTTAAGAGTCCAACAGAAGAGAATCATATTAGAAAGTGAACATGCTATTTTGTTTCTATTTTCAGACATACAAATGCAACCTAATACTGCAGAAAAGATACCATAAAATATAGCTTTATTTCCAGCTCCTTCTCTGCTTCCTTAGCATAGCTCTTTGTCCTCTAACTGTTCAGATGCATCCATGTTTCTGTGCAACCTGAGGCAGAGCTGCAGGAAAATCCAGTCTATCCATCTCACTGCAGCCAGTGCCAGCTGTCACCAGCTGTCTAAATAAAGGTCTGATTTAGACAAATGATCACTTTCCTCTTGCATGTGTAGTTGTTGTCTTGGATTTGCATCTCTGCCAAAAAGCAAATCATCTCTTAAATCACTATGATCTCAATGGGCAACCCATACTGCCCATCAGTGCCAGTCTGTTACTGATTGATACACATTTTCTATTCCAGGACAAGGGACATTTACATATTTGAATACACTTTTTTTTTTTTTTTTGGTTGAAGACTATTTTTTCCTGCTGAAGAGTGAGTAAGCTTAAAAAAATTAATCTAATTCAGTTAAGTGAAAACCGTCTATTTATTTCCCATTTACAACATACTGAACTTAATTAATTTTGGTGAACTCTTTTTATATAGGAAGTAAAAGAATACAGAAACAGACATATACAATGAAATAATTGTACTCTTGCTTATGGGAAAACTACATCATCTGAGAAGCAATTTTATCTCTGAAGATCAAAACTGTGAACTGAAAAGAGGACAAACAGAGCAATAATATTTACTCACCAGTCCAGTTTTCTTTTGAGGTTAAAAAATTCCAGTAGTATGAATCTTTAAAAAAGATTGCAGAATTTTTTCTGTTGTGCTTTGTATTGATGTACTGTACATGCCAATGTAATTTGATTTAACCATTAATATTCATTCTCCTAATTTAAGTAGTTGATAGTTATAATTATTTGCAATATTGTTGTTGGTTGACCTGGATTTTTGATTTATTAAATCTTCTTAATGGATAGTGCACAGACATCACTAGACCTTCTATTAATGCTGACATGATGTGAAAAAATGTGTAATATGTTAAATTCACCTATGCAAAAATGCTTAATTCCTAAAACTTTAAATCAGTATCATGTTTGTATTTAATCATACAAAATGCACTTCAAGCATTAGAACACCAAAACTTAAAGAAAAAGGCAATGTATCTCAGATTTGCCAATATTAACATCCTGTCAACAAAATAAATTATAAGAAACTAAGTACAAATTGGTTTTTAAGTCAGCTAGTTTTAATTACTTTCAAAACCTTCATGATTTTGTATCATCAAGATCATGCTGTTTTGATGCAGCTATGATACAGCAGATGATTTATAGGCAGACCATTTATAGGTATTCTTTATAACTACTGTTATAAAATATACCTGTATCAATTCAAGACACTTGTATATATTTGACAGCTAATAGATCAGAATAATAAGAGAAAATGATTGATCTTCCTCAATAGTTAATAGTTATTGGGTTTTATACGTGTCTTGTGAATGAAAGTCCTTTTACAAGGCGCACCAGGAACATCGAATTTATGCATCTGGAAGGTCAAACCAATGACAAGGGTAAATATGGATCTTATCAATTACTATTTCTATCTTCCACACTCATTTTTACTTTAGAAAAGTGAGTTTGCCACTCTGACTTTTCACATACAAGAAAATGAGCATGATTTCTTTTAAAATTCAAACAGCAACAAAGATTTTAATTAGTTTACAAGCACAAAGTATATACCATCAGAAAACACATCAGCTTGCTGCTCCTACTCCAGGCTGATTTTGCAGACCTGGCATTTGAGGGGGAAAAAAAAAATTAACTGATAATTGAGACCATCTGAGAAAAAGTGAAGGAAACAAGTACATAATGCCATACTATCATTTAACTATCACTTTATATCTCAGGACTACTAATATATTCTCCACTGTTCCAAAATTTCAACAATGGGCCTTTCACAAAGGCATTGTTACTGAACAGTGCTCAAGCCCCTTACTCAAATAACTTCAAGCTAAGGCTTCCAAGGAAAACTTCTGGCCACAGCTCATATGACCTGCATATACCAGTTAGAAAAAAAAGAAAATCCAACAAAAAAGCAAAAAGAAACAATGTCCTTTGGAAGCACACCATCCATTCAAGTAAAAAATGAAATACACAATACAGCTATAACTGAAAAGACCACATTTAAAGAATACTAGAGGGTAAAACCTTTCTACTAAAGTGATGCCATGCTACCAGGTGACCTTCACACTTTCACCTCCAGTGTAAGGCGTTATTATGCACAGTACAGTATTTGAAGCACTAACAAGGAATAGGAAAAGAAACAATTAGTATGCTCAGACACAGCATTAGAAAAGAAAAAAAAAAAAGAAAAACTTCTGTGAAGCTATGTACGAGCACTATGTTACAGCTCACTCTCTCCCTGCCTTCCACCTCTCAGTGCTCTCCCCTGCATATTAAAGACTGAGTTCAGTAAGGGACACAGCTTTTCGGATTCTCTAATGGAGAAGCATCCTTTTTCCATTTCAAGTATGTTATATAACTGTGGAAGTGATAGAAGCCAATTCCACTGCCATGCCCTCAAGCAGCATTCATCTAATGCAAACAGCCATGGAGAAATCTACTGCTGCCTCACAGTCATAAGGAAAACATAATTCAAGACTTTGCCACACATCACAGCCTTAACCATTTGTTTATGACTTACTGATTTCATAGAAAAAAAAAATGTTTATTTTCATTGTGCCTGGTTCCGAAGTAATCAAGAATACTCCCTACAGTCATAGCTGATCTCTTGTACATAACTGATCTCTTGTATGAAAGGTTTAGCTTGACTTATTGCAGGCGATCAGATTTGCTTGAATCTCTAACAAGATTCACACTGATATTTAAAAATAAAACAGAATTTTAAAGGGCTTGCATTTATCAGCTATCAAAACTGAAATTTACTTATCCAAACCTGCTGAGTACCCACTGCAATTTATATGCTAAAATTTCCAAATATATATATATATTTTTTTTTTTTTCAGGACAGTCAGCAATGTGTCCTTATGCACTGAAGCACACAACCAACCAAATACCAACCAACCGACTAACAGGAAAAACATGATGGAAAATGCTTTCAAGTGTAGTATCAGATAGCAAAGAAGAGTTACAATGTTGCAAGGAGCAGATTGTTAAGAAGCAACTTTTCTCCATAAGGAAGGTTTGCTTCTTAACCAGCTTTTGAGTAGTCTTGTAAATCCTATCAACTCTGGTAGCGTCAAGAAAGGAAAGAAGGAAGGAAGGAAGGAAGGAAGGAAGTAAGGAAGGAAGGAAGGAAGGAAGGAAGGAAGGAAGGAAGGAAGGAAGGAAGGAAGGAAGGAAGGAAAAACAGTTCAATCTTTCCTGATATGAGGTGATTAAGATTTCTAGATTTTGTAGTAACAAAGTATTTTCTCTGAAGTTGCTGCAACTGTTGGCAGTAAACCTTAATTATGGATTGGTTACTATCAAATAAGCAAAATCCATGCACAAATCTTTAAAACAAGGTTAAAACTGTGGATTATCTTTTGGCACTTTCAGTTACTCTGTGGAGATTTTTAATACCATTTGAATGGTAAATCCATATCAGTGTTGATGACCAGATTAAACATAATTTTCATTGACAAATTTGAGGCTTTAGCACACTGAAAGTGTATGCTTGCTGTCAAATAACTTCACATATCTCTACTACAGAGATGTCTATATCTGAAGACAAGTTAGGTTCTTTTACAGTCATTTCAGAGAAACAGAAATTTCCTGGATGTGATTCATCTCACACTAAAGTGGACATCTAAACCAAGTCACATGAGTTGTTCCTTAGAAGTGCCCATTTATCTCCACAGACAATACAGAGAGTAACTAGAAGTGGACACCCGCGGTTCAGAAGAAACTTGTTCCAGATCTTTTGCAGCAGTGACTATCTACCACAAAAGAAGTCAGCACTGAACACTGAACTTACCTAACATTTCCATGGCATTAAAAAGGAGCCTTCTTGAGACTCCTCCCAAGCACAGACACTGTTGTACAAAGCTGTCACATATCTCAGACATCTCAGTACTAACATCTTTTACGGAACCATTTGCAGTACTAATACCTCCACACAGGTTTTTCTAAAGCCAGCTAGTTAGAGATGTTAAAAAATGATGTAAAGCAGATAAGCAGTAAAGAACAGGCACTTTTACACATTCCCTCTCTTTCAACACAAAGGTGTCTAAACTCAGCACATTTGGGTAATCGGTTTTAGATTTCAACTTTAGCCTCTGATCAGGCGAAGGATATCAAAAAGCAGTAATAAAAAAGGTATTTTTCCTTAGAGTTTTTTTTTTTCCTCCCTACAATGGATATGTAAGGTGCTATTTGAAAATCATGGCTTTATTTCTAAAGAAAGAAAGGAAAGCTTCAATGGCACAGTCAGCTTTTCAGAAAAAAATATATATATATCTTCACGTTGCATTTTCCTTTAAGTCGGTTTTGACATGAATGACACAATAGAAGGATACAAGGCATAAATACCCCATTAATGGTCTATTAGATAGTATCCCAAATAGTAGTCAATGTACCTAAAGCTTCACTATTTTTTTTTTCAAAACACTTGCTCATTGCTTTCTTTCTTTTTCTTTTTAATTATTACTTCAGTTTGTAGGATAAGTTGCTTCAGTTCGAAATAATTGAACCCTACAGTTCCAGGACAACGGAGGCCCAGGCACACTTGGAAAACAGCCAGGTGCCACAATTTTCCCCTAAACTGCTTGCTGAGCAGGTTAGCAACTTGAGGACTGTGATACTGCTGAGTACAGAACTAGAAACTAGTTACTGAGAAGCTATAAATCACAACTAAAATTTAGGGTCTACTAAAGAGATTAAGAAAAAGAAGCATGTGATGATTTTGGCACCCACAGTGCAATAGGGACATTGCTTATAAAGGAAAAATTGTTGGAGCATTAAGCCTCTTTTTTTGCTAAGATAAACCCAGTACTGTAGCTTGTTTTATGGTTTATAAAGTATCTGCTTTATGGTTTATAAAACCTGATGAACTAAGACAGGAAACAGTACAAACAGATATTCCAGGGTTAGGCAAATACTTCATAAGTTTCTGGAGTTGGTGGGGGAAATGTGAAATGAAAGGTAAGGAAAATACAGCAAAGAAATACTGATATAGTTCTGAATGCTAAGCAAGAGGCAATGTTTTTTCAGTTCATAGAAAGATATAAGAAAGCACTGAAAACAGAGTTTTATCTGGGTTTGTGCATGTGTGTATATATACATATCTTCTTTTAGAATATAGGAAAAAGTCAGTTAAAAGACAAACATTGGATCAACCTTAAGAACAGTGACGCTACTGTTCAGTAGTGCTATAGGAATACAGAGATAGGGAGAAATAAAAAGAGAATATATCTGTACTGCTAAATAAATGAGATTGTGGAGCAAACTGGAGCTCTAGTCATTTGGACTGCAGAAAAGTTTGCTGCATTCTAGCCAGTTCTCTCCAGGACACATTGCTCACATGGCAGGTCACATCAGAGACCTTTCCTAAAATTCAGCATGGATATAATCATAGCAGTTTTGTATCCCTTCTCCCTGCTCTGCTCTCTACCACCACAGTCCCAGCACACTAATGCTGGTAGCCTAAAAAAGCCTTGCCAGCTCAACATTGCATGGAGTAGGCACAGTCCCAGATAATGTGGGTATGAACAACCCCGCACCACACGGCTCAAAAGCAACTCATCACTGCCCTAAACTCATGTTTTCAGCAGTGTAGACATAGCTCACAGCACCAGAAACAAAAATCAGTATAGGGATTTTTTTCTGGAAATTATATTCCTTTGTGCCTCAGGATCCCAAATATAAGCAGCAGTCAACTTTTATAAATACAGAATGCTTTTAAATGGAGAGGAAAAAAAAAACCTATGAAATATTTCTTGCAGAGACTGAACTAGGTCTGACATGCTATGCTAGGACAGGGCATCCTACCCCCCCCCCCCCAAAAAAAAAA
>VXAA01005686.1:4150-18068 GCA_013399115.1 Anseranas semipalmata | reverse complement strand
AAAAAAAAAAAAAAAAACTTGTTAAGAAAGCATCAAATTTTATTTTCTGTCCAGGCCAGACGTTAAAGACTTCCCACAGATCACAACATGAGGATTAATTTCTGAACTAGTGTCTATAACAAATATGACTAAAAAACATATTGGTTCATATGTAGACATCTGACAGAGAGTCCAGTTGATCACAAGCATTAGAAAAAGTGCTACTCTTTCCCAGTTCTAGTTATTTAAGGGTTACTACGTTTACTACATAATGCAGTGGAAAATTAAAAAAAAAAAAAAAAGGTGTGTGGGGGGGAAGAGTGCACAAAATTTTGGGCAACAGAACCTGGACCACTACTTAATTCTAGGTTCTCTTTTCTGTCAACTAAATTAGGAGGACTTCAGTTACCTAGGTGCCCTTCTTTTGCAGTAGAAAGGAACTGGCATAGCCCCATACTTTAGCAACCAAATAAAGGTGTGCTTAGTTAAATGCCTACACTTTGGTAGGATGTTTCGAGATCCTGGAGAACTGAGAGAGTGCAAGAGCAAGCAAGTGTAAATGTGTGAGAAGAAATGTAACAGAACAACAGAGGAAGAGAAAATTTGTTTGAAATGCTGAACAATATAGTGAGGTGTTGATAGCCTATGGAAAGAAAATCACCCTTACAAACCTGTTAAGTGAACTACTGTGATATTTTTTCTCAACAGGTGGCTATGAGGAAAAATGTATGTTTAGATGATAAATTGAAAGCAAGAACACCGGCACAGAGTTCATGAAATGCTGAAGAAAATTTGAAACAGCTTTTGCTCTTTAGGTTTTTCTAATAAACCCGCTCTTCTTACTTTTGCTGAAAACCTATGAGAAACTTCAAGACCAGTTTTTATCCTCATTCCCAGATATTACCACATTATGTCTTTTCTCTGCAACCTAAAATAAAAGCAGTAACTTAGCAAGCAAAAACCAAGAAACTCAGAGCATATCCATACACAAGATTTAAATTTTTCAGATAATGTTCAGATTGTACATCCTTGTATCTTTTACCTACTCCACATGTTTTATTTCATATTGATCTGAATACAGTCCTTTGGATGGTTCTAAGAGCAATGAAACTGAAATTCATCATTATGCACCACAATCTGGCCTGCTTCCATAGAAACAGAGATAACAGTATTCCACTGTACAGCATTTTAAAGGATTACGTTTCTACTTCTTTAAAATAAATAAATAAATTCTTGATGTAAAAGGAGAGCCTAAGGAAATACATAAAACACTTCATTTTTTACCTTCACATCACTGCACGTGAAGTACCAAATCATACTCTGGAGAAGAAGAAAGGAGGAGGATGAGAATCTTACACAACTGATAAATTAATCTTCATGACTTAAAACCTTTGTTAAATGAATGATTAAACAATAAAGCATTATACAGCGAGTGTGTGTTGTGGGTGTGATGAGGAGGTGTAAGTGAAGGACAAGTGCAGTAAGCATTTTTGTGGAAAACAAGAGGAATTAAAATAGCTGTATCTCCATCCTTTGTCCCAATCACAATAATTTGATATCAAATAAAAAAAAATATACAGTACCTTCTTTCCTGCTCTAGTCACTATGTGCACAAAGACATGTAATTCAGGATACAAGGGTTTAGATTTTCATGCTTATCCTATCATTGATAGGAGAGACACCAAACTCCCACAAAGCCACATTTTAAACATTTGAGGGGTGAGAACAAACTACTTAAAATTCTATTAAACCTTTGCAAACATTACCAGATACTGACTATAGGGCTTCTGATGAGGTAAAAAAAATTGTTTAGCCTGGCATCACATTATCATTTTCCTGCCTCATTGAATGACCTTAAACTTGAATTTTTTTTTTTTGAGAATTTCAAGGCTTTAGGCTCAATCAGCCCTCAAATGCTTTCACACTTCACTCTTCATGACTTCAAGGGAGTTGCTTAGGTATGTCTAATGGAAGATTTGGTTCCTCAAAGGTACATTTTCAGAAATGGATTAAAATAATGGTATGCACTTTTAGATAGCTACACACAAAGAATGTACACCTGAAATAGCCAAGAAGAGATTAGTGAATATTCCACTGTTAATCACTGAAAATCTCTGCAAACATGTTTATATACACGGCACACCATTGAACATATTCTAGAAAGTGGCATCCTGTTTTGGCATTTTAAAGTGATAAAGACTTTCACCTTCTTTTGCGTGCCAAGAGTAGTAAAGCTCTGAGTTCAGTCTTACTTCATTCAGAAAGTTTTTTTCTTCTTAGTGTCACATAATTCAATTCAATTTCTATGTGGCATAATAAACAGTAGATGGTACGACAGGAAATATTCAATTTCTATTCAAAATTTATCAATATCAAGAAACAACCACACAGCACAAAACAATACTGATCTACAATAACACCCGATCAGAAACTACGTATGATTTTAGAAGAATGGCCTTAGATTGCAAAATTCACAGCAGATTTGCCCAGACTTGTTCATTTACAAGTCTAAGGTAGTTTTGTATTGACTTCAGTGGGAATACATTAGTATTCTTGTCTATGTTTACTTTGATGACTAAATTAATTTTGAAATTGCGCAAACTAAACCACATAAAAGTAAAGTAACTTGTAAATATACATGCACAGTGCATCTCCCTTTATCTTGTAAATGTTTGAAACTTTTTAAAGAATTCCTCCTTCCACTTAGCCAAGTTGAATGTGAAGGAGGTTAAGGCAAAGAATGAACTGTGAAAGTAGATATTGTTGTGCTGCCTTTAGACAGCTGAAGGGGAGATTAACACTTTTGTAATTAGGTCTCTCGATACATTAAAAATTGACTAAGAAGGTAACCTTGACTTACTATTTGTGACTAAAGTACTATGTATATTTACAGTTCTGTAATTATGATTTCCTTTGGTGTTTAAACCTTCTGATAAGGACAGATGTAACTCTCTTGAGTTAATGAAATACTTAGTCTAGAGATGACTTTCACTGTTTTGTTTATCTTACACTGCTGCCTTATCTCTTGGGTGTAGAACCTCTACAATTCCCTTGAAATCACATATAAAACTACAATTTTACCATCCGAAAGTATAGATATATGAGTACAGATATAGCAAGCTTCCTATGCTTACACTTCACGTTTTTCTGTTGTTTGTTTGTTTGCTTGTTTGTTTGTTTGTTTGTTTTTTAAGGAAAAAAAAAAGAGCCATCTAGTTAAGCAGCTTAGAATGCACTGATGTAAAAAATCCTTTAGAATTCAGTAATGATGTGTTCGTCTTTCTGCACATCTGCTCAAATTCCAAGTCACGAAGAAGAACCCATAAACATTCCAAGTCAGCAAGAGAGAGAGAGACACTCACAAGTGCTAAAGCGCTGTTGAATCAGTATTTCCACTACAGGATTTTTATGGCTAAGGAAGCGTAGCAGTTATAGTCTCAATTTCCCAAGTGGGATGTGGGAATGCATGGGTGACAAAAACAACCAAGGAAGAAGACCTAGCCTGTTTCCTGTAACTTGTTATCTTCATGCTTTGTTCAAACCTCACAAAGAAGAAAGGGTGAGCCTGGCTTTCACTGATGTCAATTGAAAATTTTGCCATTTACTTAAAAGATTCAGAATTAACATATCTTTCTACTACTTTTGATTGTAATAGAACATCTCCAGTTAAGAAGTAAAGCCTTTCTTCTTGCATCTGAAGATGGCCTTAAGCAATAACTCAAAGATAGAAGATCCATACCACTCATTAATTTATTGGATCTGCTGATCTTGAAGCCAATATATAAATATTTAAAGTGGGCAGTGCTTTTGACGTGTGCTGCTAGCAGGACGTAAAAGCAAGAAGTTGCTATGAGGAGGAAGAAAAGATGGCTCTCAGTGACAAGAAAAAGAACAGAAAAGAAGAATGAAAAGAAGAAAAATAAAGCCCAATAATTTAGTTCTAAAGACAGCTTATTTTTAACTGGGCTATATTGAAACTAACAATCTTTTCCTTTCCAATCTTTCCAGTATTTTCCTAGAATTTAGTATGACTGTTAAAATGTTTTCATTTTCCAGTGCTTTTGCAGAAATAATCATATTCATTATGAATATTAAAAATAAGCAAAGATAATTTATGAAATCCAAGGACATATTCTTTCTGTGATGTCTAAGTATGTCTTCCACTGGTATCACTGACTGCTCCTTTCTTTTCCGAGGAATATATCTCTGCATCATCCTAAATTTACACACAATTCACAGACTATGATTGAACTGACATTTATGTGTTTGTAAAATGGATATCTCTACTACTGGGCAATGAGATAATGAACGGACTTTGTAACAGCTAGATGCAAAGGCTTTAAAGGCATAAAGGAGTCTTCTGATCATTAGAACAAATTTTCAGCATCTATTAAAAATACAGCCATATAAGAAGGTGCAGTACTGTTGTACTGGAAGTCGTATTGGAAGTCAGCCTGACACCGCATTCATCCATGAAGTTTTTCTTCTGACAGATTGTACTGCAATGATTCTGGACAAAACAACTGCTGCAGGACCTTGCACCTTTAACTCAGGTATGTTCGATGGTCCAGAAGAACCCACAAAATTTGGAAAATTTGTTCACATTGCAATGTCTGTGGTCATCTTTTACTTTTGCTATTTTCAACTTTTTATCATGCCTGACATTTTTAGAATAAGTTTTGTCACAGAAAGTTTCTTAAGGCACTGAACAGGAGAGATGAGTGTTTACTGTGCAAATAAGCACAGACAGAAATTCTCTAAGAATATGACATTCACTTTGCCCTTGGTATGACTCTTATAGTGAAATATAAGATACATATTTAAGATATCTTCCTCCACAGACAATTTCAACAAGAACTTCAAAATCTCAACATGTATTCCTTTTGGCAAGCAATAAAAAAACAATTAATAAATAATACATACAGGTCATTATAACATTTGAACAGTTGCACTAGAACTCAGTTGTGTTAATTATATTGCAAGTAGGAGGCAAAAGAATGATTCCAGATAAACCATACATAAGTAAACAGCTAAAGATTCACTAAGGAACAATGCTGAAATTATCAACTTAATTAATTCTTCCTAATACCTGCCTACAAAACCGATTTACAATCTGCACAGGAATGGTTTGCAAAAAATATACAAATGCAAGAACGATGGTGGGATGAATATGTGTTTTTTCTGTAGAGAAAGGGCAAACTGGAGTGGGAAGAAGCATATCTGAAATTGCCTGAGTTGTCATAAAGGGTGATAAATGTTGAGTGAGGCACCCTCACATGTAGATCATTTTGCTGTTTAAAATATTATTTTTATCTGGAATTTTGTAACTGTTGTTAAAGTAATTGACACTTTATTTGATCAAGGCTGTCTGATCATTAAATACTGCTGCTCACAGATACCCAGGGGAAAATGCATTGTTGCCTTACATATGAAATTATATTTTGCAACCCAACCTACAAATGAGTAAACTACAGAATACACTTGTGAGAGCTAAGGAATGAAGAACTAGCTGTTTAAACCATACTCAACAAATACCTTCTAGTAAGCCAAATAACTGTTACCCAGTTCACTCTCAGTATCTTATTGCCTAATTTTCCATGCTACACAAATCTCAGTTCATTCACAACTTTCTAGAGTAAACCCACTAATTACCTCCAAAACCAAATCTGAGTATGATTCTGAGGATAGTTTGCACCATGGATTGTTTCCAATGAACAGTACAGGCATGACCACATCAAACTTGCTTCCTTTGCCCTATACAGTCCTCTAACACCACTCCAGCAGGTTGTGTACCTGCAACTGGTCCTGCCTGCCACATCTAAGGACAGGTTACCCTCACACCCCATTTTGCGCTTTAAAATTCTCATGACTGCAGCATACCCTTCATAGTATTTCAGACACCCTGATCAGAGAAGACACACAAGAAATAGCCACTTTGTCTTAGGGTGAGATAGGCATTAAAGCCAGGACCATATGCTATGTAGCATGGATGCAGCAAATCTGGTCTGAGGTGAGGTGGGCCTGAGTCATGTTGTGCACATGAGCCCTTCTGTACCACCTGAAATGTAATCAGCCCCTTTGGGGAGGTACAGATGCAGCCAACAGCTAAAAATAAACCTGAGGTGAAAGAAGTACAGGAAAGCATGGCAGCTGACACCAGATTTCTGCTACCTGCTGTCTTCATGATGCTACCATGAAAGTCTTAAATCTCCCTTGAAATTCTGGGGATTATTTTCCATTTAGGTGTAAATATTCACATTTGTACACAACTTTGCAGGCTCATGCTGTATGCTCTTAGGGAGCTGCATGCACTTAGAGAAACAAAACAAAACAAGCACATAAAAAGCAAGGTCTACTTTATTGCACTGCAGCTGAGATTTATATGACACATTGGAGGTAATTTCACCACTGTCTATATTCAGATGGTATGTGAGGAGAGTATGTCTGTAAGCACATACATACACAGAGAAAGACAGCATAAACTTGTCTATCTTATCCTCCAGACACCAATAAAGCTATCAGCTGAGGGGGGTGCGAAGTATATCAGGACTGGTTTCTCCCATTCAGCCCATTCACTTTTAGAAGAAGCAAAAGTCTCATCACCGAGGGAATGTTAAGATGTGACATGCTGCAAAGGGACCCAAATTTACACCCTGAGAAACATCCTGTGTAGAAATTATTATCCCATCTTTCCATAAGGGTACGTGTACAATTAGGTGAATTGGTGGCTGTGATGAAAGAGTATCATGACAGAATAAAAAAGAAGAAGAAAGCTTACAGAGTGTAAGTGTTTGACACTATTCTGAATCTGCAAACAGCAATTGATTAACATATTATAGTGAGAACATGCCGACAAAAATTTTCCCTCACCATTCCTCAGTTACCCTGTGCCATCCATAGTTTCATCCCTCGGTGTAGACCGTGGCAAAGCTCACAAAACAATTCCCAAAGTTTAAATGGAGCCTTACGTGTTACTTGGTTTTGTGCCTCTTCTTTCCACAGGAATTGCATTATGTGGCATACCCCATAGATTAGTCTCTTACAATACGAGCACCCCGAGGACAGTGACCACTTTTAGCAGTAAGAGAAGCAGGTTTACTACTCTGCTTCAGGCAGGGAAGCTGCATGTCTTGACTGAGAGTCTGAATGCTGCCCAGTATCTGCAATGCTGTTTCTCACAGATGAGTCACATAGAAGAAACTGAAGGAATAAAAGGATCAATAGCATAAACGAAACACAATAACCAGAAAATAAACAACATGAAGGCAGACTAAATGATCTAGCATCATCTACCAAACTGGGAATTCTAGGGACATGATCAGTCTCTTTAAATACCTTCAGGGTAATAATGTATAAAAGAAAGGGATTTATTTAGTCTAGAAAATGGTAAGGACAGGGGGCACTGGCTAGAAGCAAAGAACAGAAAAGTGGTGGCAGCAAATAAGAAAAAGGTCTTAATACGAGGATCAATTGGTTGCAGAAATAAGCTCCTTAAGGGCATTTGGTCAAGGCACTGTCATCGCAGATGCTACAGCAAAGGCTAGATAAATCATTAACTGGAATGATGTGACATGGTTCTGCAAGAGACTGAGTAGCTGCCCAGTCTGATGTTTTTTAGCATTATTATTGCACAAATAATACCTTACATCCAGTTCACTTGCCCTTAGGTTTCACATTTTCACTGTAATGCAGGTCTAAAAAGATCACAAATGGGAGAGAGACTAATAATTTCATTGTCCAGCTCTCTCTGTTTTGAACGTCTCAAGCAGTAATTTTTACATCTTTTAGCATCTGATTCAGATACTGCTGAGAGTCTAATTTTACACCAACTTCTTATGCATGAAAGTTGAAATATTTGCCAGCACCAGCTGGATTATGTTAGTCACAAAACTAATTGTTTAAAAGTAATTTTTTGGAGTGTCCTTTTCTTAACAAGCTACGTTCTTCGCCAGAACTTTATTTTCATTTTTTTCAGATACTTTTAAGAGATGTGTCAAAGAATGGCTGTAGAATGTGGTATGACACTGTTACAAAGCAGTCATTAAGAAAGAATCTATTTTCTTCATTCATGAAGGAAAAATTGTAGATGAGATTATTTAAGCAATAATTTCTTAAGTGAAACGAAGTGGAGGGAAAACTAAATCTGTAGAAGTCCTGAATATCTTGTGTCAATTCCTTATTTAAAAGAAGATAATAGCAAAATTCCTTTGACACCAGCAAGACCAAGAGTTCATTACATTTCATGGATATCAGGTCCCACAAGTACACAGATTAAAATGATACGATTAAATAAACAAAAACCAGATTGTGTAATACTACGAATTTCTGCTCCTTGTAGCAACTAAACCAATTATGTCTGATAAGCTATTAAACAGATCTAACCAACATTTAAGTACTATTGCTCTTCACCGAAAGAAAGTGTACTTTCAAATGCACTGTCTTGATTACAGTGATAGGAAATTACATGGAATAGAGATCAAATGAAAGCATCCATATACCAAGACATTATCACATAGCAACAAAGGTAACACAACTGCCTGCACTGTAACTGTATTGTCTGAGAGCAAAGCTTATTTACAGGCTCCAGAGAGACAAAGGCTGAAACCAGCAGATAATAACTAACAGTACAATATTGCAATACAACTGGGCTACCTAGGATCATTGAAGAGAACCATGTTTGGTATTTTTTGCAAAGATGATAGATGAGGTTTACTGTCTTTCTACTAAATGTGGAGTTACACCGTCTTCAAAGCAGTATTTTCGATACTGCTTTTTGCACTATGAAGCGTCCAGAATATATCAAGAACAATTGTTTATTCCTCTCAAATATTACATTAAGATCACTTCTTAATAACAAGATCATTTAGGAAGATCTGGTTAATAACCCCCTCCCCCAACTTTATGTTCTAGTACTCATTACTTTAAATACTGTTTATTAAAGGAAAACCTATTTTCTTCTTTAGCTTCTTCATCTAGAGGTTGCAAACAAATGCCCTACTCTTTAATCTTGCATCAGATTCAATGTTTGTGTCTTTATATGATCCAGATACTTCGTTACAGGCATAAAACATTAACCTCTTGTCATATGAGAGATTTGTTGCAATGTTTTCCTAAATACATTTTAGAAATGTAATAAAAATAAGTGTTAATGAAACTGCATGTCACCTAGATACTGAAAATAAGTAATGTATACTGGATATGGTAAGCTTGTTACCTTATACTGATAATTCTGTGAAATTAAAAAAAATATTAAACAGTAACTTTAAGCGTTCTTGTTTCCATTCTGGGGCAGGGGGGGCTTACCTTTAAATTAACGTGTACTTGAAAAATGAGTTAGGATTGGTGATTCAAGTTAATCATTAATTCAGCCTGTGTTTTGAATTTTTTTTTTTGTGGGCATTTTTGTTTTTGTTTTTCCCCATGTACAGCACCCAGAAAACAAACAAACAAACAAAAAACACTATTGAATACACTAAACGTACTAAAGCATGTTATTTGCTTTTAATAAAGAGGCTCTGACTGGCTTCTACCATCTCTTATCGGCTTTGTGTTGCCTGATACTTACTCCAACATGTACACAGCTCCCACTACCAGTGGAGGAAAGCAGTACTGAAAATGTTATTCATAGCGTTGAGCAATTTGGACAGAAATACACCAAATAGAATACACTGCAAGGATACTAGCCAAGAGGGTCTCTAGTCCATCAGTTTTTACATTTACTTAATAGTTCAAGGGACATGCTGTGGCTACTGCAACTTTACTATATGAAATGTGTGAAAGGCTAAAATCCAAAGACAAAAGTTCATGGGGTTTTGAAACCACCAAGATTTTGAAATATTGAGTACATGTGCGATATCTTTTGCCAGCCTGGCAAGGAACCCCACTCTAAGTATTTCACAGCTACTGTTTCCCTTCATTTGCTTAAATGTCAATCACAAAGCTAGCAAAATTTGTCCAGCCCCCCCACCATCTCAGATGTTTGGTTTTAGGTGTTTGGTTTTAGGAATGCTCACAATGGTTAGAGCAAATCTACATGATATAGCATAGTTTATAACTCCTTTTCCATAATTGCTTTATTTTGATCAGATTTTTTTTTTTTAATTCATCTCAAAATCAGTTGGACAGATTTATTTATTTATTTTTATTCACTGGAACAATAGTAAAGTAATAAATATTTTATTCCTTTTATCCTTTAATCATGGCAATCCAACTAGACTCGAATATAAAGCCACAAGTTATTTTTAATTCGGAAAAGAAAAAAAAGGTGTAATATATGATATTAAAAGCATATAACAGGTAAACTAAATTCACTTAAAGTAGAACATATTATTGGGTATTTCCCTGCATCATCAGAACAGCTACCATTTTAAATAGGGATTTCAAGGCTATATTTTAGGCTATATTTTCAAGGCAGATTTTAAAACAGTTGAATCCAAACTCAAGTTCAATCCTTTTTGTGAGGTGCTGGGAGGCAAAGAAAAAGCCTATAGACACAGAACAACTGTGGAAAGAGTAAGTTTTTAAGGGAATTTTTTACAGATTAATAAATCACTGCAAGAACTGCAGTTTAATATTTCAATCTTAGCAGTCAGGCCTGTTAGCCTCCCTTTATGACAACTCCAAACTATACACACAATGATGTACTTATTTTCAGTGTTCTCTGACATTGAACTGCATAAATTATCAACTTAGGTTGATAACTGTCACAGACTTAAAGATAAAGCACCATATATTTCAATTAATACATTTATTAACTAAAAATTAGAAGATTATCAATTAAATTAAAATGCTAACCTGTAATTATCATAGTTTTAAATGGTAAGTTAAACGTATAATCATCAATTAAATGCTTAATTTCTTAATATAAGAGGAATTTCAGGGATTTTTTTTTTTTTTGCATTTGTAGTTCCTTAATTATACAGCAATAGGTCAATTTTATCTTTCTTTTCAATAATGTTCATGTAAAAGTTACATGATATTAACATGTAGTTAAAGACGGATGAAATGAACTTTTAGCTTTGAAGAGCACTTATGTGGCTCCCAAGAGGATAAATTAGGGGAGTAAAAGCCAAGGGATTTATGTCAGTGTGGAAATTGATTATTGCTAAGCAGAAGAGTATTAAGCAATGAATAAACTAACAAAATATACGTATATATTTTTAGTGGAATTCATCAAGAATATTTCCATCAAAGCTGGCAGAGCTGTCTGTTAGATAACAGACCCATATAGATTTCTATCAGAAGCTGCACATTATGTGATGCAGTATTACACACTTCCATGTGAGCAGCTAAACCAAGCCCTAGTTGTCTACTTCCTGTGGCTAGGTCTCCACTGACTATAAAGGGGGCTTTCACAACTGTCTTCTCAGATGCAGGCACCAAATTTAAAGTCCTGACTGTTTTTCCTGTATGTTTACATACGTTTAGGGGTTTCTGTCTCCTAGGAATTGTAATCTTTGGTTTTGCCCCTCAAAATTGTTTCCTGAGTTCATCTGGCAGCAGCAACCTCATTCAGGTCCATTCAGAAATGCGACTGAGAATTGTATGGAACATCACTACTCCTTGCTCGATTTCAGCACTCCTGTTCTTTGCCTTTATATGACTAAGAAAGATAGATAAAATTAAGCTTATTCCCTTAGAAACATGAAATTCCTCATTCCTATCCTGAATAACTATCACTTTGTACATGAAGACATGACAGAGGAGCATTAACTACATGCAAAAATAATAATTTTAAAATTTACTACAAAAATCATAAATTTCCTAGGAATCACAAATCAGTGATAGTTACAGTGTCAGTGATGGAGAGCATTTGGAGAGATCAGTCGCTAAGACATATCATTTTTTTCTTACATTTTTCTCTTACAGTTACATCAGCCCCAACTAGTCCCCTTATTTATATACATATGTAGATATGTAGATATAAATAAGTAAAATCCACTAGATACTTAGTAATTTAGACTATTAGGAAATACAGCAAATAAAACAAGTAAACAACTTTGAGATCATCCTGTGAAAATACCATTATAGCAATCAAAACTAGCAACTACATTGTTGAATAATACTAGCTGACTAGTTTGTGAGCTAATTAAATATATACATTTATCAGGGAAACGTTTTTAAAAAGAAATAAGAATCATAGAATCATTTACATTGGAAAAGACCTCCAGGATCATCAAGTACAGCCATTAACCTAGCACTGCCAAGTCTACCACTAACCCATGTCCCTAAGCACCACATCTACACGTTTTTTTAATACCTCCAGAGTTGGTGACTCAACTACTTCCCTGGGAAGCCTGTTCCAATGCTTCACAATTCTTTCAGTGAAGAAATTTTTCCTAATATCCAACCTAAACCTCCCCTAGCGCAACTTTAGGCTATTTCTTCTTGTCCTATCACTTNTCCTGTAGTGAGGGGCCCAAAACTGAACACAGGACTCGAGGTGCAGCCTCACCAGAGCCGAGTACAGGGGGACAATCACTTCCCTAGTCCTGCTGGCCACACTGTTCCTGATACAAGCCAGGATGCTGTTGGCCTTCTTGGCCACCTGAGCACACTGCTGGTTCCTATTCAGCCCTGGTGGACACCACTTATGACCAGCCTCCAACCGGATTTAACTCCATTCACCACAACTCTTTGGGCCTGGCCAGCCAGCCAGTTTTTTTACCCAGCAAAGTATATGCCCAACCAAGCTGTGAGCAGCCAGTTTCTCCAGGAGACGGCTGTGGGAAACAGTGTCAGAAGCTTTACTTTTGTCTAGGTAGCCAATAGCCACAGCCTTTCCCTCATCCACTAAGTGGGTCACCTTGTCATGGAAAGAGATTAGGTTAGTCAAGCAGGACCTGACTTTCACAAACCCATGCTGACTGGGCCTGATCACCTGGTTGTCCTGTATGTGCTGCATGATGGCACTCAAGAGGATCTGTTCCATAACCGTCCCCAGCGCCAAAGTCAGACTGACAGGCCTGGAGTTCCCCAGGTCCTCCTTCTGGCCCTTTTAGATGGGTGTCACATTTGCTAGCCTCCACTCAAGTGGGACCTCTCCTGATAGCCAGGACTGCTGATAAATGATGGAAAGTGGCTTGATGAACACTTCTGCCAGCTCCTTCGTTATCCTTGGATGGACCCCATTTGGCCCCATAGACTTGTGTGCATCTAAGTGGTGCGGCAAGTCGCTAACCATTTCCTCTTGGATTACAGGGGCTTCATTCTGCTCCCCATTCCCATCTTCCAGCTCAGGGGACTGGGTATGAAGTAGTAGACCAACTACTAGTAGTCTTACTACTGAAGACTGAGGCAAAGAAGGCATCAAGTACCTCAGCCTTTTTCTCATCTCTTGTCACTATGTTTCCCCCCATATCCAATAAAGGATGGAGATTCTCCTTAATCCTCCTTTTGTTGCTAATGTATTTATAGAAGCATTTTTTACTGTCTTTAATGGTGTATTGGGTTTACATGGAACAGGTTTGGTAGCAGTGGGACTGCAGGGGCGGCCTCTGTGAGAAGAGTCCAGAAGCTGCCCCATATTAGAGAAGAGCCAGCTCCAGCCAGCTTCAAAATGGACCCGCCACTGGCGAGAGCTGAGCCAGTGAGCGATGCTGGTTGTGCCTCTGGGAGGGCAGATTTAAGAAAGGGAAAAAACTGCTGCACTACAGCAGCAGCTGGGAGAGAGGAGTGAGAAACAGCCCTGCAGGCACCCAGGTCAGTGCAGAAGGAGGGCAGGAGGGGCTCCAGGCCCCAAAGCAGAAGTTCCCCTGCGGCCCGTGGAGAGGCCCATGGTGGAGCAGCCGTCCCCCTGCAGCCTATGGGTACCACACAGAGCAGATCTCCACGCTGCAGCCATGGAGGAGCCCACATGGAGCAGGGGGATGTGGCCTGAAGGAGGCTGCGGCCCATGGGAGCCCCCGCAGGAGCAGGCCCTGGGCTGGAGCTGCAGCCC
>VXAA01005685.1:266190-339784 GCA_013399115.1 Anseranas semipalmata | reverse complement strand
GCGCCGCGCGCTATTTTGGGCCCCTTCGAAAATAACGCGCTGCGCCTTTTCTTTTCATTAGCGTCATTATTATGAATTTCTTCTCCTTATTTCTTCTTATTATTTATTACCATTATATGGTTTTCCCCCCATCCCTCCAAGAAAAGCCACCCCGACTGCAAGGCGCGACGGGTACCCAGCGATAATTCCCACGCTCGGCAACTTTCCCCACGCGTGGGTAAAGAGCCGGGACCTGGTCGAGCGGGAGCGGAGCCGGGCTCCCTCTGCACGCTGCAAGCGCAGGGTTAACTTGTCATGGAGATGCTCCGTGCAGTGGGCCTCGTCTAATTTAAAACCTAGCCAGTTTACAAATTAAAAGTGGTTTCAAGTGTGCCACCTGCCTACATTCTCGCCATCGTTTTGTTCCCCTGTGCACACAAAGAAAAATGGGCTTCAGCAGATATTTTCTGTCCCTTGTCATTGTTCAGAAAATAACAAAAGCTGGAGGCCCGTGTTATTTTATGGCATCAACTAGGGTGGACTTTCTTCACCTAGAAGGAGGTCTGTTATGCAAAAGAGCATTAAACAAAATAGACCTACACTAGGCCTAACTAGGCTGGGCAAGAGGGAGGAAGGACTGCAATCTTTAATATATGATACTTGAAAAAAACTACATATATATATATACACTTTCAGGCAAAGTCTAAAACAATACAGAATATAATCCTAGTTATACTAATCAAATATTTTTTCAGACCACAGAATATCCCTGTGAGATGGCTCAATCCTGAAGGCAAGAATCAGCAAGCTGAATTTTACATTTGTAAGAGCTTGGCAAGTTATTAGACCTCTTTTAAAACAGCCCCCAGGTTTCAATATAACCATTCTTAATCCCAGTAATTATCAACGTCCAGACATTCCCTTGATTTTACACACGCTTCCTTCTACAATTACAGGGACAGCTGTGGCCCAAATTACTAGAACGGGAATAATAATAATAAATATCAGGGAATAAATGTTAGGATTAAATATCAACAGAAATAAATACATGACAAAAATGCTCACCTACGAAGTCAGAATAATTGAGAAGTGGTTTATACTGGACCTAATGAAACCTTTTTGCTCTTATGGATATATGCTGTGTTACAGTAGCATCCCGATGACTGGGGCAGCCTTGCGCTGGACACAGGGCAGAGGTGCTCCTCTGACAGGAGACTTCCCAGTCTCACTTCCATTCACTGAAGTATTTACTAAAGAACTTGTGTTAAAATATTTAAGAATCAAATCTGACAACTCTAATTCCTTAAACTATGCCCATGCTCAAATAATTTAGATGTGACTTTGCTTGGACTTCTAGCATACTATCCTGAGAGCTTCTGTTTATTTAAGTTTATTTTTCTCACAGCAGTAAAATGGAGCTCATGCCTAAGTGTTTGCAGGATTGGTGCCTAAGCACAATATATAATAGTTATTTTATGATTAACATTTCTCACGCCCATTCAGCTCAAATGGCATTGAATATAGGCTGCAGTTTTCCTCAATGAACATATGTTCATTAGAAACTAATTACAGAAAACAGTATTAACCTAATTGTAATAATTAGCAATAACATACATTTAAACTCTTCTAAAACATAGAAACACACACACACAAAAATGTAAAGAATGAGAAAATTCCTATTTTCCTACAGTGAACTCTTAGTTGAGGAAATTTATGGGTTAGAAACAAAGAATAAACTGTAAATGAAGTCATTCAGTGCTTTTCTGAAAATCATTTCCTAATGTTATTGAAATGTTTCTATGCAGATAGTTGCCAAACAACAAGATTATTCTATTGTAGCCTTAAATTAGCTGGGTTCTGCAGAAGACGTTTAAAGAATGATAGAATTTGGTACTATTTAAAACACTCTGTAGGACTCTCGACCTGTACTGATTATTTCTCCAGACGACAGTGAGGTTTTGGGGGAGAGTGTACCATACCCTGTCAGGAAGATGCATTTCTGACTAATCTATGCAAAGAACACAAATGATGAGTTATCCACAGTTATTTTGTTTATGCTTGAAAGATTTTGTCCCTTTTCCTTTCAAAATCTTACAGGGAAACACAGAATTTGTAAAAACCTGTTATATTCTAATCCGTCTGATCTATTTGCGGAAGTCATAGCCCCTTCCAGAAAATGACTACACAGATGAAAAAGCTCCTTGAAGGATTTATGTTGGAGGTCAGAAGTGAAACCAGGTATTTAAACTGGAACAAAGCTGTTTTATTGGGTAAGTAGTTTAAAATGGATAGCTGTTTGATTAAAGTAAAAGGACCTGGGAAATTAATACAGATTCCTTCCATCAGCTGTCTCTTCTTCGATTCTTGCCCTAATCGTATTCTGGCAGCTCATGATGTGTACTGAACCCATTATTTTGTCAATAACAATTTATTGAGTAAAAATAGATTGAACGTTATTTAAATATGCTCTTTAAACATTATTTCTGTTGCTATTTTATTGAACACTAGACTTCCATCTGTATTCCGAAGACTGAGAATTTTGAACACTTGTTTTCTATACGTAAATATGGCGTTTAATATGATTTTGGCAGTATGTTTAATGACATATTTTGGAGTAGCTAAATTTGGTCTCTCTGCGAGTATTCTTGTAACTCGTTGAATAGGTGTTTGTACTGTAGCCAAATACTGATTATTTTTCTTACAGCGTGTTCATGAACATCCATATACATAGCTTCCAAATCCCAAATCGTGAATACCATTTAAGGTGGTGAGAGGAAAGAAAGGTACATTATTGATTCAGTTTGCATACTGGGTTGATACCATCATGCAATCTAATGGCTTCTCTGCAAATACCAAAAAATAAACTGAGAAGAATAGAGGCAGTATATACATTTTACCAAATTACTTAGCACTTCTGGTGTCTTGATTTTTGGAATACAGACTAAGACGCCTTAAAGATGGCTGTATTTTTAAAAAGTAGCCTGCACATGCCATTTTATCACCCTTCTTCTAGCAACCTGTTCAGCTCATTGTGTGACCTTTCTGACCAGTGACAACTACCTGTCTGCCACATGATCCTTTCCCAAGCCAAACCGGGAGGACAGGAGAGATTGCTTGAGGGAAATCCCTGGCAAAATACAATCATAGACAATGTTGTGTATGATACTATGTCAAATTTTAAGCCAGGAAGATAGAAGCATAGAAGTTTGAGAAACTGGGGGTGAGGAGAGATGGTGTATATGCTGGTCTACCAAGAAGGACAGGCGAGTTACAATCCATGGTGATTCAGTTCCACTTAGAATGCTCTCTTCCTCTCCAGGGATTTGGTGTTCCCACAAATGTGAAGAAATGAAGACTGACCCATTATCAATAGAATCTTCCTTGTGGAAGATTGAAAGGCAATTGTTTGTTTGTTTGTTTTCTACTAATTCCAAAATAATTATCTAAGTTTATTCAGATGCCACACTAAACTGGAGAACCAGTAGTAAGTACCTCCTATCTTTCAAATCTGAGTATGTGCCCTGGCCACATCCTAACCCTGTACCAGAGTGAGACTTAGGCATGCAACACTCTTTTTTCCTGGGAAGGAAACCTCAGTATGAGTTCTTGAAAGAAACTGCAGTGTTCTTCAGTCAGGTTTCAGCTCAGTACACACCTAGACACACTCTAGATACAGCCTCGGAGAGCTTGTTTCTAGAGACTAGGAGTTTCAAGACATTACAAAGTAGGTGTTCCAAGGATGTCACTGAAGTTGCAAGACTGCAAAGATTTCTAGAAGCAGTCTTCACCCTGAAAGAAATTCAAAGGCAGATATGGAAGTTACGGGATTGTGAGTGCAGACGTGAATCCAGAGCAATATTGCCTATGAAACCTTTGTGAAGCACTGGACCAGATTAACGAGATATAAAAGCAGAAGTCATTTGTAAAAGTGAGTCAAATGGAAATTTGGACCTATAATGGGAATATTGATGAGGACTCTTGAGCCAGGTGAAGGTTGATGATAGAAGCTTGGACATGCAGGTTGGACATTAGGGCTTGAAGAACTGACAAAAGCTTAAATCAGCTGAAGAAAGTAGGAGAGGGCAGGAGAGTCTAGAGTGGTAGGGAGGAGGGGTACAGAGGAAGAGCAGAGACTGGGCAATCTGGAATGATTGATAGGCCAAAAGAAGTTGGTAAGAATAAAAGTCCCGTGGGAGGGGAAAGGTTTGGAAAAGTAAAAGAGAAACCACAATGGAGGACAAGTGATCTGGAAAGGGGATGAGTGTGAGGGGGCAAGGAAGGAAAGGGGGGAAGAAGGGAGGGAACCCGTGTTAGGCAAAGCTGGAACAGCACAAGAATTGTAGTCTATAAAAACGGGGATTACATGATGAGGTTTCAAGGAGTAGCAATGAGCAATGTCTTGCTTATGGGTGGAGAAGAGGGCAACCACCATAGGGCTCTTTTTTGGCATGGAGCTCTAATCCTGTGTCCTCTTTTCTAAGGTGAGCGGGCACACAATGCACATAAGGGCCACTATCATTTCCCTTAGCAAAAGACTTTGGCTCCAACTGTACACAACGTTACAACAGCCTCACAGCAGAGCACTGCGCTGGCAAGTCTGTTCATGCTGGGTACTGACCATGCCATCCTGCCATCCAAAACCTGGTAGTGACTCCGAGAGCTAGGACTGTGTTTTTAAATATGCACAAAGAAGGAAAGTTGATGAGGCAGCACAGGAACAAACCTCATTCTCAGGAACAGAAGCTGAACGAGAAAGGATTGCAGCCTGCAGTCCTTACACAGAGAAAAAATTGGTTGAAATAGGCAACAAATGAAGGGTTTATTTTGCTGGTAAATTTTTTAGATGTAAAACTGCTTCTGAAAAATAACTGGAAGTGAATAAATAGCTTATCCTGTAGGTCTGATTGGACAGCAAAGCCTGCCAGCATAGGGAAAGAAGAAGGACATCCCATCCGAGGTCCTTAAGACACAATGGCAGGGTGAGAACTAGCTCTAACTTGCTCTCCCTGGAGAGCAATTCAATAGTTCTTAGAGCAACATGTGTCAGACTTAGTGACTCACAACCACATGTGGACGTTCCTTGTAAAGCAGAAATTGGTCCAGCGGGAGATGAAGAGGAAAGAATCCTGAATTTTGCATCTACTAGCCCTAAGATCAGATGACCCAATGTATGCATGTAGACTCATCTTTCTTTATTTTCAGTCCATTTTATCTAAAAGGTAGTTCCAACAATTAAATAAAATACTTTGTTTTAAAAAGATATTGATGATGTAAGACAGATGACACCTAACAAGCAACAGGTGCTTGATGTACGTGAGGTAATGCACAGGTTTTACTCCAAACAAACAGATTTCTCCTTGAAGTGGCTAATGCAAAAGCCTGACCTCAATGGTTAATGACAGTAGAAGGAAAACAGAAATGCAGCTAGGCTCTAGCAAACATTGAATGAAGCTTTTCTGGACATTAATAAGAGGTTTTCCTTACCAGAGTGTTCAGGATTACGATTGTAGCAAAACAGGTATCCAGTAGGCCTACCAAATGTGATTGTAAGTAAAGTAATAGACAGAGCATCTGCTGTTAGCTTCTAGACCCATCCTCCCATGTAGAACAACAAGAAGTGCAGCCTTTATAACGTTTTTCCAGTGATGTCATGTCACATGGACATGCAGCAATAGCATTCCACTCTTTGACAAGCAATAGAAAATATTAATAGGGCCTGTTTCTGAGACCAACAACAAGTGGATTGTTCGGAATCAGAGAAATTCATATTCCATTGTCACCAATCCTGACTCATCAGGCTTTGAAGAGTTGACTCTAACAGCTCCTGGGCTGGAATAGTGGGCATTGTTGCTATATACCTGCTATCATGGATTGAGGTATGTAAATTGAAATAGTGGCCTCATTTAAGTAAAAGTGAGTTTTCATTCTGGACTCTTATGTTATGCACTAACCCCATCATGCTAGGAAAATAATCTGCCAAAGTCTCATTTATTATCTAGAAGATAATGATGAGTGTGAATGAGAATTCTTAGAAAAATAATTACGCACAATAGCAAGAGATGGGAGTACCTGCCTACCGTAGATTTCAAGGTTTGACAAACATGTTTTAATGGAGAATGCAGTCTCCTGGCTACCACAACAAAGCAGACAGGATATTCTTTTTGCTTTGAGTACAGAACTGCATACGTTAGTAGTCTGTACAGGCTGATGCCTGTTCATGGAAGAATCTGCTCATGTTGGTTTACATTTACAGTTTACCACAAGATGATGTGATTTCAGTATCCAGTGATAATGGAACTGATGTATACCAAACGTTCAAGAAGAACTCAACTTCCAAAAAGATACTTTTATTTAAACTAGTTCATGTTCACATGTTCAAAGGCAAACTTCATGGAATACTTTACATTGAGTCCTCCTAGCTTCCTACCCCCCAGGGAATTCTTTGCAAACTGAGAATCCTCTGTGGCTTAAATTTTAGAAAGAGGATATTGTGGCATATGAACATCAACCATATAATCATTACAACGATTATAGTACTGTACTGGGAAGCATATCTACCCTATTTTACGTAACCTCCAAATATTTAAACTAGTAAAATTAATTTAAAACTGAAAGACTTTTAGATTTGCAGAGCACGAATACTGCAGTTGGGAGATTTCCACAAAACACTTAAAATTTGCAAGCATCCACGTAAGCACAGAAGAACTTTGAGATGGTTGCCTAAAAATCTACGATGGACTTTTCTGGCTCCAAGGAGAAAACGTCTTCCCCTCTCATCACTCATCTGGGCAAGCATGGATATAACTAGTAATTTCATAAATATTTGATCATCCTGAAAGTGCCATGAATATTCTCCGCTTTACTCACAGAAGTAATCACAGTGATGGTGGTGTGCACACGGTGTGATACTGTTAGTGCACAAACCTAACCTAGGGGCTATGCATAACAGCTAACTTCTGGCATCTCTGTTACCCGCTGAGCTTGGAGCTAAGGCTTTCTAGAAAGTCAGTGGAGTGAAGAATGTTCCTTAGAGTGGATTCAAACATATATATTAGGAGTTTATTGCTTTTAATTAACTCTACAGTGAGTTCAGATACATGCCTAACATTACTATGTGAATATTGGAATTACAATTCTCAGTCCAGAAACTTTTGGCAAAAACTGTCTCCTACAACATGATGATGATCCCTTTACATTCGTATTTCTGACTTCACCTGCCCAGGATGTGGTAGCTCTGAGCATCCATCCAATGAGTTATTACCTAAATATATCCAAATGAGGAGGGAGTTTAAAATTATAGTACTATAATTAAATATTATATATATATACGTGTATATTTATTTATAAATAAAAGACTTAATCATTTTGCAAGTAACACGGTTGCTCTCCTCTGTGGAATGTAAGCCAAGTTTCGGCTGGGAACAAATAATTGAGTTATATAAGCACACATAAAAATAGACTGACCCACATCTATAACAACAGGATCACATTATAATAAAATGGTATTTGTTGTATAATTTCCTGAAAGCAGAAAGCACCTATATAAGTGGATTTATACAAAGAAAGCCATATAATATGTGGTTTACACTGGGCACCCACGGAGCTCTGCAATATGATGGTTTACATGCACACGAGCGAAAACATGAACAGTTTTGTCTTTCTGGTGCAGTGTCCTTCTGCAGAGAAGACGGATATCCAGTTCTGAGTATCACGCTCTGCATGTGTATCAGAAGACCGATGCAGGATGACATGGCCTGAGAAAAAGTAGCTGCATACAAAAATTGTTTAAGCGAAATTATGATTTTTTCATTTCTCAAATAGGCCACAGTACTGTACAGTTTCGTCTACGTTACTACAACTTATCAGAACAGAGCTCTAGTGAGCACAGTTCTGCACACATCAGGGGATCTGCAGCTGCAGATTTGAATAGGATAGGAAACATTATATAAACTTATTGCACATGCTGCTACTCCTGCTGTAATAGCCAATATGTTGAGACATGCTTGTAGCAATAGGCGCATGTGTATGTGTGTTGCAGACAAGGTAGGTGCTCAGCTGGAATTCAAACCAATGTGTATTTACAACTGCTGTCCCCACCTCTCTCTTGCACAGCTTGCAAATTCACAAGCTGCCACTGTATATTCCAAATAATGTAAATTGTAGTTCTCTTTAAAGCTAAAAGCCAGCAGTATAACATGGTAACTGTGAATATTTAATACTTCACAATACTCACAGACTAGTTTTACCAAGAAAATCTGTTCCCAAACCAATCGTATATGTGCAATAAGAACACCATTCTTTAACTAGAGCTACCATTACTGGTGCTCAAAGCCAACTAATGAATCCTTAAAGCTTAGTTAAGTCAGAATTAATTTTCCTCATGACAAGGGCATGATGTACTCCAAAGTAATGAATATTTCCATGCCAATTTCTATTTTAAATTCTTAGTTATATTGTTGATAAAATTACTTATTTATTTATTAATGTGGCAAGAATTCTTTCAGAACAGAGACTTTTTCTCCCTAGTATTCTAATAGGTAAAAAAATAAATGTTGGCTGAAGCTAAGCATGGAAAATTTCAGCCTAAAATGTTTCTGTAAGTAATGAATGACTGAAAATAAGGCATTAGAATGAAAATCATTTCTAACATTGTTGCATTTGCCACCTTTTAGCTCTAACGTAGAGTTTATAATATAGGGGGGTTGTTTCTGAAGCAGATGCATGCATAGATTTGGTTGCTTAACCAACAAGGTATAACACAGATGCAAAAGTTGCCACTTGAGTCCAACTTAGGCTGCAGTTGCCACTTGAAGTTGGCTAAAAGATAGCTCCATTAAAGTGCAAAATGACTCAAAACTATCTCAGCTGAGTCTGTCAATGACAGCAAAAACTAAGTGTTCTCCATGAGACAGAGCCCAGTTCTCTGAAAAATAATCAAGGCGACAAGGTCATACTGTACTGGTTATTGAAGAACCATCAAAATGATTTTTCTTGCTTCTATTCCAACCTGGACTGAATTCAAAAGCAAATTTACAGTAGAAATTTGCAGTAGATGAAGAAGGTAAGTAGAATATGCAGTACCTCAAATCTGCATGTTAACTGGTGATATCTCCAGCTAGCACATAGTCCATATATCCCAGTAAATCACACCTGTATTTCAAGTGCTTAGTGTGTCAGATAACACCTGGATGCTTTGAAATAAGGGCCACACTACAGACAAGAGGGCACCAATCCCTCAATGTAATTGTTTTATTCTCTATATATTCTTGTGAGATGGCAACAGTCCAGTCATTATATATTAGTCTGAAATGAGACAAAATCAAAAATTAGAAGATAAAATGTACTTCTAAACCAGCTCAGTGACTGGTCAGCCAAAAGTCCATCGAAATCAGTGGGACATTAATTCCCAGTGGAAACTGGGCTCAAAAATATTTTAGACCATTTTGAAACTTTTGCCCACATGTAAAAATAATCTGTTTCTGGAGCCAAGATCTCATGGGTTTAGGGTATCTTGTGTTCGTGCACTGGAAATTCAGGCTGTGCAAACGCCTCTAATATTATGAATGTTAAGAAAAAGTAAAAATTTTCACTGTGTTTTAATACATGCTTGGCAACTTTTCATCAGGAAAGACTGATATATATGACCAAAAGTAAGCTACATAACTTAAAGCAACTAAGCAAAGCTACAGTAATACTGTATCAAACCGCTGAGTGTAACTCTCTCTGCGGAAGGCTTGCAGTGACCAGCACATATTCCCCTGAACTCATGCACTTCTTTCCTGTTGGGCTCAAAGGCTTTGTGAAGTCTGAATTTACAACTTTCTAAGGGGAAACATTTCAAAACTGAACTGTAAAGAAAGTAAGAATTCTATTGACAGATTCAGTTTACCGGGGTATACCATTCACTGCACTAATTGAAAATTTACCCGCAATTAATCCTATACCTGGCAACATGCATGGGAAATTTTGTTTTAAAGCATATTTTTGAATTGCGTAAGAGAGGAATTGAGTTGCTCAAACCTTAGTCAAAGTATCAAATAGGTGTTTGCAAAGTTTTTTTTTTTTTTTTCTTAAGGATGGACATTTAATGTGAGGGACATTAGGTTGCAGATCATGTAACAAAAATTTAATTTCCTCAGCCCTATCTTTTCTCAGCTTCCAGGGCTCCGTGTCAGCTCACATGTTCATTTGCTTGTCATCCCTAAAAGCACACCCAGTGCGATATAGCAATATGCCAGCCCAGGGAAGTGAACTCGCCGTGACTTTGCACAACTGCGCAGCATGTACGAGCAGCTGAGGCTCACCCGGGTCTGGAATGCACAGCTGGGAGATTTCCTGAGCTCCAGCAGCAGCTCCTGTCCCCGGTCACCCACCCCAGTCACTCCAGTCCCAACAGAATTGAAGAGACCCTCTAGACTTGGATGGCAAATTTAAGAGGACTCTTGTCATCCAAATATAAAAGCCTCTGTGGGCCACAAATAGCTCATTGGAGATGGGGAAATAAGGAGCTCATTCAAAGATTTCCCTTTTTGACTTCTGAACCTGGCTTTTGCACTGCAGTTCATCTGCTAAGTAATTATTTCCAGCAAGCAGAGTCACCAACATGAAAATGGTTTTCGATAAACCAGTTGACAAAAATCATTGCTTCCTGACTGAACAGAGCATCTCCCCTGGCCCTCTGGCAAGCCAAACCCACGCTGTGTTGGCTGTGAGGATACGAATCACTCAGTCTTTTATCAGCAAGAAAAACAAAAACAAAAACAACAAAGAATTAATGTCCACAGATCCAAGCTACAAGAAGTTTTGGTGCTCCTGGACTCGACAGACCCTGAGCAGTGAGTTCTTCCTGAGGAGCCTCCAGCCAGCTCCCCCAGTGGCACCGTAGGAAAAGGTGTCAAAGGAGTCATATGGGATGTTTTACAATAATACCCACTGGATATGGGAGTCATTAGCTACTTTGAAAATTTGAACTATATTGTTCAGGAATATTGAGCTAAATAAAAGTCATACTGCGTCTTGCCAAATAGCTTAAAAACTAGCAATTCTGATCTCCAAGGTGAGAAAACATACCATTTTCCCAATATGATAACATCCCATTCCTGTGTATAGAATACGAACAGACCTCCCTCCCCCTCAAATTTGACCTGCTGGAATTGAGTAACTACTAAGGAACCTGGAGCTGGGTGAGTGAGGAATATTCTAAATTAAAACAGATAATAGCATAATCTTTTAATTATTATGCATATAAGTATTATGTATATACGAACATATAATACAATTTTCCTATATACCATATACACTTCATAACTTTGCAAACTGCTGGAAAGGTGGCCTTTAGGCTTTAGTAATTCTGTCAGGATGGTAATATATATTTGAAAGGACATTTTATATGCATGTATTTTTGTTTGAATATTCTTCATTTTTATAAACACAGAGCATGAAGTTGCTTGAAGGTTTGGCACCTTGGAAGTTATTCCACTGGAGACAGTACACAGTGTTTGTAACTGTATGTATTATGATTGGATCTGACAGTGCAATCTGTATGAAGATGTCCCCAGCATTTCTCACTCCAATACCCTACTTCTAATTACTTATAACTTTGCCAAATGGGTTTTGGACTGAAAATTTTCTTGCCAGATGCTTTTCCTTAGTCTGCTTATATTCTTGTTTGTTTCTCAGTTTACAGATAAAATAATGTAAGCCTATATGAGAACAAAGCCAGACAAAAAGTGTGTTATGTTGCCCATGTTGAAAATGTTGTTTTCTTCTTCTTTTTTTTTTAATTTTAAGTTTTACTCCACCCAGGTTTTGGAGTAAAAAGATTAAATTTGACAGGAATGGAGGGGCTTTGTGCTAGAGAAATATTTCTGCTGCTCCTCTGAAAATCTATCTGCATTTGAAAAATTCCATTTTGTAAATGTTCAGAAAAGACTTGCTAGAGATTTATCTGAAAACTGAAGAGTCTATCTGCTATGGACATACTCAGGGCTGCACAAACATAATTCTTCCTATGATTAGAGCCAAGCACCACAAAACGTGTTTCCAATGCCCCTCAGGGACCTTTATGTTGACAAAGTGCAGACGAGATTAATTTGAATGAAGTGTGGACAAAAATGGAATTTAGGAGTTGGTGAGTATATACGGGGAGAAAGAAATGGAAGGAGTGTGATGAGCAGAGTGGGACCATGAATTGCCATGTGTATACACAGGAGATGAGGACGGGGAGCTTGCGTGGAAGAGGCTTTGGGGATGACAAACAACCAAGGTAGGCGAAGAAAGAGAATTGAGATTAGCTGAGCAAAGAGACCGGGACAAACAGGCACGTGAAGAGAAGGAGGAAGTTTAGATGAGGATTTCAGGGAATGCGGTTGAAAACGAACACCAGCTAAAACAGGGATTAGATAGTGCAGGAGGGCTAACTGGAAGTTTGGGAGCTGGTCAGTGGAAGCTGAATTATTTGGTTAGGTAAGAAGACAGAAATGTAAAAGGCATAAAGAAGACTGGGAACAAGAGTCAGACAGAACATTAAACCACTATTTTAAAGGTGCAATGCAAGGTTAAATGCAAGCAGTTAGCGCATGGAAAATGCCAATGCCGATAACGGTTTTGAAACCTTAATTTGAACCCTTGGGCATGAGCATGAAACACTATTATGACATGATGATACACTACTTCTTCTACAGAAACCCAGTGAACCCCATTATAAGAAATCTCCTCTGGGTTTCCACAAGGTTATAAATTTAAAAAGATTACCAAACTCCTTCTTCATCGGCTCTAGCAGTCAGAAGGTGTGAAAGGTATTAACCAGTGGATTGCCAGAAGGAAAGCCACCTGAATGGAGATGCTGTAAATTAGATTCTATCTTTGCCTCTGACAGAGTTCTCATATGCCACTAAAATAATTTTAATCTAACTTTTCCAGATGGTCACCAATTGCGTATTTCCAGAGAGCCACCCAGAGATCTGAGATCTAGTTTGAAATACTGCTGGCTAGTCAGAGCTGCACATGAATTCTACTGGAACAACTTTTCAGACATAATGACTTCAAAAGTCAAGTCCTTGGCACCTTGAATTAGACACTGAATATTACAAACCAGTTTTGACTTTAAGCTCTCACTTTCCCATTCTACAACAGACAGTGCTTCTCACCTCAAACTGTTCCTTGGGTCCAGATGTGTCTCCAAATAGAGAAACGTAATTTAATTTGGTTATTCCACAATTCATTTCAAGCTGAATACCTCAATAAACAACTCTCTTAGTTATGCAAAACTGCACTGATTTGTTTGTTTCAACTTGAACATTTAGTTCAGTCCTACAGGGCTTTTGGCACTTTTTTGGTTAGCCTGTGATTCATCTCACACAAGGGGTCAACTAGGTTCTTGAATTAAATACATAAGGAGAATAAAACAATAGTTCTGGAATGAGAAAACCATTGTAGCTTGCATTTACTGAAGAAAAACCTACGTAGTTAAGCTTTGTAACTAAAATAGAACCTCCACTTTTGGACAGAAACCAGAGAACAGTTTGGAGTTACAGTAAAATATCATGTAGACAAATTAATTCCAGTGGAACAATAGCTTGAAGTGTTGCATTCATTTCATCTTAAAATTCAGGAAATCCAGACTGTGATTCTTTCATACGCAAGCAGAGTTTATTAAATGACACCTAATGTAGGAAGATATAGAACCAGAAACCTGAGGTAGAAAAGGAAGATTTTGTAGTAGTGTGGGAGGATGAAGCTCAGAAGAGTGCTTTATATCTTTTAGTGACTCAGGTATTACATACTCATCTGTGTGCCTAACAGCAAAACACTCAAAAAGAAGGTCACTCAAAAATAAGGAGTGCTTTTTGCTATTTTAAACATATATGAGGAAGTATGCACACTTTCTTGAAAAACAAAAAAAAATCCTTTGTCATAGGAAGAGTTAATAATCCATTACAGAAAAATGACTTCAGCCTTCTAGGCTGTGAGAGTGTTATGGGATTTGAATTACATATCTAAAATATTGCAGGTGTTTTCTCTAAGCAATTTTCCTTTAAGCAAGACAATGTCTTGCACGGAAAAAATGTTCATGAGATATTATAATCTGAGATACTAAATACTTTTTAATCATTCCTTTAATTATATTTAAAAGAGCCCCTTGAAACCATAAAAGAGATAACTTCATGTAACTGGATCCCCTTACCTTCTACATGCGAGAAAAGTCTATGGAAAGGCTAAGGTTACAAAGAAAAAGTCATAACAGGGTATTCAGATCAATGGTCCTGCATTTTAGCCAAAAATCTGAAAACACCGTTTTTGCCATTCTAATAAGATAAACTTAAAAGTTTCAGCAGGTATGATATTTGTTTTCACAGTCTACAGCCAGAAGGAGCTGTTAGATGCTGTAGTCTTACCTCCTGTATAATACAAACTATGAAGTTTCAGCCAGATTTGTTACTGTATTACGTTCAAAATCAAGCTATTAAGTTAGATGAATAAGATTCAATGCCCAGAAGAGTAAGAGATTCTTTAGCCACAGCCAGAAAACAGGACACATAAGGTGACACCTGTTCCCCAGGTCACAGCGAGAGCAGAAGGCTCCATAGGCAATGTGATCTCAGAAGACGAACCACACTTCACACTATAGAACAAGGAAAAGTCCTCTCAAGTACTTTGCAAATCTAATGTGGAGGAAATTCCTTTCCACCTCCAAATATGGTAATGAGTGAAAATCTGAATATATGATGAGGATGTATTAAGCAGAAATCTAAGATCAAATATCCTCTACACATCCATAAAGCATGAATTCATTCTGCGTGATGTCCCCTATCTAGATGTGGTTGACCTCTGGTACTTCAGAGGAATATTAAATGTTGCTAATTGTTCATGAGGCAGAAAAATGCCTTACCGATTCTTACTGGTGAATAACTAATGGCCCCACGCATGAGATCCAATTGTAATGATTGCTTTCCTGCATAGCTGTAATTTAACAAACATGCTACAATATCTCTGAGGCCCATGAAGGATTGTGATAAACATCACAGTTCACTAGATGCAAACTTAGCAAAACCAGAGGGAGCTGCACACCTATTCAGTCTACATTTTTAGAATGAATCTTGCTTGAGATTCTGACGTGTCCTAAAGCCTCTGCATATTATTAAATACTGCCAATTTGCAACAACAATAGAAATTAAATCAGCGTCAGAACCCCAATTTTATTTTTGATAGCAAAGCGCCAGTTAAAAATAAATCTCGAGTCAGAATTGCCAGCCTATTTCTGAAAGGAAAAGACAGTACAACTGCTGATCCTTTGCCTTTAAGAACGGTTTAATCTCAAACATGCTAATTCAGAGAATAACATGGGCTATAACTCATGTGAAAACTCAAATTCTAGATAGAAACTAATCAAAGACGGATACCAACATCAGTTAATGGCAGAGTGGAGATGTAATATTTATATAGGTCTGCTAATGTAAGCAAGTAAAATATGGCATGCAAGATTGTTTTTGTCTAACTCCTGCTTTTGAAAGGGATCTCTGATTGTTTCTGGCTGGTGCTGTCAGACTGATGCACAATAGAAAAGTATACTACCAGACGTAAAGCCTCTGCCAATTGTTTTTAATATGGGATCTCAAAATATTTTCTTGCATATTGATAGCAACAGTAAAGTGGCATTGGTGTGAAACTGATAAAAACAAGATCTTGAGTAGGTTATTGTGTTTTTATGAGTGACTGCAAATAGCACTCGTGAATGGAAATGTGCAGCTGCTGTGTAGAAAAGCCATTAATTATCACAATATTTTGAGGAAAAAGGAAAGGATAACATAATAAGAGGTCCTGACTCTAGCTGAGGCTCTGCATGAACTGATGGATGTAAAAGTCCCTACATCAGAGATTTGTGGCAGTCGAAGGATCGGGCCTTGTAAAATGTGAGCATTTACATGTGTCATGTACAGCTGGGCACATGTAAAAGGGGATTTTGATTGTCAGGTCTCTTTTGTCTCTGTCAGGATGTGCTACTTACTACCTCTTAAGTATCGTAGAACATACCTGGTACCTAAAACAGAACGATGGGCCTGAACTCTTGCATTTTGGCTGTGTGATGTGAAGTTAAAAGATGTAGTATAACAGACTTGATTTAGACAAGCAAACAGAAGCAAATATGATATTTACTTACTGTAGGCGCTTTCAGTACCTGAGGTTAAAGAGCCGTCTCTTTCTCTGGTATAATTCCACTGGTTCAAGGGAATCGTGGAAGGATAAATTTGATGCAATACGTTCACCTGGTCACCTAGCAAGCAGCAGATACGTTCCCTTTGTGTGGAAGTCTGCATACAATCAGTTTGCCATCTAGTGGCAAATATTTTGAATACAGTACTTTAAAACTATATGCTATTTTAAATACCAGGGTGTGTTAAATAATCTCAAGTGTATGAAAACATACATTATCAGGTGCAAATTATTTCAAAGCCTTAAAGAGTAACTGCATGTGTTTACCCAGCATTGTACATTCAGGCAGGAAAACTTTCCTGACTCAAGCTAACTATCTAATGAAGAAACATTTAAAATTGCAATAACACTTCCTGTGCAGTGTGGCTAGATATGTATCTCCCGTAGCATTTTGCACAGAAGAAAATGAAACAAAATACTGATGATCAGACACCTTTTAATTCACACATCTCCCCCTCCCGTCCATCTCTCTGGGAGTAACAGAAATGTACTGCTATTATTGAGAACTTTTATGTAGCCAAACTCAGATCCTACCTGAGTAGTCTCAGTGACTGGAACAGCAGCAGCTCATGTGGGAAAAGCAAAGACATAGCCAAGTCAGATTGTTTGTATTAAGGTTATGAGTTACTAATAGAAAGAATAGTTACCGCTAGCAGCCGCATTCCATACCTCCTAACCCAAAGCAGCTACTAGAATCTGCTCAGGAAATGCAAAAAAGATGTATTTTTGGTGGTGGATGGCCTGGTAGCACTTATGCACTTACGTAAGTGACTTTATTTTCACTACTTTTAGTGCTAATTTGGCTATTCATAAGCATAACTGGACATTTATCTGCTTGTAATACTTAAAGGTCTTTGTTACTATACTATTCATTGCTTTACTATTATTACCATACGTATCATGTCAGCAAATGTACCTGACTTGGAAGAATGATGTTATCTTATTCTACAGATAAATGTCTCAATGCTGCAAATTCCAAATGGAAAGGCTTCTGCCCTTCCTTCTGCTCAAGTGATTCCATAAATTTCAAGAGTTTAAAAACCATTCAAATCAGTGTCAGAATACAGTGTCCCTAAACCTAATTTTAAAAGAATAAAAAGGTTCGAGTCCTGCATAGCTAAATTCTACCAGGAGCCAGTTCCACAGCCATGGAGATGAAATACCTGAGAGCCAATTGACTTCCTCCAATCTAGAACACTTGCCAAAGAGCAGCTAACCACAGTGAGTGACAGGAAACAAAGGGTGACAAAAGGTCAGAGAGCAGCACAGGTCCTCCAATTTTAGAGTATCTGGAATTGGCAGGGCAATCCCCAAAACACTGAAAATTTGAGCAATGTGATATGAAAAATTGGATTTAAAGAAGATTTAGGCTGCTGAAATTCATATTAGGATGTCATTAGCTATTATCTGGCAGAAAACCATTTAATAATGAATTCTATTAAACTGGAGCTGTGTTCAAGAGCTGTTGAAATACATTTTGGAGATGTCATAAATATGATTCCTTGTTGTTGTTTTCTGACAAATATCAGCCGGATCTAATGTCAGGAGCAGTAAAATTGAGTAAAAATTGTTTAGATGAGAGAATTTATCAGGTTCTGAGCTTAATGGTATGTCTGCTTACACTGCAGTAGTCAAAAATATAAATATACATAGATGTTTCATTGAGTTACTAAATGCATCTGTATTCAACCTCCTATTCAGTGATCACAGACAAATGCTTGACTCATCAAAAATACACTTTTAGTCCCAATTGCCAACCTAGCTAGCATAAAGTGACTCGCATTCTGTTATGGGCCATGAATCATGGTCACAAGAGTTAATTAAAGTTCTACCGGTAGGGTCAGCAGGGTCAAGTGAATGAGTTTGTGTATATGTAATTAGGGCAGAACAGAAGATAATGGAGTTCAACAGGTGTAACTGAGAGCAGAAACCATCTGTTGTATTAGAGTGCTTGATTTTAAGATTCGAAATTGCTTTTGGAGTGAGAAGTTGGAAAAATACCTTTTTACTTGTCAATGAAGGAACCTTTTCTCTAGAAATGACAGGTCTGAAAATCAGCAATGCCCCAGCACCGTCTTCACAATAGTTTCAAAACCTGTTGAACACAAGAATGTGAATAACAGGATTGTTTCAACACCACACATTTTTATTTTCTAGGTAAAAGCAGTGTACCCAAATGCAGAAAAATAAATACAAATCAGAAAATGTTGTAGATGGATATCCATCCTGAAAATGGTTTATTCTACATCAACTCAGTTTTAGAATTTCTGTATTTTCTCACACTAAAGCAATGAGTTCAAACTAAAGACTGCAAATAGCAATAATCATTAATTTGTGGCACTTTTCAATCTAATAAGAAAAGACGCACTTTATCCTGACTCCTTTATGGAGACATCTCTGGCTCACAGGCTTGCTGTTTTTAAAACAATCACTTTCCTCAAATACTGATAAACAGCAAAAGTCTGGTACATGACCAGGACAAAATACATGCGGAATGATCTACTACATAATCCTAAGAACACAATGTGAAAGAACAGAGGTAGGTTTAGTTAAATTCCCTCACAGGAGAGCAAAGGGAAACCTGTGAATGTGGAACTGTCCCAATGCTCTTCCCCAGTAGTCCTTCCCCAGCTGTCCCCCAGCTGTGTATTAGCACGTTTACAGCGGCTATTGATAGTGCAAATTTATTTCTACTACCTTGCCAGTGCTTGAACCAGCCCTTCAGTCAGAAGATATACTTCTGCAAATGAAAAATCCCAATCAGTTCTGGTATCTCTCCCCAGAGCACCAGAAAGAGATGGTTAACTAATGCAATGCATTACTCTGCTGGGGACACCTCCTGCAGTGAACAAAAATGAGACCATTAGGTCATTTCTTATAGACTCCACAGTTATATCTACCCCAGTAAATTAAAGTGTGACTGGGAACATTCCTGGGCACAGATATAGGATTGTACATAAAATCAAATGGTAGCTGGAGAGGTTCTGGCCCATGCTATCGAACACACTGAGTTATAAAATGGAGTCCCATAAAATCTTCAACCATTCCAAAATCACCTATTGAGTCCTGTCAGATAGATTTTGGCTTTTCCAAATGGTGGAGAAACAGGTTTGTTAGCTGTTAGGCTATGTGATAATGGCTCGTCTGCATTACCCATAAAGGAGCACAGAGAGACAATGTCGGAGGGGGAGCCCAAATAAGCATGCTGGGCTACTCCCAGACCCATCGCAGGAGAGCCATCAGCCCATCTCCGCAAGAGGAGCACAGAGACACAATGGCAGGCAGGAACCCAAGCTACCAACTCCCCAGGAGCAAACACCTTGTCTGGGCACCTCCCAGGGCTGTCCCAGGAGAGCCTCAGCCCCATTGTCTAGGTGTGAAGCCCATCACAACCCATCTGGAGCAGCTCTTCAGATCACCTTTTAGACTAAGAAGGTTGCTGCCTAGGGTGTAGGACACCTTATGGGATGCAGGGGAAGAGCATTTGGGCATTGTACAGGACTTATTACAGCATGTTTAGGGGAGGAACCAAAGGCTTGAAAAGGAGGGATTTAGGTGTTTTGGGGAGGAACAAGTGTAAGAAAGTAGAGGGGTAAGGGGATAAAAAGGGCCAGTCTCACATGGATACTTTGCCAGTCAGCACGCAGGCAAGCCCTGGCCTGCTCCTGATCAGCATGGTCCAACCCATTTCCTTCTTAATTTCTTTTCAAACTTTCCTGGGTGAGGGCCTGTCTACTCCACGTGCACGTGTGTGCACAGAGGTCTGTGGTGCCAGCAGCTGGACTCAGACCATGGGTCAGAGGGTCCTTGTGTCCATGTTGCCAACGACCAGAGAGAGTGCAGGTGTGCGAGTGAGACTCACCTCTCTCAAGCAGTTTGATCCAACGTGATATATGTTCCTCTAACAGCAACAACAATTTCGCAGCCTTCTCCTCCATTTTCTGTAGGCCTAAGTCCTAAAAAGATTTTTCAGAGCTTCACTATACTCATCAAAAATTTCCACTAACACTAGTGTAGATGCCCGAATATCTTCAAAATTTGGGCTTGTGATAATAAACACATTAAGGTTCCCAGCAGAAAGGGCAAATATTGATTTTTTAAATACAGACAATTAAACTTGGTTCTTAGACATATAGTAGGGCCAGGGTGGAAAGTTTACATTGCTGCAGTGTGTGAGAGCTTCTCTCTAGATAAATAAAAGACTTCATTTTCAGTTCTATCAAACCCACGCCATTTACAAACAATAAAATTATTTTCTAGTTTGAATAAATAAAGTCTATTAAATTGGTTCCTTCACCAACACTTTAAAGCTCTATATTGAATTTGTTCACAAAACCTGCAGTGTCAGTTAACAAAACAAAAAATGTTATTTATTGGTTTTGCAATTAATTAAGCCAACTCCATAGGTACAAGTAGCTCATTGGGGTTAAGTATCTCTAAAAGAATCCAATTCATTTGCTATTTGCAAATCAGAAAGAATGATACCAATTTTTGAGTTAAACAATTCATTTAATACTATGAACATTTTAGAGTTCGTGAGCTTTTACACTCAAATGCAAGGAGACAACTTTTCAGGAGCTGAAAGCTCATTTATAAGATATTATCAGGAACAAGGGCATCGTTAAAAGCAATTTGACAAACTTTGGAACTGATAACAGACTGGTCCATTCAAAGTACATTCATGGTTCCACTAAATTTTCAGATTTCCCATCCCTGAAAATTTATCCATCTGCAACCAAGGTGAAAGAAGGAAAGAACCTAACTGTTTGAATCTTCAAGGATTCAAAAGTAAGGCCTAGACCTCAAAGAATTCTCTCTCCTTCCATATGGAAACCAAGCTGTCATATTAAGTCTGCATAATGCATTTATGATCAACATCAACCTATGCATGGGCTGTATCTTTCACAGGATACAATAAGGTTATATTTGCTAAAGTTGTAAGGCACTGTAAGTCAATAAATTTTAGTGCTTTTTTTTGTTTTAAAATGTGTGTTTTCATCAAGTTCTCTTCACTGCATTGACAGAGCCTCGCAGTCACTGTAGGAAAAGAATAAGAATAGTGGCCACTTTTTATTTTCTAAGCTCTTCCTCACGCACAATTTAAGTATAGTTCCTCCCATCAGCAGATGGAGACAGAGTACACATGTTTTGATGTCATCATCCAGAGAATTAAGACTTTCTTGCCACAGAATGTAGACAGCATCCATTTGGTTGATCTTCATATTTCCTTACGTATTTCAGGATAATGAATCAACATACTTTGGATTTTAGTCATTTCCCCATTTCTAAGATTTTTAATTTTTTTGAATTATCTAAGAAATGTGTTTCTGGGTCTGGATACACATTTTAAGGCATAGTGTGCTGCAGAGGCCACAATCAGCATACTAGCAACACAAATCACTTGTTAACTTCCATCAGAGATATTCATGCAATATTGCTGTATGATACATTTCTTCAAATTTTTGTTAATTATTTTTGCAATTATATTAGACAGCATTATAAATTCTGGACTTACATGGGAACATTTTTTATAAAAGGTAAATAATAAGCTTAGGCAGCAAACTAAGCACTAAGATCTTATGAAATTTCTCACAGTTTGTTATTACAAAATGGCTTTTTGTTTCGCCCCAGGTAACAGGAATTAGGCAGTGCCTGGGTAGTATTAAGTGCCATTATCAGTTACTTGAAAGAGATACTGCCCTATGGAAGTATCCTTCAAAAGCTGTCTGCAATTATTCTCTGTTCTGCAATTGTCTGCAGTTATGCTTTCATCACTATTTGTTAAGTCTTGTCCATATCCATATGAAGAAAGTACATGTGTACAGCCAAATCCCAAATAACAGGGTTTATTAACAATTCTCAGACATGTGAGGGTACGCTATCAACATGCTACTGAAATAACTATTTCATTGGTGTTTCCATAAAGTCAAAACAGCACAAACTCTAGGGGTTAAAAAGTAATGTAGTACTATTTTTCCTCGTATCCTTACTAACAATCTGCACTGCAATGCTTCAGAAAATAGTCTATATTTAAAAAATTAGGGCTAGTTGAAACCAAAATAGATCTTTAGTTTAACCTGTGTTAAAACTTGTCTTCTGTCTCTCTGTGTTGAACAGGGATTGTCATAACTCCTACAGCTGAGCTAGTAAAAAAGAAAAGAAAAAAATATCAAAATGATTATTCCATTATCTCAACATTTTGCTAACAGTTACACAATATCTCTTCCATCGACATTCACTATTGAGTCTTTTAGTCAGTATTTTGGATCAGACACAGTTTCTGCCACTCCCAGTTTTGATTTGCTGCTGTTTGTTGTTACCACAATTCAGTTGTTTCCATGCTGGAAGCAAGGTTGCAACAGAAATACTATCCTCTCTCTCAGAAAAATGTTCAGCTTCACAATAGAAATGGGAGGAACCTCTCAGTCTCCTCAGCAAATCCATGCCCATAGCTTCCATTACATTTCAGTCAAACTCAGTGGCTTTGGTTCTATCCTCAAACTTTGTCTGGTTAAATTGACTCTTTGTGAACAAGTATGTCAGCGAAATATTACGTTTAATAATAGTCTTAGATGAATGCAATCCATTACTTTTTCAATTATCTTGCTACTTATAGTTACTGCAAAAGTTTATCCAAATTTTAGGTCATGGATGTTTTCAGCTCATTTTTTGGTGTAGATGTGATGCTCTTTGAATTGAACCTTCTGTTCATTTTCAAACTCTTTTTAATTACTAAAAATTACTAACATATCTCTTCATTAATTTGCTACTTGTGACTATTGTAACAATTTAAGCAAATTAATTTTGTTGTTGTTACTGCTTGTTTCATTCTATTCCTTTGATACCACTCCAGCCCTCAAAATAGTATTTAACAGATGCACAGATTTTTGTGCTTGCATTTTGCACAGGCAGGAATTTCACACAATACTACCTGTAATTTCCCTGACAGTATTCACAATCTGGAACTATCCAATCCATGAGCAAAAGCTCTAGTTTGCTGAGTACAGACCATATCTTAAAGCCAATAGCATTAATATGATTAAAAAGACAAAAAAAAAAAAACAAACTAATGAAACTTGCACAGATTATGTTAGTGATAGAAAAAAAAATAAATTCATTCTTCATTCAGCTTCAGAAGTATTCCCTTATATGATCTCCTTTTTCCACATAATGCAGCATAGTGAATCATAATGTGTCTGTAAAAAGTCAAATCCAAATCCATTAAGGAACTGCTCAGTAGAAGGTGGATCTGCTTTAAAGCATGCTAAATTTCATTCTACTGAAGGAACAAAATATGATTCAGGAAAAGGAGAGGAGTCAACATAAGTCTGTCATTTCTTAACGTAATTATACCTAATTTAATGTGGATCATACATGATGTAATAAAGTGACACTCAGAAGAAAAATGCTAACAGGCACCAACGTGAAGAATGTACCGTTCCACATCTACAGTCAACAGAATTAATGTTAGAAATTGTAAAATTAATTAAATGTAGGAAGGTATAATAACTCTAAGGAACTGTGATCAAATGAATGCTGAAAAAAGCAAATAGAAGGTAGAAAATAGTATTCAGGATTTTGTCTCTAAATGGTCAGCTTGTATTATATATATGCTTTGGCTGACCATAGGTACAAAAGTATGAACATTAAATGAGTGAGTAGGATTTTCTGTTTGGTCTTCAGCAGCTTACGGTTAGCTCACAGATGGCTTTTGTCTCAATTCAGTTTAATCCAATCAACCTACCTCACTCTGTCCTACACTAACCTATAAGAATGTTTTTTGGGGTGAAAAACAGCTGCTTCTTCCTGCTGATATTGGCATAAGGAATATAGCAACATCGCTTGCTTTCACTCATCATGTGTCCATGGCTCTCAAGGTCAAAACTGCTGAAACCAAGGTAAAGGGAATTGAGTTTGTATAGTGCTGTATGTCACTGGGTAGTATTTAGAGTATTAGACAGCTACTGCAGGTCTTGAAAAAGCAGTTGCTTTCATTCTTACAGAGTATTATTCAATGTTCTCTTCCTAAAAAACAAAATGAAAAGGAGACCGTGTTATAGGGCTGTTAGTAAGTACCGCAAAGTACACCTTATAAGAAGGATTTCAAACTATGTGATGTAGTTGCATTTATGAGATATAATTCTTGGAATTGTCTAATAAAATCCCAGATTTAATGACACCAGTGCATTCCTAAAATTCTTTAAATTGTTTTAGCACATAATAAATGACCCTGTAGTTTTTAACTTGTGTTTTTCACTTTGAAATATTTGATGGGATAGAAAGGGAAAAAATAATTTGAAAATAAAATATATTTTAAGCTTTAAAAATACACACGTTTCAGTGGAAAGGTAAAAAAAAAAAGTTGAATGTGATGGAAAATGGAAAATTTTTAAAGGGTTTCAATTTTCATGTTAATCATTTAAGAGTATATTCTTAGCACTGAGCTGGATGCCTTTCTTTAGCTCCACTCAACTGAGCAAAGCAAGCTAATACCTCACTACGTTAGACAGGGACTAAGAATATTCTGGGTACAAAGAGAAAAATCCTGGGCCTTTGAAGCCAATGCAAGTTTGTCCCTGACTTCAAGAGAGGCCAGGAATTCACCTACTGTAATTAGAGGTCAACAGGGCATCAGCTCACAGCCTTCCTTCAGCTCTGTTATTTTCGCTTCAGTCCTGTCTCACCACTTTTATTACAGTACAAATCTGCATCTGGAGCAGATAAGGCTTAAAGAAGGCAGATAAAGGAGAATTCCAGGAAACATGCATCTGCTCAGAGAAATGGGATAAAAATGATTCCCACCGAAAAAAGTGCCAAAGATTAAACTTCCAATGTTTAGAGATACTTTCAGCGGGTGGGGTGCATGGCTACTAAACTTGCATGCAACATTGCAGTCAATGAACATTACACATTGGCCATGGGGTACACCATGATCCAAAAGAATGGATTAAACAGGTTATTGGCCAATTGTCATTAAGAGTAAGACTAAAGATACTGGAAATAGGAAAGCTGTATTTTCCCCTCAGACAAAACTGGTTGATGAGAGATTAATTGTTCTCAGTGTTTGTTTTGCTTTGTTTTGATGTAGAGAAATAAAAATAGAATACAATTGACCTGGATGTTTACTTATTGACAAATACGTTTGTATAAGCACGATGGGTTTCTCTACTATTGCATTAGAAACCAGAGCTCCCTGCAATTGTGGGAGATAGATGCAGCGATGTACTTTTACTTTTCAATATCTAGCAATAAAAAAGTAATATAAATGGTTAGTAAATTCGCAGTATCCACACCTCTGTCAGTGTCAGATGGTTCCGTAAATATGTTATCTACCACAGAGCCGTTCAAAGACTTACAGCCAGAAGTGAACATTAGAGATGTCTGAATGAAGCTTCATCCAGAGACACACCTGGTTTTGCTTTGAAGACCCATTATTTCCAAAGGCACTTTGTTCCACTGGCTAATTGCCTTTACAGTTAAAAATGTCTTTCATGCATCTTTTGAATTTGTCCAGCTATAACTTGAAGCTGTTTACTTCATGTGGCTTTTCTGATGGATTAAAGGGCCCCTAATACCTGGTATTTTCCGCCTGCAAAGGAACTTATCCATCATAATCAAATCAGCCCTCAGAGCTAAACAGATTGACCTCTTTAGAGCTGTAGTCCTAATGAAAAAAACACTTCTAGCCATCAGCTCTCTTTTGTGGCTCTTCTCTGCACCTTCTTCATTTTTAACAAATTTTAAAAAATGCTGGCTCCAAATTGGATATCACTTCGTCTTCCCAAGTGCTGTGTTTAAAGGTAATACCCCTTCCTTATTTCTCTTCATATTCTCCCACCTTAAACCCCAAAGGCTTGAGGGCTTGTTTTGTGTCACAGTGTGGCAAGAGAAGCTCATAAGACAGAGTTAGTATGAGCTAATGTTCATCTATAGCTCTTTTCAGAGTCACTGCCTCCTTGAATAAGGGCTCCTTTTTCAGCAGCTTTTACCAACAGGTAACAAGTTAAATCAAAATGAAAATTACATTTCAGAGCTGGCTTATATTTTACATTTTTCACTGAGATCTTGGCTCAAAACTGACTTTTATTTAAAAATGAGGATTTCAAAAAATATTCTTTTTTTCTTTTCATTATTAATTTTGAATCACTTGTCAAGAACATTATCCAACTTTATCCTCAAAATCCGCAGCAGGGATGAGGGCATGGAACTACTCAATAACCAATTTTGATGAAAATTCTTGAATAAAAGCAAATAAATAAAAAGAGCAAGTCGCTTTCAAACACTGCAACATGGAAATGATTTTTGAAACTTCGCAGCATTTCATAAATTTTTTTTTCTTTGTTCTCTTTGGTTTTCATTTCTTTCATCTTACTTCTCCAAATAATTCCTCTTCCTTTTTAGTTATAAATATGCAATTGTTATTTCACCTACCTCAGTCTGTGTAGCCAAACTGCACACATGTAATTCCTTTTACCTTTCTTCAGAAAGGAGTTTTATTCACCTCTTAGTTCTTACCTATTTTTTCTTAAATTCAGACCCATTGTAAATATTGTCACATGTCAAAGAGAGAAACACTGGCTTCTTTTGCTTTGATACAATGCTTCACTATATGCAGTTCATAATCTCTGCTTACCATTCTGATTCACTGAAAAAATATGTACAGATCACTATGCTCTACTATTTCATTTATGCAGGGTCACTTTTCATGAATTTACTTCTGAGTGAATATCTGTATTTGTAATCTTTTCATCATAGTCTTCATTTTTCCATTTTAAGTTTATTTTTGATTAGCATGGACAAGAATTTCTGTAAAACATCAAAACTTTCAAACTCACTTGATACCAGCTCAATTCTATCGATCTCTGGGGAAATTCAGCAGGAAATCTTGCAGTGCACACACATAAATTTGCAGGCTTAGGACCCATATTTATGTGTCCAAGTGTATTCACTTAATAATGGAATCACTACAGTAATTACATCCCCCTTAGGTCATTACTGCAGTATGACATTGCTCTTAAGCAATTCAAACTGCCACTGCTACTTCCAAACTAAATCATGTGATGTACTTTGGCAAAATCTAAAACCTGTTAATACATAAGGAAGTTGGATGTTGATCTAGTCGTGTCCTTTCACAAAGAGAATATAGACCTAGAAAAAGTGCAAAGAAAGACAACAATGGCAATCACTGATATGGTACGGATTTTGTATCTGGAGGGACTTAGTTAGTTGAGAACTTTTCTCCTTAGGTATCTGACACATAGGACAGTACAGAGATAGAAGCAATCAGGGATAACACAGAAAACATAACAAAATATTCACTGTTTCTGATAACACAAGAACCAGAGGGTGTTTCACAAGCTAGTTATTAAAATTACCATTCAGTAGGTTTAAACTCCCCCACAAAATAAGGTACTTTCTCACAACACCCAGAATTAAATTGTGGTACTTTCTTCACAAGATATTCTAGAAAATGAAAGCAAGTTGAAAAAGTATTGGAAGAAAGCCCCATCAAGGTCTTCAAAATGCTATTGCATGGATGCAATCTTTGGCTCAAAAGGTTTTAAAACATGTGTCCCTGGAGCCTGGGTATAAATATTACTTGTACTTCCAATGTCCTTATACTAATTCCCCCAGTTCACACTTTTGGCCATTGTGAAGTACAGAATGTTGGCCTAAATGGACTTTTGAACCAGAATGGTAAATTTTTATTATGTACCTAGAAGTATTTTATGTAACACCATCTTTCTGTGGCAGTGTTCTCTTTTTGAATATCTAGACCATAATTATAATGTCCGCTGCAGAACAACTAACATTGTAAAGACTGTACTTCCTACTGAAGGGGAAAAACTATTTTGTCTAGTTAGTCACTGTGAAATTGAGAAATTAAATAGGATATATCCATATATATATATAGCTTCTGCAACAAAGAAAAGGACTAAAATCTGCACTTATCACACATTTCTGAAAATATATATCCAAGGTACCCATTGCCTGTAAATAGCCCACATACGATATGCTTATGATATTTTATATAGCAACTGATTAACATCATACAGATGAACAGTAATCTGCACATGATCTGAAACCCAGGTCTGCCCTTTCACCATATGAATGACCACACCACCCAGTGAGATGATCATTCTCTTCATCTCTTCAAGTTTGTTTAATTGTTTCAAACAAAGTAAAACTAAATCAGGATAAAGGGTGGCCATGCATAGTCTTCCTCTCCCTCCCCTACCATGGAACTTACAGGGTGTGGGATACAGCTTTTTTCTTCAAAGTGAAAGATGTAAGTTTGAATTCTTTTAGGTAGGAGAGGTCATCAAACACAGGGTACAGACATCTTGAGTAAATGCTATCCAAATCAAGTTAATGCATTCTTAAGAATGCATTTTCAGCCACTCAGCTTTTACTTTGAAGTAAAGCAGAAAATGAAGGAGAGACACTTAAAAGCTGAAATGGAATACAGATTTAGCTTCTGCTAAATAATTATTGGTAACTGAGGCACCAGAATGGCTAGGTAAGAGATCAGAATGACCATGATGATTTTATTATGGGCCATCAGTACAATTTTTGCTGTGGGGAGTGTTGCTTTTAATAGTGTCCATGTTCAGTCTTTTACTGAGGAAGAACAAGATTACTACAAAGAGAAATGATACTACTGTTGTCTGTATGTCTGAAATAAAACAAAGTACAGTGAAAGAGGGCTTACATACTAAGTTTTGCTGAACCTCAAGAATATGGAAAGGTGGAAGAATAACTAATAAGAGACTAGCCACATTGTGGCAGAAGGTACCAGGTTTTCATCACATCTTCAAATTTCATAGTAAGAGAAGGTTCTGTTAAAGCGAGGACATACAGGATCATAAAGAAATATAGTATGAAAAAGGACATACTTTAAATACTAGCAGCACCAAATAAAGAAACATGTGAAGTGAACAGCTGGACAAAATGTAAGCTTAAGAATACAGTTAAAGAATGGGAGACAAAAAGAAAAAACAGTAATAGAGGAACAATGGAACACATATGGAAGATGAGGCAAAACAACAAATATTGATGAAAAGGATAAGCTGCAACAGATGCAGAACTTTCCATAGGAAGAAACATTTTGCAGTGGTTTCCTCACCCTTAAGAGTACAGGAAGCAATTCGAAGAGTGAATGAGATAAATTTCCCATGGTATTCATACTCTAAGTGGAATAGCTAAAACATAACACACAAGCCTGAGGCTAGATGGTCAAAAACTATGTTTAAACTCTATGCTGGAATAACAGTCAATACTGCATTTTCAATAAAACTTAGAATGGATCATATGTTGGAGATCTATGGAGATCTTACAAGATGAGTCAGGTAAACACACACCTCTAGTTTCAACTATTTGATAGTCAAACTGGACAACAGGCAAGACAATTTTTAACTCATTAGATGTGTAGTACCTGGACTAAGAATTCATACAATAGTCTAATGCTAAAACAGAAACAGGAACGCTTTAACATCAAAAATCAAAATACAGAAGCTATACAGCAACACAACCTTCCATACATAGTAAAGCATCACATGGCACTATATTAAAGACAGACGATATGAAACTGGTAGTAGCAATTCTCTCTGCAGTCACTGTCTTCCTCATGACCATTTTCTATCTATATTTTTGCTGAGGAAAGTAAAGAGTAGAAGACACATGATGGAGGAGATTGAGAAGAAAATGAAACAACAAAGAAGCAGGAGTTTAAAAAAGGGTCAATGAAAAAGGAATAGGATACAAAGGATACAAAGGAATAAAAGATACAAAGAAGTTAAGAAAGAGGAAAGGAGAAATATGACATGATAAAGCACTAGCTGAACTGGGAAAATACAAGACAATCTGTAGTCTATAGAAAAGAATTGATAACTTACCACTCTACCAGACTGTAGTAAATGTCTTCAGTTTCATGTTCTCAGGTAAGCACACTATTGCCAAAGCAGTTGCTCAAGTTTGATGCACAGATATTCCCAGTCCTGATGTCCCACGTTTCCCTAGAAAAAAATAAAGCCCAAATAAACATCTGGAATGTCATTGCATCAGCACAGAAAAACAGAAAAACAGAAATGCCAATGTTCTGCATTAGCAAGACTCTATTGTTATTACCAAAATATATTAACCTTCAAAACATAATTTTACTTCATACCTGTAGGAATTAATACAAGTCCTAGGGCCTTAAGAATTCAGGATGCCAACTTAGATGAGCAGAGACATGAATTATGCTTCACTTGAAAGGAAAGGAACTGAAGGCATTTTAGGAACATTATCACGTGAAGGCTCACAATTTTTGCTCTGGTTACATTACTTCTGAAACTTCAGGTTAGAAGTGAAGACTGCAATGGAAAGAAAGAAATAATGATACCAAGGTATCTTAGGAAACACAAATTCTTTGTATAATTCTTTATATTTTCTTTACATTTAAATATATATATAAATATGTATTTTTATATATTACATATAAATACATATAAATACTTTATATTTTCTTTATATTTTTCTTTACATTTTCTAAATTATTATGATTGATAGAAATCTGGAATTATTTTTGACAATTATGTACCTAGTGTAAACACGGCATTAGGTTTTACTCTCTTTTTCCCTTCTGCAGGTTGTTCTGGTGAACCTGTTGATATGCATGGCAGTTTTCTACACCGTGTACTATGTGGTCCTTTCCGTTTGCTTTGCAGTATTCAAGTAAGATTTCCTTGTCTTTCCTATGACTGCATGCTATAGCTGGATATAGTGGGTAGAACTGTGACTCTGCAGAGGAGGCATCCAGACTGGAAGTATCCAGTCCCAGTTATTCTGTGAATACATTTTTCAAATTCAGTTAAATTGTTGTACCTGAACCTTCATTTAAATGCACGTATTGGCAAATGGATACTCAAAAGTAATATAAAATGCTGGCTCTAATATACTTCCTTGCACTTGCATCCTGAAAATAAATGAACATAAAAGAAAAGATGACATGAAAAATTAAAAAGGAAAGATTTTATAGTCAATAAGAAAGAGAAATTATTTTCCCTTAGGAAGCTATTGATTAGCATGTATAGTGCCAGACGTCTTAAATAAAGAGATGGAGTGGAGATCACAGAAACTGTGCAAGGGCAAGACCACAACATGAATGAAATGTAGAAAGCCTGTAAAAGCCCAGAATATTCCATTTGAAATCTTATTTAAAAGCACCTATAATATGTCATGTAATCATTAAGGCTTTATTGAAAATCTCTGGTTAAATTTGTTTATTCTATTTCCACAGGATTCAAATGTTGGATGGTTTGGCACCTTTTGATTTTAAGACAAATCCATCATGGTTTAACCCACATTATTTAGGTAACCTAAGTTTGTTTCTCTGTTTTTCCCCAGCCAAGAAAATAGGTTGTATCTGGATGTAAACTTGTCTTCCTTATGGAGAGTATTTTAGAGCCCTTTTAGTAAAGCTAATATTTTCAGTATTTTAACTACACTGCATTTAAATGTTTATTCATCTTTGCTGCATTTCTCATTTATGTATTGCTACTTATCATTCATATGATTGTTAAGCATTTCCTTGAGGTGTTCTTATCTTGCATCATTTGAAGAAAATGTGCTGCTTTGCCAGGATGCTGCATTTCACTACAGAACGATGACCTATTCTCTGTAAAGTTAGTTCCTTCACAAAATTGTTAAATTTAATTTTCCTATTGCAGCAAATTTCTTATGAACTATAATGGACCCAGAATCTGAATAACAGGTCATATCCAACTCATGGAAATTTTGCTTTGGTAATGCTGAATATAGCGGGCATTAAATTTCAGAGTTTGATTGCAATTCAGTCCCTAAACATACCTTTGTCCATCCTAATACAAATTCCTGCAGTTTCATCTGAAGCCCGCAAAGTAAACTCACTTTCCTAAACTGTCATTCATAAAAAATTACATGCATACATGAAATTTTACCAGACTTGTAATCTATTTTACAAAGGCAAACTACATCACCTGTAATTAGAACTGCTCAAAAGTAAATTGTTCAGTTGATCATGTTAAAAAGAGTGATAAAAATGCATGGATATTTGTACAGTGTCAATACAGATTTCAGACGAAAAAAGAACATTTCATTTGTAGCAATGGAAAAAGAAAATTAGATCATATTCCATTAGAATTACTTTTCATGTAATTACTGTATCTCAATATATATCTCTGTTCCAAAATTGTATCAGATAATTTGATGTAGCATGCTTATAAGGCACCAAAGACAGATGCTAAATCATGCAACTGGGTAGTAGTCAATCCTGCTTTCTGTCCGCCTGATGAGGTAACATGGAGTAGCAAAACCTAACAGGATCTGTTTAAAGGCTATGGGCACAGAGACACAACTGAGCTCTCTGAATGGTGTTGCAAATAAGAATTATTTTGTTCAAGGGTCTCACTCATGCCTGTTAAAGATAGAACGATGGCTTTAAAGGATAACCTCAAAATAAAAATGGAAGTCTCAGCTCAGAACTTAGCTATTGTTACTGGCCCAGTTTTGTGGAAAAGTATACAGAGCATCTGTCTACACTGTATTTTATCTGTGTACACTGTTTTTTATTATATCTGTACATACTGTTTTTACTTTTGAAATTACAAAATTATTGGCAAAATTTAAATAAATACTATTAACATTAAATCTGATAAATTAAAAAAATACTTAAATGCATTGTCAAACATTACATTTTTGAAGCGTATGTTCTGTTTTCCTAACCACACGTGGTTTTATGGTTATCTTTTTCTTGGTGTTTTTACATTTTTTAAACTGCTGGGTGAAAGATCCATACTTCAGTAGGAACTAATTGGCTGTATAAAGAAAAGAATAAAATTGAGAGGCACAGAATGCTGCCAAATCTATAAATTAAACACGGTGAAAAAATAATAACGTTCTCTCTACTCTAAGCTACAGTAATGTTAGGTATTACATTACTGCAGTGGTAAAATAAACAATTTGGTTAAAAATGAGATTTCGATATGACTAGGTGCTTTACAAAGAAGAACAAAAAGCCTTTAGACTGAAAATTATATGAGTCACTAGTGCACTGTTACTGCCTGTTACACAAGCACTGAGGGCTGTAGCTGGAGGAGACGTTAGGCGCTTTCCCTTCAGCCCCGCTAGCCCAGGTGGCCACCCAGCCGGACACGAGGCCTCACCCACGCGGGCTCCTTGCTGGTCCCACCGCCCGCGCTGTGGGCCTGCACCTCCCAGCCGAGTGTGAGTGGCTCCGCGCCCGGCCCGGCTCCACTGCTGTGTGGCGGCCTAGGAGGTTGCCAGCAGGCCGCACGGCTGCGAGGGGGGACTTCGCTGGTCCTATTGCTTTAACAGCCTCTCTTGGCAGCACAATAACTAAATAATAACTCAGTTATTGTCAATTGGCGTGGAATCCCCACTCATGGCTTACCATAACACAATTCTGGTTTTATATACTGTGAGAGCCATATGGATGGCCTGTGCTCACCTGGTAGGCTCTCTGCTCTCCTTCCCCTTGCATGTCTTGTCTTGAAGTTGCACTGATACACATGTATGATGCGAAGAAGCAGACAGGGAGAAAGTTACGAAGTTTCTTACTGGATGTAACCCCTTAACCACACAGTTCTGTTTTGGAAGAGAAAAAGTTGCCCTATGTCAGTATCAACCAAGACTATTTAGTGCCATATGCAAAGACCCTGGAGGGACAGTCTCTCAGTAAGATTTCCACACTTTCTCCTCTAGGCAACATACAGAGCACTGGTTATCCTCCTGTTCATCCTTGTGTTTTTTATACAAAATATGGAACATTTGAAAGTCTATAGGCAAATCAGGATACAACCAATGCAGGCATCTGTGGTAAAATTAGAAATGAACTTTATAAGGAAAGCATTAGTGTAATATTTGATCTAATCAAAAATAATTTGTGTAACATTGTCTTAGAGATTTTAACTTCCTATTGCTATTACCTTTGAATATGAGAAAAAGCCTTTCAGAACTATGCTTGGTGTAAATATCCTATTTTCATTTACAGTTCTTGTAATCTCATTGGAAACAACCTTCTTCATTTGTGGACTGCTGTTTGCCCTTGTTGTGGAAGAATGGGTTTGGGATTATGCTGTAACAGTTACTGTTATTCATATCATCATAACCTCAGTTGGTAAGTAGGTTTGCTGCTAAATATATGCCTAGTATTATAGACTGAAGGACCAACTGACCGTGACTCACCTACTGTATTATGGGACTAACATTATAATTCTTCCTTTGAGCTGAATACACACGCACCTCTACTTTCCATCCATTTGACTTATGCATGTATTATAAAAATTTCAGAGTTTTAGCTTGTAATGTGAGAGTTAATGTCAAATATCCAGCCTAGACAATTTCTGGGAGTTACAGAATCACAGAATATCCCGAGTTGGAAGGGACCCATAAGGATCATCGAGTCCAACTCCTGGCACTGCATAGGTCTACCCAAAATTTTAGACCATGTGACTAAGTGCACAGTCCAAACGTCTCTTAAATTCAGACAGGCGCAGTGACTACTTCACTGGGGAGCCTGTTCCAGTGTGCAACCACCCTCTCAGTGAAGAACCTCTTCCTAATGTCCAACCTAAACCTCCCCTGCCTCAGCTTGACACCATTGCCGCGGGTTCTATCACTGGTGATTAAGGAGAATAGGTCGGCGCCTGGCCCTCCACTCCCCCTCGCAAGGAAGTTGTAGGCTGCGATGAGGTCTCCCCTCAGCCTCCTCTTCTCCAGGCTGAACAGGCCAAGTGACCTCAGCCGCTCCTCATACGTCTTCCCCTCTAGGCCCTTCACCATCTTCGTCGCCCTCCTCTGGACACTCTCCAGCAGTTTTACATCCTTTTTGTACTGTGGTGCCCAGAACTGCACACAGTACTCAAGGTGAGGCCGCACCAGCGCAGAGTAGAGCGGGACAATCACTTCCCTGTTCACTTCCTGAACTCCAACCGGAGTTGTGTTCTCTTAAACAAGAAATTAATAGTTGTCTATTTCTGACACTTTAAGAGCTACTCATTAACACTTTATTGCTAATTCAGAGTAAAAAATGAGACTTGCTTCAGCAAAGACAATTCAGAGTTTTTAAGTTAGATCATTTGAACTAAATTTCATTGAGGACAATAATGCATTTTACCAATGAATTATTGCATCTTTCAATGAAGCTTGCATCTTTCATGTGCTGTTATCACCCATTAAACTGAAAACATTAAGAAGCTTAAATTATTTGGATTACAGCAATATGTAGGCACTCTACCAGGTGACCAGTGTCTCCATTATGCTAAACTTTGTATAGGTAAGTAATAATAAAGGCATTCCTCTTCGAGAGATTTTACAATCTAAAACATCAGTTTAGGACACACTTGTAATGTTTAAAGACTTGACTTCCAGTGGGATTGCTCACCTGAGTGAGTGTAATAGTCTGATCAAGTATCTGAATGATTAGGACCTCAATAAGAGTTTGCAATTTCAATAAATCTAAAGCATATAATTTATGAAAGATAACTAAGCAGACATTGTATACCATAATGTAATGTTTGCATATCCTCATCCTTATTGTTTAAAAACTTACATTTCTCCTTTTCTTTTCCTTGCAGTTATGTCTGAATTCCCTCTGATGTTACACTGGTGGCTAGCATTAGGTATAATTGATCTTTAAAGTTTAAATCATTAGAATCTAGAAAATTAGCATTTACAGTATGATTTTTTTCTATTAAATGTCTGTTGTCTTAATACTTTGGGAATTATCAGTATTTAAGGAAGAAATACATGCTTTTCATTTACACTTTTTTTAAGGACACAGGCAAGTAATACTGGGCAAACATTTGACTTACCTTAAAAAATCACCTATTTTAAGACCAGAATGTACTCAACTTAGGTTAATCTTCCTAACAAACAGCAGATATGCTCACTTTGCTGAAATGAGCTATGTTAATTCCTGACTAATCAAACTATCTATTTCATCTAATTCAGGTGTCAAAAAGACAGTTGTCCCAACTAGTCTTCCTGGATACTCTTTATAATCAATGGAAAAAAAAATAGGCACCTTCAGAAACAATTTTTATAAACACTATGTACAGGTACTATGATAGATAAGATAAATCTCAGTCATCACATTTCCTTACAGTGAATGGCAAGCCTATATTTTGGAATTTTCTGTAAAATTAGAAGTCTAGTCCTGTGCTAGTATATATTATCTTGGAAAACAGTTAAAGGAGAAAGTATTGGCTTCTGTTCTTCTTTCTTTTATGATGGATACCAAGGATCAACAGCTGTAGTAAATTCCTAAAAGACAGAGACAGGCAAATAAATTCCCTGTCCTGTAACTGGTTTTGTATCAGCATCTACTGGGACTGATCTCTGTGTAGGTGGTTAAAGTCTTGGGCAAAATATTTAAGTAAACAAGCCATTTACAAAAAAATCAATAAGAAGGGCTGCCTAAAGTTTTAGTATAATGTTTGTATTCCACTATAAAAATTAATACAAAACAGTTATGTATTTTCTTTCAGGATCTGGAGTAATTTCAATGATTTGTGGAGGACAGATTTTGGCATACTGCTTGTTCAAAGACAACTTCATTTACCCAGTTCTAGATGATTTTTGAAAAGGCAAATTAGAACTTGCATTTGTATTTATATAATTTCAAAGATTTCTTTAACAACATAATTAAAATGAAGCTAGAAACTGTCTAATTGTAAGGCTAGTGTTTAGCTTACCAGAACTCTTGTATCTTACGTTTGTTTGCAGAGTGAATGTAATTACTTTTAACTGTTGTACGTAATCACTTTTAGCTTTTATATGTACATTTTCCATAAAGCAAATAATTAGATACACCGCTTCCTTTTTAAAAAGAAATAAACCACACGGAGGATAAGAGCAATGGTGCAAAATCCTGAAAGAAAAAATGGATTTGTATTCAATATTTTCAGAGTGCTTGTTATCTGTTGTAGTTTATAAAATGCTGACTGTAACTCAGGCTGGCGTCTGGCCTCTCACAAGCGCTGCAGAACTTTAAAGTCACCGTAGCTGGCATAAATCATTGTAAGTATAAGCAGTCTTTACTGGCAAACCCCTAGCAAAGAAGAGTCCTTGAACAGTTTGTATCTCTCCATCTCTTTCCATCTTAAAGCTCTCACCTAGAAGGTGCCCAAGACAGAAGCAGGCAGACTTACAATCACCAATATTTAGTTGACTCCCTGACTTCCAGAGATGCTACAGCCAAATGTTTTCTGTGACAGCTTCAGGCTATTCTGTCTTTCATTAATTATCTGGTTATGGTGTGACTGTGCTGGAATGAGGAAAGGCAAATGCTGCCTACAGTCACTTTTTTACATATCCCTTTCTACTCTTCCACAATTTCATGTGGCCCATGCTGAAGTGCTGGTTTATGGATAGTGGTAATTAAAAAAAACAACAACAACAAAAAAACAATCACAGTAGTGGCTTTATCTATTTAACCATAATAAAATCTTAATAGCAAAATTGCTAGGAGGCAACTTCATCTTAAACTTAATGTTTGTGATTGGATTTCAACTGCAGCTTGCTTGGAAGAGCAGGACTGGATTGGTGTTTGCATGGGAGTGCAGCACTGCATTTGCCTTAACCTGACACAGCAGATAATGCCTCTGAAGAATCAGTCGCCTCGTGATCTAATCAAACATTTTAAAACGTATTGCAAGTCTTATAATTTGTATGTAAATTTTAATATTTAAAGTACACATACAGCAAGAAGCATGTTTCAGACTCCCAAAGGTATGGGATTGTCTTTTATGAAAGACAGATACGTAAGTAATTTTAGAGACAGACCAGACATGTAAATCCACAGCACTGAAAAGACTTAGACTTTAGAAGTGGTTCAGTAAGACCACATGAAGCATAATACACTGCGTACTGAAGTCAGCAAAGATAATTCCAGAGAGTTGATTAACCAGCTTGCACTGATGGCTGGACTGAGCCATGACCACTTTGAGTTCAATGGATTTGTATCTCCATAAATAGAGTGTGCCCATAGCTGACTGGTGCTATCTGTTTGAAAGACGTTTGCACATTTCTTCCACATTTGTTTCAGTTTAGAACTATAAAAATAGATGGGGATTAAGTAGTCCAATGTAAATCCATACCTCCATCCTAGTCCGTATGCGGTTTGTGCGTGTAGGTAGGGTGCCATGTGCCAGAACATTAGTGGATTAGATATAAAGTTAATCCATGAGTGGAACAAGTTTCTATTTTTAAACAAGCAGGATTTTCCTCTATGGGTGTCAGCCCAGCTGCAGCTTGCAATAGTTCTGTTGCCCAGTCTTGACATTTTTAACTGTTTAACTATTAATTATTTAACTATTCTATTTAAAATCTTAAACCACCAGCAAGAAAATACCTTCAGACTATATGAAGAGAGCTTTATCCCCAGAATTTCTCCAAAGCATGTACAACTAGGCCAGTGCTAGAAAAACAATCACAGTAAGAACTCTATTGAGGATTAAAAACCTTAGTCCAGCTGTTAAAAACATCATGGAATTTTTGCATTACTTTCAGATATGTAATGATGAGACAATTTCAGAATTATATATTATTTCCTCTTTCCTGTTATTATTATCTTGAGCATCAATGATAAATATTACAAATAATGTGTAAAGTGTAGTCCAAGTTCATATTAAACAAATACATTTCTGTCTTGTAAGCAATATCAGTTATATGTTTGGACATTATCTGATTAGAAGGCTTCAGAGGTCCTATCTATACTGTGTGATTTGTATTTGATACACCAAAATAACACTTTTGTATATGACAAACCTGGCTATTTCTGGAACAATAAAGAAGTGGCCCACTTGAGCAATTTGTATGTGAGTAATTGGTAACAGTCAAGACAGGTGGGAGAGAAGAGCCTCTGGAGGAAAAGGGCTTTCTATGTGTTTCACAACAGAATTGCCGAAGACTACAATAAAAACAACTGGGACATCAAAAGACAACAGGCACGTTTGGAAAAGGAACAATGAAAGCAGGAAAGGAGAACACAGAAACGGGCAAGATTGGTGAAAGAAGAAAAGACCTGCAGACTGAACTTGTAACACTGGAGGCTCACAACACGATTGCCACGTGTATGTCACAGTCTGTTTTTTGCTCATGCCTACATTATTCTAGGAAAGGTGTTCTCCACATCCATTGATACCACTATAATCTGTGATTTAATCTGCAGTGCCTGCCCCAGGATTTTCAGTATTCTCTGCTCTCTGACTCAACCAGGCCAAGGAATATTGACTAATTAAGATGGCATAGGTTTAGTCTTCAGTTATTTAACCCCTTTTGATACAGCTTAGTAGTCACAAGTTGGCCCAGGTATCATGGGGGCGCAGACATTCTAGAAAATATTACAGTCAGAGGGAGAATTTATCCACTCCCACTCTGAGATTCCAGGCAGAGTGTGCAGGGAAGGTTAGAAGATGCAAACATTAGCTATAGAAATCAATGGAATAGTACACAAACGCCGTACCTTAAAAGCACCATACTTAGAGTAATACTTAAGATTTCTTTTCAGAGACAAACTTCTTTTCATCATACCCAACCACCAACTGAGATAGATTACAGTTCTCCTCAATTCAGTCCTCTCCCTAAATGGCTCTGTATTCACTCTTTTTCCAAATGGTGAAGTGTCTTGCTTGTAACAAAGAATGTGAGTGAAATACATTTTTTTGAGACTCTCAGCTTATATTCTTATCCTAACAGCACTGCCTTTGATGTAATGTCAAAGTGCAAACCACTTTATAAAGTTGTTTTGGGACCAACAAACTGACTCAACCTTGTAAACACAGCCAAACATCAAACTATGTAGTACAGACAATGCAATGATTTTTAGTTGGCATTTTCCTGAAAATATAGATTAAAAAACTTATAATTTTCTAGTGAGCTAGTTTTTCAGACTAAAACCATCATTTTTCCACCTCTGTAAAATGCTTAATCAACATTTCCAGCTCCTTTGTATCCTAACTTAAAAATGCAAGCAAAACAAAAACCTACAGTACTCATTATTTCTGTACTAAAAATACCAACAACTGCAACACCAATAAATACAGAAAACAGTATGAGTAACTCTAAAAAAACAGGAATAGGTACATGAGTCACTTGACTGCAATCTCCTAAAATGGATATTCATGCACAGGATTCCTATGGCCCATAGACTCTTGAGTAGAAATAGCCATCATGACCGAGTGAGCTTTGTTAACCAGAGAAAAGATGTGAATGCCTTTGACATTCTTCATTCCATCTTCTGGTATGTATGTTGTCACACCAAAAAGTTAGATCCTCGTTAATCTCCACAGGTATTTAAAGCTTTATTTAAATATTTTGTATCTTCCAAATGTGACTTACTGAGAATATTTATTTCTTGGCTTAAGATCCTGTGTAATGATCCATCTGCTCAGTAATGGCTAATACCCTAATCTCTCCTTTTTGTGAGCTAATCACAGCCCCAGACAGCAGGCACTCTCTCATTAGATGTCAGAGAGGATAAAGGTCTTAGGAAATGGCTATAAAATTTGATGATGTAATTAATACCTTTATTATTGGCTTTAAACCTTTTAGTGTGAGACCGTAATTTTAAGACTCAGGCTTAGACTGAGTCTGAGGCCCCAGCCTCTCCCCTGTTCAAGGAGAACAATATGCACCCCTTTGGAGGTGTGCATCCCTGTTCAGACACACCTAGGTAATTATGTCTATGTCGTGTCTCCCAGTTCACACACTCAGGTGTCCTCTGCAAACAAGGAAAAAGACGGGGAAGACATATGCCTGGATGTCACCCTGACATCCAGGATGCTGGACTGGGAATCTGGAAGCAATACTAGGACACAAGCGATGGACAACCAGAATCTGAGTAAAGGCCCAGACCCTAATCTTTTAAGGTTACCTACCCCTAGAAAACAGTTGCAATGAAATACAAGGATGGTAACTGAAGCTGGAGCTTATAAGAAGTATGCAAAGGTACTTCCAGATTCTTGCTCTCATTGTTGTATATCAAAGATAGTCACAACTTGGCCTTTCCTGTTCCATATTTTCCTAATTTGCTGTGGATCTGCCACGTGATTGTAGTCCACTGCCACTTCCAATAGCAAAGATCCCATTATCTCCACTGGAACAATACTCTAGCAAAGGACCACTTAAATGTACCCACACCCTCTCTCAAAGCTAATTTGTCACCAGATTTTCAGCAGCTGGAGGAGAATGCTCAAATACATTAAGAATTACCAATTTCATAGCAGTCTTCAGACACCTTTGCACTGAAATTACATCTACATCAGCAGCTTTCAAAATACACTGAAAAAGTGTTTCAATTCACTTCATAAACTTTGAGAAGGGATGGGGGTCCACACAAAGATCCATCTTTAAAAAGGACAAAAAAGATTAATAACATATTTGATATCTCACATGATGTTAAATGAAAAAAATGTAGATATTAGTCAAATTACATGGGCACATTCGAAAGTAAATCATATTTATATTAATTTGTATTTGCCATTTAAAATTAAGCTGAATTCTAAGGAATTGTTTTAACACTACTTTACTGGAAAATGCTATCAAACCCTATGGAAGTGGAGAGTATTCCTTAGTACACTCCCAAGAGAGAGAAGACCAGCCAGCAAGGGGCAATGGTAGATGGGAGAGGGTGTTTCAAGAGTGTAGCTGCTTTAGCACCCAGGAAGAGCGAAAAAGAATTTGGAGGATATGAACCAAATTACCTACCTGGGAGCAATTTGCTCTCTAATAGCAGATGTGCTGGTAACTAGGTCCTGGCAAAATTTTTCAGAAAATCATTTCTTCAGAAAAATTAGATTTAAGACAGCCAAAACCAATTGTGAACACAGTTAAATGAGTTTTGCTTGAAAAAGAAAAGAGGTCAAGAGTGTCAATGACTCTCTTTTTCAGTCACATTAGATTTCAGTTATGCCGGCTAGGCTCACATGGGTACCAATAAGAAGAGAATAAGAGGACTGGAAAGACAGTGGATGCATTCAGATCTAAAGCGGTAATCTCTCTAGATCTAACTCATTAGTCAATTTTTTTGGTGTGCCATATTTTCCAGGAGCTTTTTAAGCATGCAACACTTGACTTAGGAATAAATTTTATTTCCTAAACATTTATCAATGATGCATTTAAAGAAAAAAATCAAGCTGCAATTGAAAACCAGCTGCTGTTTTCCATTGTCAGGAAACGAAGCAACAGGTCTTGAGGTTTCAAGCAAATAAAATCAGTTTTGATAAAAAACAAAGTTGTCTTGAACTGAAATTTTCTCACAAAAATCTGCTTAGACTAGAAGGTATTTTTACTGAAAAAAATATTTCTTCCCAAATGATAATGTTTCATACCTTATTTATTGCATGTATTTTTAGAATGTGTTATGTATCACTAGATAACATTTGCAAAATGTTCCAGTTGCCGAGGTAACTATGTTATTTTAATGATCAGCAAAGAGGATCATTATGTAAAACATTATGTTAATTTCTAACACAGAAAATTGATGTCTTGCTGTTACCTTGAAGCTGCTTTTTTTTTTTTTTCCTGCAAAGTGCCTTTTTCTATGAAGATTGTTATGGTTAAGTGTTAGAGTATCCTTTTCACATTGATGCTGGTTGGCTTTGGAAGTAAATAAGGCAAAAAAAAATGATACCTGACAAACAACAAACAACAAATAACTACAGGTTGTTCAGAAACAGTATAGGAAAAATTGTTCCACATATTCTTAACTAAAACACATAGATACTTGGTGAGAAATTTAGGAAGGTACATACCTTACTATAATTTCATTTTAAAATTTGAAATACATTATTGCTTACTTAAGGAAAGCAAATTATAAAACTCATGTAAGTATTGTCCATGATACAGACTTAGTAACGAACAGATTAAAAAAATGACATTTAACTGCTGATACCTTTACTAGATTGTGTATCTCATACAGCAGTACAAATGCAGCACAATTTTATTGCAATCATAACTTCTTTCTGAGGCTGCAGCAAGAACTGTGCTAATGCTATTAGTTTGTGGTGTGTTTCCTTTTCTCAAGCCTGCTTTCTCCACGTAAAAAAAAAATACATAGATTTCAAAATTATCAAAACTAAATCTCACACAAATCCTAGGGTTCATAATGTTGCTACAGGACACAAGCCTCATAAATGCTGATTGTTTCAAGCTAGCAAATACAAGTTTTGTCACCAGAATCTCCTTTTGCGTCTTCTCTGGAGTTCTGCCTATGGATTGTGTTAAATTATGAACGCTTAATTCTCTAGATGGAACTGGATTCTTTTATGTATCAGAACATGATATGCTCAAGACATCTGATAGCTCCTATATTCTCCTGACACTTAATCTTAATCACGTGATCCATTTTACAGTCAGTGAACTCTTCTGACAATACTCAAAGTGCATTTTGATGGAGAATATATTTATACAGACTGTACCTCTTCGCTCCATGGAGCTTATTCGAATCCTTTCTCAAGGATTTCCTCTGCAGGCAAAGCTGAGACTTCAAAAGACAGCAGCTCTTTTTCAAATTCTTTGCCCTTAATTACGCTTGTTACACTGGTCTTCTATTTCTAGTCACTACCACCGACTTCACTGATATGCCGAGGTTTGCTGATTCGTATACATCACAATGAGGTCTGCAAGCCAAAAATGCAAGAATGTGAAAACACAGAATTGTATTAAATCAGTTAAATACTGCAAAAAGAACATATGATGATACAGCTGGGAGAAACCCATCTATTAACTAATAGGATTAGGTGTTAATTTCCCCTTCCCAGCAGCTTATGCCTCAATTGTCCACTATGTGTGACCAAATATCTTATTCTAGAAACGTTTGCTTTCATCCTTAGCATGGTGAAAATAGCGGGCTACATTTCCAGTTACCAGAATTATTTACAACTTTCTGACGGGCAGCGTTCTGCCAGAAGATGCTGATTAAACAAAATCTAAACGTTTCAAGGAAAGGTTTTTTTAACTGGAATTTGTTGGCAGAAAATTATCAAAACATGTATGTTATCCTGTTGACTACTGAATTATACCAGAGCATAATGTAAAAAAATAAAGGTCAAGCAATGGAGTAAAGCAAAAAAAACCCAAAACACTGAAACAAAACCCCTACAGTGTAAGTTTTATTTTAAACGATCGATGTTTAAAATCCATTTAAAAAATTGCAAAACAGACATTTCAGAATTTTCATTTAATGCAAAGTTTAAATGTTTGCAGGAAAAAGAGAAAAACGCTGATTTTTTAATCTAGCGAGTCAATTCATATGATTTTGGGAACAACCACTTTGGATTATGACAATGGATTTGTTATATTACATCTACTTCAGATTTTTAAATATTTTTTCAAACAGATTTATTATACGAATAACTACAAGAATAGAATTAGCAACTAAAGATTAGTTGAGAAATGCTGGTGAGAAATAACAAGTGTTAAGAACAAATATGAGTATGAAAAGGGGGATCCCTAAGTACAAAAGGAAGCCGGCCATGTTAAACCTGCGAGAGATGAAACTTCCTCTTCCTCACAAATGGAGCAGAGGTGTAAACTGTGTAGAGCAGCATAAAGGGTATGAGGACAAGTTAGCAAGTGAAGTGCACATATTTTTGAGCTGTAATTGATCTGAGAAATACAGGAAGTACAGAAAGAATTTATTTAGAGTAAAATAGTGACTAATGAAAACAACAAGCCTGACGAACTGGCATATAAAACTCCATGCAGAAGGGGCTACAAATATTCCAAACAGACGTATTTACAGTGCTGCAACAAAAAGGATCTATTTTAACTATCTCCTTCAACTCCCCTGTCTTTACAGAATCTCCGTATTCTATCTGATTCATCAACAAAAACTACACACATTTTTCCCAGTTCTCTCAAGTCTGATATTGTCAAGAATGTGCAGACAGAAAGGATTAAAGACTACAGCAAACCAGAAACTGAGTTAAAATTCTTACTGGCTATGTGGATTTCTAATCAGTTGTTCCTAGAAAAACTGAAATACGATTTACAGTACCCAACTTATTGCAGAAGGCTACAGTGACCATACAGTAACTTGTAGATAAAACTTTCTAATTTTTAATCAAACATATAGGTTTTATCTTTGTACCACTACTTATTTCTAAGCTATCCACAGTCCCAAAATGCATACTGGTGAACTAGAAACACTTTATGTACTGTGACTTCTCTCTATTTCTAGAATTAAAGTGATTTGAATGTTATCATCACAATGAAGTGCTTCATTAGAATAAGTCATCATTATAAATCAAGCATTCTGAGTCAGCAAATATGAAGTACATCTTTGTTTGCAACCTTCCCTTTTACAAATTAACATGTGCATTATGGCCCCCTTTGAACTACATTCACATAATTCCTTTTCAAGATTTTTGCCTGGTTCAGTGCCCAGGATGGATGCAAAAGAAAGGGAGAATTAGGATGAAGGGATGATACCAATTTGGAGTGCAGCAGAAAAGATGCAATTAATATTCATAGATTTGAAAACCTGGAGTTATCCTTCTGATCATCCGCTCTGTCATTACCTGATCTCCAGAGTAACAAAGACCACAGAATTCTCTCAATAATTGCAATCAAACAGTTTTAGAGATTATTTATATGTGTTTTATGTGGAGATTTATATAGAGATTATTTATATATGATATTTCCAGTACCCAAATGGGGCCTACAGGAAAGCTGGGGAGGGACTCTTGGTCGGGGACTGTACTGTTAGGACAAGGAGCAATGGCTTAAACTAAAAGAGGGCAGATTTAGATTAGATATAAGGAAGAAATTCTTTACTCAGAGGGTGGTGAGGCCCTGGAACAGGTTGCCCAGAGAAGCTGTGGATGCCCCATCCCTGGAAGTGCTCAAGGCCAGGCTGGATGGGGCTTTGGGCAACCTGGTCTGGTGGGAGGTGTCCCTGCCCATGGCAGCAGGTTGGAACTGGATGGTCTTTATGGTCGCTTCCAGCCCAAACCATTCTGTGGTTCCATTTACATGACAAAGTTATCCATTGTTATCTAAAATTTCAAGAGATCCAACTACTGTTAGTACTTCATATAAATCCCGTCAGTGTTTCATTACTCTTACTGTAACACAAAAGACGTGTTTCACTGTTCCCGGCTTGAATTCGCCTAGCTTCTCCTTCAGCCCTCCCGTTCTGGCCGGCGGCCGGCACAGGCACTCGCACGCCGCCTTCGCACCCCCTCTTCTCCGCCTGACCTCCGCGCGGCGGAGCAGGTGGACGCGCTGGCTTCGCACCGCCCGGCGGCTCCCCGGGCCCACCACCGCCCTCCAGGCTCTTTGCCCAGCTCTTCCCACCTCAGCGGCCCCGCGGGCGGCACCAGGCCCGGCGCCGGCTCCNCCGGGCAGCGGCGGGGAAGGCGAGGCGAGGCGAGGCGGCGGGATGGTGACGGTGGTGACGAAGCTGGTGCACTACCTGCACCTGAGGTAAGGCTGGGCGCCGGCCCCAGAGAAGCCGGAGGCGAGAGGGGGGGACGGGACTTGTGAGGCGCCGGAGCGGTTCGGCGTGCCGGGGCGGAGAGCGGGGAAGCGCTGTCCCGGCCGTGTGCCGCTCGGCTGCGTTAATCCGAATTTTCCTCACGGGCGTGGGTGCCTAACGGGCTTCAGGGGGCAGGGTCTGAAGGAAGCGTCGCCAGAGGGAGCACAGGCTGGGACACAAGTGTCCTTTGCGAAAGCAGGGATGTCCCCGTGTGGCGTGTTCACGTACGGCACGCCGCCGCGGGGCGTGGGTTTCGTTAGCCCACGTTTTCCCAAATATTTTCCCAAGTTAGCCAAACGTTTCCAGCGAGTGGCAAAAAGGGCATTCGGTTTTACTGTAACTTTTTATCGGTGTGGTTTCAGACTCGGTTCCTAGGATATGTGCAGTCTGTAGATACTTTTGAGCAATTATTAAAATAATTTGGCATGGATTATAGGAGCATGTAATGTCAGCAGGTTTTGAACCTTTTTTGGTTTTTCTAGCAGGACGTTTATTTGTTAAAACGTTATCCTATTCGGCAAGCCCAGCTGAAATCACAGCTTGAATTTAACAAATCTGTGCAGCTTTATGCTGCCATGCCTTCGCTGGGCAAATGCAGAAGGGGTCTGAGAAGGAGCAATCTTTGCCAGCTCCATACCCCTGCCTCTCTTCTCCTCCTCTGAGCAGCGGTTGTTTGTCTAGCAGCATGTCGCTGCTGCTTTTGGACCAGAGCTTCACGGTTTGGGTTGCTATATAAGCGTTGAGGAAAAAAAAAAAAAAAGACTGTGAATCAGGAAGCAGCAAATAATGCAGACAGAAAGGGGGATGCAGCAAAACAGTAAAGTTATGCTCTTAAACTATCAGCTGCCCAATCACTGTTGAGTGTTTTGTAGGTATCATGAGAAAGGGTGCAAACAGTTTACCAAGGTTTACTAAACTGGCAGGAAGCTCTTCTCATTTCCGATGGGCATCGGATGAGAACGTCTGAAAATGTGCATGTGCAAGTCTGGAAATGTAACAAATAGGTGGCCAGTGGCCTGGCTGAAGGCACAATTTGGTTATTTTAGTACTGACTGAAAGAAGTGGATAAAATTGGGTTTAGGTGTTAAAGCGTCCAGCCTATTTGCTTTCATGGGAGAGGCGAGCTGTTGGAAATGTTGCTGCAACGGGTTCTCAGTAAATGCACCATGCTAAGAATCTGAATATTATCTTGCTGAATGCATGTGAGTTAGGATAAGTTTCCATTTGTCAAAACTAAATAGGATAAATATTTCACCGAGTATCGCTGGAGTGGTAAATAGTGGCAGTATCTGAAAGGACATAAATGAGCAAAAGGTGTTCCCTGGAACCAATACGCATCAGCAGAGAGATCATAATTTCACTCCGAGCAGAGCGGGGAAGGGTACTCTGTCATCTGTAGTGAGTCTGCAGCTCAAAATGCAGCGTGATTCTAGCAAATTGCATAATACTTTTGACCATCCACGGCACCAAATCATGGCAGATAGGTCCTGGGTATTCCAGTCCATGCTACTGGGGCACAAACAGCTACAATTTGGCATTATTGTGTGCTTATTCCGTGCTTCCACTGGCAAGCGACCGGCAGGATAACAACGAACCCAGAAAACAGTGAAGTAGGAAAGAGAGTGCATAAATATGAGATTGTCTGAAATGTTCATGTAATAGTATAATTTATAAGATGGTTAAACCATCTTAGTAGGCTTCTGGTTAGCCATGAAATAATATTTTTTCATTTACATGAGAATGGAAATAGTCAAAAAACAAGTAACAGCAAGGAAACAGAAAAATAAGCTATTCTACTGAGTTGAGAATTGATAGGCAGCTGGAGTGCTGGGAAAAATGCTTATGGTCAGCATTGTCCCTTTTTTCCCGAGTGCAGCATAAACATAAACGATAAGGTGCTTGGGTCAGCTGTCACCTTTTTATTCTGTGTAAATACTTAACCAATGAGACCTGGTTCGTGAATTGTATTTTAAGGTTCTGCCACAGTTAAGTGAGTAAATGTTACGCTAATATGTCATAAGGAAAAGATATTCGAATTGAAGGACTGTACTTAATAAGTTTAGAAGAATACAGTTTGTGACAAGATTAAACTATGCCAGTAAAATAGTACGTTGGGCAGCCCAAACAATTGTTATAATCAGATCCTTAGGGAATCATAATTATGTCCTTAATTCAATACTTACTGAAAAACACATAATTAATTTATTCAAATCGCTATAGGACTTGCACAATTAGCAGAAATATGGGAATCGTATGAATCTTTTTTAGCTTTTAATTTAACATCATTGCCAAAAGTAGGATCCCAAAGCTACGGGAAAAATATTGCACCCTTGGGTACTGTACAGCCATTCTGAAAAATGCCCTTTCTGAAAATCAGAAGTAAATACATTGAAATACAGTACTCATACTTGCTAGGAGAAATCGTGTAGTAGTACTTGGTCTCTTACCTTGACTAATTAGCCCTTATAGAGGATGACTGTACAAGTAAGTCAACAGTAAAGTTCCCATTCAGCTTGGCCATAAACTTCTCATTGGCTTCAGTCAGACAAAAGCAGGCTCACTGAATGGGAGTGGATCAGCCAAGAAAATCATTGCAAAAAATACTAACTTATGAGCAAGGGTGAGATGTTGTCATATAAATATACTTTCCGTAACTATCTCCACATAATTAAAGATTGCACACCATGTGAAAGCAGAGTAGTGTACAAAAATGAGATGAACAGTGATTCCTGAGAACAATGGACAAAGGAGACGGCGGCAGATAGGACAGCTCCGGAGCACACCACCAAGCAACGCAAACTGAAGACGAAGACGTAGGCCCATGAATGTAAGTCATTCAGCAGGGGAGTGAACGTTCCATGCTACCAAGGATATTTCCACGGTAAATTGTATTGCAGAAATTTGAATCGAAGCGTGTTTATGTTAGGTACAGTCTCTGTTTTAGAAAATTGAGGTAATTAAGCTACACGGGTGGAAAAGAGCAGTCCTCACTTCAAGTGCTTTTTTGGAAATGCAAGATTTGCTATGAATTATCTGTTTTTATAACCTGCCTCAGAAAGTGGCCGCATGAAATGCAGCAAGATTCTAATTGAAACAGCAGCAAATAAAACGTTATTTTTCTTGGAGTGGTCATGAGACCCCTGATATGTGCAATGTTTATATCTTTAAAAAGTTGGCCAGCAAGTAAAATACTTCTGCTAGTGCTGTCAGTCACATCTTCCTTCAGCCCTCTGATTCCAACACCTTTACACTCACCAAGAGGTCTCACTAGGTTGTGCAGGGCTTTGGTATGAGTATGGACTTCAGCTGCTTCTTCGAATCCATGATCTGGGTCCGCGTGGTTCAAGATGTGGCCGATGGACTGAACCCTGCCTGAGGAGTGTTTCTGGTGGGCCTGGCAAATTTTTCTCAAAGGACCCCGGGACCCTGGAGGGGGCACTACTGGTGCTCCAACACCTTGTTGTGTGGCTGTGAGTGGTTGGCTTGAGGAAGGAGCAGAGAGGAGAGGGACGATGAGGAAGCAGCATGACTCTTCCTCCTGCTGAGAGGTTGAAGCTGTTGATGTTACAAAAGTCTGGACCTCTTGGTTCGGCATCCCTGTTGACCGTACGTGGACAAAACGTTTCCCTGTGGAACTTCTTTTTCAGAAGTTTCATGCCCCTCTTAGGGCACCCCGGGAAACTGTTGTGATCCCTGAGTCCAGCTGGGTCTCCTTGTCTCCCCTCTCCTGGGGACGTGTTACCAGCTTGGCCATCCCCGATGGACAAGGAAGGCTACACAGGGTTCTGCTGGGTGCCTCAGGCGAGGTTATGCAGCATAGGTGCCATTGTATGGCTCCTTATGCTGTTGCGCTGGCGTGCAAATGGTCTGCATGGACTACTGCCTGGTCTTTGATTCCTACAAAGAAATAAACTCAAAGGTATGATACTTGTCCATAATTTTGTTTCATTTGTGAAATTATAAATGAACACAATGTATCAGGACACATACCTGAAGTGACTTGACTTCTGAAGTTCTTGAGTTCATTTACTTTTACAAGCTTTATGTATCTTTAACGTAAGATTTTTTTTTTTTTAATTTGATGTAGTGACTCTCTGTTGCTTCTTCCACCCTAGTGTAGGAACATAACGCAGGAGGATGCAGGGCTGGAAAGAACTTCCTAGCTCTCTGAATCCTACCTTCTGGCTTATTTAAAAAAAAAAAAAAAAAAGCTACAACCTCTACTCCATTTCATAAGCATACGGAGCTTTTTGAAAGATTGTTTGCCTTTGATGAGTATTCTGAAACTTTACTCTTCTTGATATTTAGAAATGGATTTCTAACTTTCAACCTAGAGTTATCAATGGAAAGTTTCTATGCATTTCTTTTGTATTACATTATCCATTAACTTAGATCTTCTCATCCAAGATCTCTGTGTTTATGACCGCTTGCTAACAACAATAACATAACAGCATATTATCCTTGCTTCTTAGTTGTTCATACTGAGTAGATTCTTTACTTTCCCATGTGATCATCCCATGTTTGAATACATCTTTCTTGATTAAGAGTGGTCGGAGGTGACACTGTAATTTTAAGCAGTGTCTGATCAGTGCCTGATAATATTAACACTTTGCTATCTAGCCTGACATATAGTAGGTGTACATACGCCTTTTGTATTGTTGTATGGTGCTGTGTCTCATGGCTGTCTTATGATCAATTAATATGTCTCATTTCAAACTGATGAGTCCCCTGGTTTATAACATAAAATCTAGTTATTAAGTCTATTAAATACATGCATTTGTGTCTCATTTTTATTTTTCCAGTTCTTTTATTCATCCATTTTTCCTGTACAATAGCCTGGACTTTCTCTAAATTGATATCCCTAATTTCATGATATCAGCAAATTTCACATTTTTCTTTTTGTGCCAAAGTTATTAGTGAAAATATTAAATAATAAGATGATAAGTAAGAATGAACCTTGAGAAATTTTAATAGGAAGCCTTCTCCTCCCTCAACCTGTCAATTCATTTTTCCATATAATGTATCGTTATCTCTTTTCAGCTAATTCTTTCCCCAGTTTATAAACTTGCATTGCTCCCAGTCTCTTGTTTATGTAACTGTGTTTGTAATTATGCTTCTTAGGTGGTTCAATATCAAATGTGGTACTGAACTCCATAAAGGTTAGATTGGCTGCCACCTTTGGATCCCACCTTTTTAATAAAACAATTCATTTTATTACCAAAATCTATGTTTACTTTGGTAAAGCCAGAATATTCTTTCATTCAAAGTTCTTTAAGAGACTTGCACGCTATCGAGCTCAGAGTAATAAGTCTAAAGTTGCAAAGACCACAGTTTTTCTCTATCTGAGAATGTCAACATAATGTATATATTTCAGCAAATGTGACATCACTTGAGCTGACAGGTTTTTTTTCTAATTACTTACTACTGAATTCCCCATGTCATAGGTGATTTGTTTCAATATTTATGGAAAGAGATTATCTATTCATGCCTGACTTCATTTTACGAGACTTAAAACTTTGCTGCAGTCTTGTATGTGATTTAGCGTTACACACACATTTTCAGCAGTTGTCTGGCTTTTGCTGTCATTCCCCTTACAGAAAACTGAGTCAGAAAGTTCACTTGGTTTTGGGGTGGCCATACCAACACTATTTTTTATGCAATTCCATTCTTACTGTGTAACAACTTCACTGCAATTTCAGTTCTCTTTTTCTCTATGCTGTCAAACAGTAGTATACATTTGTTTTAATTTATACTGCCAGGTCTCAGGACCTGTCAGCTGTCGGGACTCAACTTGATTTTTGGCAGTTCTCATTTTATCCCTATACTTTTTGAGCTCCAGGACATAGCTTTCTTGTTCTCTTCCCTCTTTTCTTGTAGGCTTTTTGCTCATATCAAACATAGTGTTCAGATAAATCCATTTATTTTTTCAATTGAAGATGCTGCACACTTGTCAGTTGTCTTTATGGAGCTGCCACCTCTTTTTCCTTAGAGGATACTGAACATATGAGAAGCCCATGGTGAGGCTGTAGAACAGAGAACTCAAGGTCTTAGACTTAGGTATCATAAATGTGTAAGCCTGAAATCTTATTTTTGCTTAAAGGTGACATAGGATAAAAAAGGCATGCAGTCAGCAAAATGCTGTGTTTGTAAAGACATAGCATTTCAAGTAGTTAATTCAGCTCATTTTGACTAAAAATGATTACTGATTACGTGTCAGCTCTGCAAAAATGTCAGCACATTTGGCTCCAAAAGACGGTATTTGTTTATAGCTATTTTGAAATGGCTTAAACCACTTTCTAACCAACTTATGACAAATGACAAAAAATTCTGAAACTGAATTGAGAGCCCATCCAGCTGTTTTCACTCAATTAAACATGGCTGATATCGTAGTGACTCTCATCTGTTCGTAGGACAGCTCTTTGACTAAAGAAGGCCATCACCAACTTTTTGTTAGCATTTCGTTTCTGCCCATTCAGCTCCATGAGACACCTCCCAGAAACTCTACAAAGGCGGGAGGATTCAGAGAGCTCGGGAGACGCTCACCATTTCAGTTTTTCACCAGGCTTGCCAGGTGCGGTAGGAAGGAAGAGGGACGCTGATCGTGTCTGGAGGGGGAGGCTGTGCCATTTAGCGGGACCCTGCCAGCAAGGGGAAGGCCAGCTGGTAGGCTCTTCTCAGGCATCATCCTCTCTTTCCGATACTACCTGTCAAGCCAGACACAGCCCCGGCTGGGTGATCCACGTGGCTTTTCCAGCGTTAGAAAGGAGACAGCTGCGATAGCCGCGTAATCATTTCCCTCATTCTGGTAGGAAATAAAACAATAATAACTCTGCTAGACACACATACACCATTATTCCCTTGCTCTTCCTGCTCAAATACTTATTTCCTCCAATCTTTACTGACTTATCCTCTCAGCTGCAGCCTCTCGTCAGCAAAACTGACTTGAACGAGTAATTGAAAAGCCTAATAATCCCATTTCTTATTTACTGCAACAGTGGTCAATAGAATCATTGGATACTTGATTCCTATCATGTATTAAATATAAGTTATTATCAGCTTTATTCCTCTTTTGTACTTTCAAAACCACCTTCATAATCTCCAGCCAAAAATGAAGCCAATATGGCCATTGGAATCCGTCAGCTTGAAGGGAAGGGTTGCATCACTTGAATAATTTTTCTCTCTGCAGCAGAAAGATCAAAATGAGATCAGAGATTTAAAGCAGGAGCTGGAAGTACAGTGAAAATTTTCAGAAAATCCACCTAAGAAGTAATTCAGGCAAGTACATTTTATCTTCTAAAAGCCAGCAACCCATAAGAGCTCTTAGCTACGTTTCCCACTGAGCTGTGGGAACTTGAATAATTATCATATGGAGTAATTAGAGACTGAATCATTTTCTGGAATTACTGATACATAAGTCAAGCACTGTTATGGCAAGAAGTTGGTGAATTTGTAAAGAACAACCAACAAACAAACAAACAAAGAACAGTATATAGCTGCAGTTGTAAAAAATACTCTTCCCACCAAGAGTAGTTGTAGCAAGCAATGAGAGAACAGAAATGCATGCTAATTAAAAATGCCCATCCAGGCCTAAACATAGAATACAAGTAAAAACAAGTGGCAAGAATGACATTTGCAGGCAGGCTCAACTCAAAGATGTCCAGCAAAAAGGAAGTAGTCATAGGCATTCAATAAATGTAGCAGTTTTAAGAACTGAAGCCTACATACTTCATGTCCTCACAAAAATAAGCTTAAAATTGAGGCAAATATTACTCACGGAATTAAAAAATCTGTTTGTTTTTTCCTCACAGCCAGTCTAACCAGAAGAAACATCATTTTTCTTCCCCTTTTTTTTTTCTCTCTCTTTTTTTTTTTTTTGGTTCTGTTTTATTTAATACTGTTTTCAAAGTCAAAATGTTTGTAGCTGGTGGGGGCATTTGCTGACATTGTGGATGCTACAGTAATTCCTGAAGCAAAACCAGAGGGCTAAGGAATCTACACAAAATAATGAGACCCAGACCTGCTTGCCCTTGCTTACCCATACCTTTTTCTTCTTTCCTTTTCTGCACCTCTAGCAGAAATTAGAGGACAGTCCCTCTTCTTTTTCACAGGTGCAACACAATCTCTGTGTAGAGATTGGGCATTCTATAGCTCTACCCAATTCTTTAATTTTTCTCCAGAAAACACATTTCTGGAGATGACTTATACATTATTGTATCTGTATGTCAGAATCCACAAGTAAACGCTAAAGTAGGTGGGGACATATCTTCAGCATTGTCTGTAGGTAATTTGCATTGTAACTGGACAGAGCGACTCTCTGAAGGAAACGCTGAATCCAAGAACTGTGGTGATAGCTTGGCAGACGGCACTGCATCAGGTACCTCACTTGTAAAGCCAGGAGTCCAAAAACTCAGACATTTCAATAAAAGCTCAATTTTATCATATAGGCAAAAAAAAAATTAAATAAAAATATTGCTTCTTTAGAATAAAGTTGAAAGGTCAGATAGATTTTGCTTTGATGCGAAGAAGTGGCAGTCATATTCAACTTTAAACAAGTACTAATTGCTAAAAATACAGCATACCTGAATGAATGTGACAAAGAAGCATCTGTGGAAAAATGTTAACTTCTGTGAAGGAGCTCAAATTCGTGGAGCAATGTTTCTTTGGCACAGGAATTATGGATGCCACAAATCAACATTGAACCCTCTGTGTGTGGCAGTCAAATGCAAAGTTTAAAAAAAAAAACAAAAAACAACAGTCTGTACAGTGAAATCCCAAGGTTTTATAATCCTTGGTTATCAGATAAACAACATTTACTAATGTATTTATAAGAGGTTCTTGATAGTGTTCAAAATACAACTATGAAACTCCTATGTACAATTTATTCTGACAGACCTAAATTGAAAAAAAGCTTTAAAACATCAGTGGAAGTTGTGCTAAGTGGGTTCATTTGAACAAGTTAAGATTTGTAAAAAGAGGCAGTCTTGGCATGTAGGAAAGCGAGCCAGTGGTTCATTTCATGCTTTGCAAAAATGTCACATTGAACTATTTAAGTGGCTGGGGTGATCGGTGAAGTGATCACTGGAAAGTGAATTGCTTCAGCTGAGAATCAGGACCCTTGCTGTAAGTTTACGCTTATTCAAGTGAGAACAAGAAAAGATGACACCCAGCCATTTTAAGACTGTGGTACCTCTCCCTCTCCTCAACACACAGTTAACAATTGTTAAGGAAGAGTAGAAGTACAACAGTCTTGTTGTGAATAAGAAATTTACTTTCTAAAAACAAGGGAATGTGCATTATTTTGTACTTCACAATCCTTAGCATTTTCTCTGAGGACAGTAGTCTCTTCGAGCATCTTGCTAGCAGAAGGACCATTGACTCCGGCATGCAGATATCCATTATAATCCTAATTGTTCAGATGTGCAGATGCATGTGCAGAAGGACAGTTATAGTCGTAGTAACATTCTGATAACTAGGAGAGAAATGTGTTTTCAGAACCACTTTCAGTCTGTCTCAAACGATTAAATTGGGTCCTTGCCACATAAGTGAGCTGTGGGACCTTCTTCCCTGTGTCTTACTGGTGTGGGATTACAGCAAAGGGTGGGTGCGAGAGGAGAACTGGTCTCCCATGCATTTTTCCTATAGGAAATTTTAGTTCTGTTTAAGCAATTTTGGTTCTCTCTGCCCTTCACAGTAGGGAAGCATATGGTCCCCACATTTGGTGGCCAACACTAGCAATAGATTAACCTCTTAGGTAAATGCTACATTTTGCTATTATGACAGTAAATGCAATTAGTCCTGGGCATAATGACAACAGATTCCATTGCCATAGAAAATCACATGCTGTCTACAAATTAGAGACACGGTACTGATTTGTAATTATATATATGAGATAGAAGTTTTTTTTTCTCCAATAATCTTTAAAGACTGCCATCTGCTTCTAGACAAACTTAAGAAGTAAACTTAATTTGGATAAAAACCTACCGTGGATAGTTAATTCAGTTAAGAGATCAATTTCTAATAAAATTTAAGGATTGGGCTGTGTGATAATCCTTTGAATTACCTGCAGCAGCAAACTTGTCCTTAGCTTTTGTTCCCCACAGTGTCACAGTGGCACTCTGGTATCTGTTAGGTGATATGCCCAATGTGGTCAAAAGCAACTGACTGAAACAAAATTGAAAGAATATAAAGATGACAGCTATAATAACAGTAACACTCATAAAAATGTAGATAATAAAAGTGCATTAAAATACATCTTTGTTAAATATAATAGTGGTATGAGGTAAGAAGTTGTTTTTAAGATCAGTCATTTAAAAATAGGAATGCATGCACATGAACATACACTTGATACAGTTGGGATCAGCAAAGACCTTCAGTGCTACGGGATGAAGAAGACATGAAATGAGGGCAGAACAGGAGTGTTTGAGTAAGTGGCAGTTTGAAGTGTCTTTTTGTCACAGTCTTTCAGTACTGCATTTCTGCTCGTAAGCAAGAGCAGTTTGCATGCAGTGAACTCCCTCATATAGGCTGAATCCCCCCTGCACTCCACGTCCTTGGCAATTTACATCGAACTCTTTCACTCAGCAGGGTATAAGGTCAATTTCAATTTGACAAAGAGAAATCATGTTGACCTGTATATAATAGACTTAAGTGCAGTATGGGGTGTTATGTTTTCTTTCAAGATGTCTTTAGAGCCAATGCAGAGATACCATTTTAATGTTTTTGGCTTCATGCTGCTATCCATTTAAGGATTTACATCAGATTTACAAATCCTGCGCGATGTTTTTGCTAGAGGAAACATTACTTCATCTATTACAGTGCTAACAACAGAACACAGTTTTCTTAGGTAAGTCAGAAGTTCAGGCTAGTGTCAGAGGTTAGCTACATCAGTCATTTGTGATGAAAGAAAAGCCTCTATTAATGCTTATGCACTAGGATTAGGATGACTGGAATTCTGTAATCCCTCATTTTTGACCGTTGGTATCATGCTGCCATCTGACAACTGTTTACTGGAAAAATTCTGGTAGATTATTTCTTGTGCCATTGCGATCCCAGTGTTATGTGTTCCAATTGTACTTTATGTTTCCATAAATACGCATATTTATTGCAGTGAAAACCTTTTTAATGTATACTTGTATTACATATAGTATAGTATTGCTTATTTTTGGCACCTGCAGAGTAGGCACCCAAAGAACCAATCAATGTTGTTCTGCACCATAGCTCTTTTTTTAAAGTTTCTATAGTTAGGAACATGCCAAGTGGGACAGCAGAATCCAAAACTTATCATGAGGAAAAAAAAAAACAAACAGACGTTTGGTGCATGTAAGAAGAAAAAAGAAGAGTGAGCATTGCATGCCATGACACTGGCATTTCCACTCTTGGTGGAAGGCCAAGCGGGAAGCTGGCAGAGTCTTCTGAAGCTCCTGGAGCTGGAAGATCCCACGTTGCAACTGGGCAGCAGGCTGACACCTCCGCATTTCTTGCTAGCTGCTGCTTTCCTGATGCTAGGCTACATTTGCCACAAGTGTTCCCTGAGCTTCGAATTGCTGGAATACCTACGTGAAGCTTGGAAGTTCTTAAACTCACCTGTGACAGCGTGGTGTGGACACTGCTGGATCGTGGGATACGTTGACAGTGATTTGACTGACAGGTACTGATATGGTCACATATATTGAATACTTCTGGTATTAGGGATTTAAAAAAAAAAAAGGTTTGCTAAATGTCAAATTATTTCTTGAAATCAGAAAATGGAACATCTGTAATGTTATAATGTGATGTATAAATGAACTCTTAGTAGATAATATTTTAAAAAAATCCCTTTTCGACCTGGTGATGCACAGAAGAGTGACCAATGTTATTGTGAGGTGAGAGAATTTAGCCTGAAGATCCTATCCCTCTCTATGGATGTTTTCTGAGTTTAGCTTGTAAACACAATGAAACACAGGCGTGGACAAAGGCGAGAAAAGAAAATCCACGTTTCAAGTCAGGCAAATAATTTTATATCTCTCGAGCAGAAACTGAGAGCTGAAGGATCCTACGAAATACTTGATTATGATTTCAGATGAAGTCCTTAGAATTCAAAATAGGGATGGACATATCAACAGAGAACAATGAAGGCAATGAAGGGCACCTGTTTTGCATCCACTGTTAGCCAGCACTGTATTTGTGCTGTAGATCGTCCTGAGGATACCACTCTCTTTAATACACAGGAAAGGGGGGAAGGATTATGTCTGTGTCAGTTTGGGAACTATTATGCTCTGATCCAGACAATTATTCTGAAAAATCCTATTCTTGGCAGCACAAATGCTCAAAGCCATTTCTTAACTTCCATCAGCTGGACTCCCAGCTCGTGCTGGGGGAAATGGGATCATGGCTAAGCTCTCCCCAGATCCACTTGCCACCCGCCCAGTAACTGTTCTGAGAAGTGAAAACAAAACTGCTCTCTGGGACGCAAGATATTCCTAATAGCAGGACTGAAAGTACGGATGGTCTTACTCCACCGTCTGCTGTTCGTTGCACACGTGCACAGTGAAAAACAGAATTCTTCACGTTTGAACAGAGTGATCTCTGTGGCTGGAACACACCATGGACTGAATGGGCACAGACCGAGCTTCTCATTCTCTTCTAGAATCATGCTCTGGAGTTTGTGCAACCACGAGTTTGTACTTTGGAGGATCTTTGGACACGCTCTGGTAACATTCATGATAAGATTGTTAGCCTAGCAAATCACTGGATTTTGCAGTGCTCTTTTGTATTAGCTGCTTCCAATAATGTGTGCAAATCATAGAACCATAGAATCATAGAATGGCCTGGGTTGAAAAGGACCTTAAAGATCATCTAGGTTCAGCCCCCCTGCTCTGGGCAGGGTTGCCGGCTACTAGAGCAGGCTGCCCAGCGCCACATCCAGCCTGGCCTTGAATGCCTCCAGGGATGGGGCATCCACAACCTCTCTGGGCAACCTGTTCCAGTGCCTCACCACCCTCTGAGTGAAAAACTTCCTCCTAATATTTAACCTAAATCTCCCCTGTCTTAGTTTGTAACCATTCCCCCTTGTCCTATCACTATCAATGTGTGTGAACAGGCGTTCCCCCTCCTGTTTATACGCTCCCTTCAGGTACTGGAAGGCCGCAATGAGGTCTCCCCGGAGCCTTCTCTTCTCCAAGCTAAACAAGCCCAGTTCCCTCAACCTTTCAAATATGAATAGTTGGGGCAAAATAAAAATGTTACAAGCCATAATATATAAAATTAAATATTGCAGGCATTTTTATGACACTGCAGAATGTATAAATAGTGGTCCAATGTTTAGGGATAAAATGGAAGGAAACAAAATACACAATACTCTACTTATGTTGAAGGCTTGTTGTGTAAACTGTATTTAATATTGTCTTTAAACAGGTGAGTTCTTGCAAGTATTCTAAGGAGGGTTTCTTTCATTTGCACCATCTACCTCAGTTTAGTCTGAAGGAAATACAATTTATTTAAAGTGCATTCTTAGGTTCCAGCCCTACTGTCTCAAACATAACACCAGAAGCAAACAGTGGGATGGTCTGTGCGCGTATAATGTGGGCAAATGTAATTTTTAGAAAGACATGGGAGCTGATAATATATACTGACATTTTATAGTGAGAATAGATTTTTTTTTTTTTTAGAAAGTCTTCAATTCAGAGGTTTTCTTAATATTTGCATATTTAGCCCTAGCAAAATTTGGCAGTTGTAATTGTTTAATTCAAAATATCACTGAAATTTGGAGTGATGCAGAGGACATCCTTTTGTTTGTCCATTGACATTTTTGATATTTACATTTCCAATCAGGGCAAAAATACAACAGTTTCGCCTGACTAAAATGCTCCATTAAAATTTAAATACAGGTTTACTTTGCTAATACATAATTCACCGACTAAAGATAACACTGAACATCCCCTGTGAGCTAAAAACCTGGCTTGCAATTGAGAAAGGGGCCTGTGTTCCGCAGATAAGTGCACTGTCAATGTTATTCTGTGTTTAAAATGCTTCAGCAACAGAGGCTAGAATTGAAGAATTGCTTCATCCCTGCAACACGGGAGCAGGCCAAACTGTGCCTCACAGGGTCCAGGTTGCGAGCTGAGTTCCTGAGAGTTATTTGTGTCCCCAGCAGATTAAATGGAATCCAGATTTTCTTGAATGGTGATGCTTGTAAATCTGATGAGAAAGTTGTATCCTCGGGCAGTTAAGTAATTCACTCACCAAGTTAACAAGGTGTGTTACTTAAAAAAAAAAAAAAAAAAATCGAGTTAATTTTAAAAATAATACAGTGTAATAAATTTCTTTTTTTTTTTTGCTACTGTCCTATATATTGAATCATAACTTTTTTGTCATTCATACACATTTACACTACTTTCATTGCTGCAAGGAACCAGAATCATTTTTACTTATAGTATATTTGACCACAAAAGTAGCTGTATTGGATTGGACCGAACATCCATTTATATGGTGTCCTATTAGTGCTTAAAATATGCCCGTACAAAGGGCTGACATTCACGGTGCTTTTGCCAGCTTGCAAGTGTATGCTGCCAGGCAGTTCCTGAGCCAGATGTTCTTCCTACGGATTTGGTAATATTCAATGGATTTCTTTTCTGCCAGCATCTCCGGTCTTGCCTCAAACCTCTGTAAGCTTTTAGCCTCCACAGCATCCTGTGGCAAGCAATACCACGGCATAATGACACTTTGCGGGAAATGCCACCACCTTCTGTCTATTTTGAATCTGCTTTTTCATCCTAGCTATCGTTAATGCCCTTTAGTTCTTGCACAGAAAAAGACAGTGAACAATCCATTGGGATAATTCTTTTTTTCCCTTTTGGGGTTTGTATCTTACTTAGGGCCCAGGTTTCACTTGCAGACTACCTTCCCTGACTTTTTTTTTTTATTATTATTTGGTACTATAATTACATAATCTGACAGCCAAACTGCTAGGGTTACCTGAATGAGCCCTGAATTAGAAATGGTATTTAATATAGTTTGAATATTAATATTGTTTAACATAAACACTGCTTCCATTATATTTTGTTAAGGTGCTGGGGGCAATCAGCCTCTTAACAGCAAACGTGGCCTAGCTGTATGATTTAGGCCAATACTTATTTTATTGTTAATGTGCATTGTTTACTTCAGTAAGAGTATGTTATGCCAGAAGAGTTTGCTGTGTACTGTTATGGCTTAAAAGGCTTTCTGACATACACAAAATATAGTACAGAAACTGCCGTTGCTAGATTTGTAAGTATATTCCCAGTGTTCTTATGCGTTTTGGATGTGCTATATATGTTGCTATTTAAGAATAGTACATAATCATTTATTTCAACACCATTGTACTTTCCATCCCCAAATGTGAATAATACACAGTAAAATACAAGTACAAAGTCCTTATGTTTTGAAATTTGGGTTCTTGCAAGGCAATTGTTAGAAGCTTCACTTAAAAGTGTTAGCCTCGCTTTTCATTAAAGTACTTATCTGCAGTCAAAAGGATGAGAAATTAGGTTGGCTAAAAGAGTTACAATATTCCAAACTGAATAGCTAAATGTAGGGAATTCCACTGACTGAAGCGGAATGTTTGCAGCCCTTGGAGGCTGGCGTTCGTGGTGCAGGATATGACAATGCCCCACAGTTGCTCCCGTTTCACAGCTTGTTGGCTGGTAACAAATGATGCACTTGCTTCTTGGGGAAAAACAGAGTTCCATTTTCGCCCTTGTAACAAGTACTTTGGGCAGCACTTAACACTTTTATAACTATTAGGGTTATATACTCTAATACATATTTCTGCATAACATTACAGCACACATTATACATTGTGCAGATTCCTTGTGAAAGCATCTTCCTATGATTACTGTACTGAAATGCACTTTGCATGGATAATATTGTAGAACTCAATGTTTCCACAAATAGATAGCTCTCAAACTAGGGCTATGAAAAGAAAATAATCTTCAGCTTGAAATCTGTTCATAAATAACGATCATCTTTTATAGCAATTCTGTATTTTTAGTGATGTCCCAAAGCAATTGAAGGGAAGAAAGTAGCAGGAAAAGAAAAAGCAAAAGAATGATTTTGGCAAGCGTGCAGCTTTTTCCCCTTAACTTTTTATTCATGGAGACACACTTGCGAGGAACTTGGCCAGGAGCCCCAGAAACAGTGTACAGACACGTGGTCTCCATGCTGATTCTGTGGTAAAACTAAAACTGAGCGTACAATGGCTGAAGATCAATTTTCCTAAATTTTGTGAGTGATTTCTGGGCTTCTGCACTCTTGAAAACCAGCCTATGTCAGTGAAAAATGTGAATTTTTATTAACAATAGCTGTATTAGTAAAAGCCCTACTGCAGGTACAGTAGAAGAATATTTTAGATTGGTACAGCCACCTAAATACCTGAACAGGTATTAAATTAGTTACAAGTACTCTTATATTGATAAAACTGCATCTACGCAAGGGTCTGCTTTTTTTCTTTACCAATTCTGGAAGAGTAAAAGTACAAAGTTAAAGTGTCCAAGGACTCAGTGAGAAAGCCCCCTTTCAGTAATTCTTCTAATTCTTTGGGGAAGTGCTCCAAGATTGGGTACTGCTGTGATAAGCCTGAATAGGAAATTTCTTTCTGAGCATGAAGGTGAGATGGAGCTAACCCTTGGTAATCCCATCATTTCAGTGGAGGCACTGGGGAGAAGAATAATAAGTAATCCTTACGGAGTTTCACATTTCTGTTCCTTCCTCCCTCTTATCTTTTTACCTAAGGAAAGGGAGGGGTAAGCTCTTGATTATATTGCTGTTTCATAAAACACCCACGTAGTACAAAGAGTGATGTTTAAATAAATCAAACGGTGATCTAACCAAAAAGCGCAAATAAAAGCAGAATTGGAAAATATTTGTTTGTCTTAAAATTATCCCCAATGAACAGAAAAACAAGGAAAAAGCGCTTTAAACGTTGCAAATATTTGATGAATCTGAAACTCAGCGAGAGAGCAATTACCCTGTGAGTGTCTTTATTTCTCAGAAGAGAATTCACATGTCCACACTGACTGGCGACTGCCCAACTCCAGCTGCATCCAGTGCTGCTTTCGCTAGCAGCAAAGGAAGGGCACTGAAGTCCTCTTAGGAGCCAGGTTAAAATCTTCCTGAACAAATGTTACAGCAGATGATGCTAGGCAGAGGATGAGACTCTCCTGCACCAGATGATCACAGATGCACGTAGCAAGTCCTGAAGCCCAGCTGTGCTTTCAGGGCAGTGCTGCGTTGTTTGTCTCTCCCGCACCCTCTCCAAGGCGAGCGTGAAGCAGCCTGGTGTTGCAGCTGATGCTGAGCTCACAGGATAGGAACTCGGGGCTGAAATCTTAGTCCCAGGAAAATCAATAGGGGCTTCCTCTGATTCTGGTGGGGTCGACATTTTGCTTCACATGTTCTAGCTGCAGAAAAGCTAAATTCTACTGTCCTGTCATTTTTAACCTCATTTCCAAAGCTTTGTCATGCTCTGATGAAGTAAGGCTACCTTCTTCATAAGCACTTATGATCCCAGCTATGGAAATTTGTTTCTTGCCCTATGACATGGGCATTCATCATGTCATTTATCAATTTATCTTTTATGTATTTATCAGCATTTGCCCTATCTATTATCACAATTCTTTGGTTATGTCAACTAGGCAATTATGGCAATATGGTACATGTGCTGTTTTTGCCACATTTCTGAGTTGTCCTTCACCTTAATACCCTGTAGCTTGTCCTCTTAAATCTAGATTATGTGTGATAGCACAGACAGAAGCAAAACACAAACAGTGGAACGAGTAATGATGAGTATTACCTGATTACTCTAACTGCTGAGCTGACATAAATGTAATTTTATGACACCTGTTAATGTCACGGTTACAATTCTGAGCAAATCACAGACTGTCGTAGAGCAGAGGTATGTGTTTGGTTGAAGCTTTTGGACGTCTGCCAGCAGGTGGCAACTGGAGGAAAGCTCCTGCAGGTGACTATCCCCATGGCACATCTGTAAAATGTTCCAGAACAGCGTTAAATGAAGTAGGTGCTAAATTCCCTCAAGAGCAGCAGAGCTGATGGTATCAGAAATATCTCCTTTGTAGGTAATATATTCTGCCAAATTTCATTGTCATGCACACTCACATACAAGATGAATCTCTTTTCAGTGAGAATTTGTGAGATACCCACCTTAAATTACTGAAAGTGCTTACTTCTTAAAATACACTTTTAAAGATGGTAAAAGATTAGTTTGGAGACAGATAAAAACAAAAGAGTTTTTGTAGCCAGCTTACTCTGCAGGGATCGTAAATATGCATACTTACTGATAAAGAGATGATACTCTGGCTGGCATAGATGCGCTCTTTCAAAAACGTCACCTTTCATTAACACATGAGGAGCACGCTCCTCAGTTCCTTGCCTCTGCCTGTCACACATACACGTTCACATAACGTAAATTAATACAGCGCTTTCTTCTATGGTTGAGGAAGGCTGGAGAAGAGAACCTGATGATTATTTCGTATTCTTAGATAATCTGTCCTATGATAAGAAACCGATGGACTCGTGTAAATTCTGAGGTGGAAGCACCAGTGACCAGATCACAGTGCCTTGTGGCGATTCGATGCACCATCCCCTCGCCTGGCACCGCGCCTGCTGGCACCAGCAGCGGACGCCGGCCCAGGGCTGCGGGGACTCCTCGCCAAGGACCCAGCAGAGTGCAGGGCACGTGGGGACTGCTGGTGCTGGGCCCCGCGCTCCGGTGGCAGCCGTGTGCCTCGGAGCTGCTCCAGGGGTGCTGTGCCTTGTGCTGGGTACGTGGATGTAGCCCCTCGACAGACGGCCCCGCTGGGCCGGCGTGCTTTGTGCCGTGCGCTGCCGTGCTGGTTCTGCTCGTGGCTGTATTCGTTTCTGCCAGAGAAGCCGCGCAAGCTACATCCTCATAGACTGGAGGTTCAGGAGGCTTGACCATAGGTGCCCTCACCAGTTTTGTATGTTATGTGTATTACACACTTACACATATATACAAAATGTTTCCCTATATGCATGCTTATTTATAGGATGCTTCAGCTTCTCTTTTTTTTTTTTTTTGCTGGACATATGAACAGTATTGTACATCACATGAGTTATTAAATAACAAGATACCATATCGATTTAAATCAAAGTAAATCTGACTGCTGTAACATAAATATCATTTTTTGTGAGAACCTTCCAAGTGAACTGTAAATGTTATGTTTTCCCTGCAGAAACTACACAGACTATATTCTGCTGTAGGCAAACTTTCAAGTTTAGCCTTCTGTAACATCAGCTATTGCTTCCAAAATACACAGTACTGGTAGTTTATTCTTGCCTTGTATTTCTACAGCTCTGAACTTTGCAGTACAAACCTGCCTGTCACAATTGCTCTGTAGACAGAGATGAGCAAATAAGCCACAATGAATGATTTATTAAATTTAGTCATTTGTGACTGTCACAAATAAACCCTTGGAGGACAGAGGCCACAGACACTTTTTTTTTTTTTTTTAAGCTTTCTTTGAAATTACTTGTGACTAGTGTGTGTGGCTATGCATCAGCCTAGAAGTACTTATGAACTTTAAAGTTATTGCTAAGTACATACAGCAATATAGCTGTGCCTATGTGTGTATAGGCACACCTATAATCTTGCTTGGAGTTTTTATTTTTCTTGCTGTATGACTGGTATTTTTTCAGCTTTCTCATGGGCTGCTTTCAATCACACACACAAAAAAAAACAACAAGCAGACACTCAAATATTTATTTATTGTAAAAGTTTTTGCATAAGTGTTCACATTAGTATTCTTTGTAGTTGTTATTCGTGAGAGGTACATTTTGAACACATATGAAGAGCAAATAAAAAGCTTCAGGAGGACTATCACTAATTCATGTTGGATTCAGAAGACAGTTTCAATTCAAAATAGCAAAAATAATATTGACAGCTTGAAGTATTCCGTATGAAGGGTGGCTGAATTTGATTTCACTGTGTAAAACAAGGGAGAGGGAAACTTTTTTTTTTTTAAATGTTTTGGGTGAAAGGGAATGATGCAAAATGAGTATTTTTGGTTTTCATATCAATAAGGAAGAACTAAAAATACTTTGCTTTGGGTTAACTTGAAGTTTTACTGGGTAATCTTCCTTTCAAAAGCCTTTACAGAGCAATCATTTTCTTTCAGGCAGCTGATGACTCAGGCAATTGTTTCTTTCATTGTTCTGAAGCGCTTGTTGTCAGCTAGCAGCCACATTTCTGGATAGCTCTGGCTTACTCAGTTTAGGATTTTGTCACAATTTTCATGAACTTTTCTGACTAAACTGAGAAAAAAACTCTTCTCTGTCATTGCTGCTGCGTGTTTTACTCCATCAGATGTTTCCGTGCTGTGATGAAATCTGCAGACAACAGCAAAACTAGAAGGATAATGAAGAGAAGAGCACGGAGTCAAAAAGCAGGCTGACTTAGAGGACACGTGCAAGAGAGAGCATGGCTTCAACTTCCTAGCCAGATGTAGAGTGAAAAAACTGTCCCAGCCCCTACTTAATCCTGATCGAAAGCGGTTGGCTGGACATACTGCACAGACACTTTTAGCTGAGTGACAGGCACAGCCTGCTTTTTAAAGCGGCAAATCACGTTGTTGTTTTCAAGTAGGCTCTCCCCACTTGCTACCACCATCCCCATTTCACCTGGGGACTGGGCTGACAGCCCAAGATTCACTTGGGCTGGCCAGTCCGTCCGTTCGGTTACACCCAAAGGCTGGGTACAGCAGTCTAACTCCTGGCTTAAAGATAAGAGAGGTAGAGTTGTGAGCTACAAGAAGCTTCTCCGCTCCGTGTCTCCAGTGGTTTTAATGTTGGTTGTGTCGTCCAAGAGGAGAGACAAAGCCGGGATTTCTGGCATTCATATGACAGCAACCTCACAATAAAAAAGTGAATCCCCGTACCAGTCTGCACATATCCCCAACAAGAAATTTTGGAATGACCTTCCTATGTGTGCTTTGATGTGCAAACTGGTCAGCAAATCTGCTCAAACTGTATCGTACACACATACGTTCAAGTCGGTCATAGGAGGACTGTAAGCACCAGTGTGACACAGCCATGAGAAAAGCTAATGTTTTCCACAATAAAGTGCTTGTGACATTGTACGAGATACCAGTTGTTCTATGGAGTTCAGGACCCTCGTGCTCAGGGAGGATTGATTCACATTGGAACAGATGCAAAAAAAGGCATGAAAGATGGTCAGCAGGATGAAAGATTTCTCTCTGACAGAAAAGGAAAAGCATGTAGCATGTTTAACCCAGAAAAACTCTTTGAAGGGTTATAGAACTGCCATGTATTAACGTAAGACAGGATTGATCAGGAACATGATACCATGCGCCAGAGTTTTTCTTTTATCTTTATTTCATTTTCATACACTAGGAGAGCTTATCTACCTGTGCCACATCTAAGTGACACTTAGGGAGAATTAAAAAGACTGAGGCCATCATACGCTAAAAATACACTGTTTTCACAAATAATGGCATATGGGAAGTGATAGTTTAAACAACTAAAATTGTATCAAAACTAGCTCAAGAGAAAGGGGGCTTTCCAAGTCACCAGTGAAAAACCCTTAGCCCCCAACATTGATGCTAACTTTCCAAAAGTGGCGTGAAACTTCAGTTGTGGCATTATGTTTTCCCCCGAAGTCCTATGTCTTGTGTTGAGATATTGCAAAGTGTACTAGATTTACCATTTGTTCTCTGTGCTCCTGGATACAGAAATCCATGCCATTTTATCCCTTTTAAATCACACACCAAAAGAAAGTCATCATAGTAAAGCAACAGGAAGTAATATGCTGCACTTTTGGTACCTTTTAACGCAATTCAGTGTATGGTAAAAAATCTTCATAAATAGATATTATTAGCCCCGTTAGAAAAAGGGAGGCAAACACGGATATGAGGATTGTGCAAGGTCACACAAATAAACATGGATAAATTGCCGCTACTGAAACGGATATACCTCTGGGTAAAACTCAGCAGCTGTCTGACCATGAGCAAAAACATTAAAGCAGATGAGATGAGAACCTCATGAAATCAAAACTCCCCGTGATTTTTGTAAGGTAAACAGATGGACTGTGATGGGCGAGACCTGAATTTCTCCAGGGGGTGCATTCAAGAAAAATCAAGCTGAATAAACTGGAATAAATTCATATCCTCATTAGTCTTCATACGGATAATCTCAAAAACAGCATCAGTAATTACTCTTTCACCTTTTGCATTCATCAAATTAAGAATTACCAAAGCAGCCACCAGAGTGCACCAGATACATTTTAGAGCAACTTGCAGGAAAAGAGCATAAGGTGTGAAGTGTCCCCCCCTCTTCTTTTTCTTCTTTTCTTTTTTTGCTGAGGTTTGGAACAAGCCAGCTGTTCAAATTAGTGTGTGGAGGACAGTGAGGGAGAAGGCCAACACTTGCAGAAAGCCAGGAGGGGGTTATTTCTCTTACGTATGGTTGTGTCCTTGTGGTTGCTTCTGTGTCAATTCTGTGTTGCTTACTAAATTCCCCCGCATATTGAGCTGTCTTCTGGTAGTATTGGACATAATTTTTCCATAAAGAATGCTATGAAAAATTGAATGTGGGATGCACATTAATTTGAAGGATTAGACCGTAAGAAATGTTCGTGATGTGCAGGCTAGCAAGGACGTTACCAGCTTTCTGTATGCAAGTTTGCTTTCTGTGTACAAGTGTGTGTGTGACTTCATCCCCATCTTTGATATTCAGGGGTAGCTAAGCTGATCTAAAACACCTCCTACATACTAGTACATTTCAAAGTACTGAATACTCCGCATTTTATATGCCATATGGTACACATTTTAACTGAACATTGCGTCTTCCGTATTTTCACAGGCAACATAAAAACATTAAAGATGAAGCTTATCTGACAGACATGGACATCTGCATGTGACCTACTCATCTAGCTTATCTTTCTTGTCTGTGGAAGGAAACAGACAATTATAGAGCATGATTCATCTTTATGTCCTCAAGTGGACGGATAACATAGGTCAGATGATTTTACCCGCTAAAAGTGCAATTCTTTCACAGACTTTCAGGGAGCCTAAAATCACTTGCATGGATATAGACACCAAGAGTTAAGCAGCAGAAATCAGACCCTGCATGTGTAATATTCTTTCCTATATTACAGGAAATATAAATTACCTATATATTAAAGAATATCTTTCCTATATATAGTATTCTTTCCTATATTGCTCCTAGAGTTGCTCATTAATGGCTGCAGAACACTGTTCAAGTATGCGGTTCTTTGTGTAGTGGAGTGCAACGCCACGTGGAGTACGAAGCTTAGCACGTGTTAGACTTCATCTTATGATACACAAACAACTTTCTGTTTCATGCCTTTTCTGGCTGTTAGCTGGAACCCTGGAAACATAATTTGGACAATGGAAATGCTGCCATTTTATCTGAATGTGAATTAGGTGAGTGAGCTGACTGAGACATTTTCTGCTCAGTTTAAAATCTCTCTGAACAAATTTTACCGTAGGTAATGCTAGGGAGAGGATGAAACTCTCTTGCACCCGGTCATTACAAATGTATTTTACAAATTCTGAAGCATAGTTGTCCATTCACTGCAGCACTGCATTGGTTGTCTGCACACTCTGGTATTGCTTCCAAGGGGATCTCTGGAGCTCAGCGGGAATAAATCCATGCAGGGCCATTGAAGTCAGTCTGTGAGTTGGAACTTCTAAGCTTATCTGTTACAATTTCCTCAAACCAGTGCTTCTCAGTAGATTGCATTTTTACCTGCTGATAATTGATGCATCATGAGAAACATGGAATGTGAAAAAACAGCCATCACCTGCAAATAAAAAAATCAGTGTAGTTTTTTTATTTTTTTACTTAAGAAAACTTAGGAAAAAAAATCATTTTGCAGTGAAGAGTCAAAAGCAGGTGTTGAACAAATACATCTTCAGTCCTTATAAAACAGTGATAAAGCATGGCACTGATAAGACATTTTGTTTTTAGCAATTGCTTTGTGAAGAAAACACTAAGCATGAAAACCCTGCGTGATCTGCTTGGCCCTGGTGACTGATTATATTAAGTGTAAGGGTACTGCATGACATCCTAATCTAAATATTTGAACTCTTTGAAGGTGGCTTGGGTTCAGCAGCAAGAAAGCCTGATTTGTAATCTTTCTCAGTGATATCTCTTTCTACCACATAAAGCTATATGGCTCAAATGTTGCCTTCTTATCTAGCTGATAACGAGCAACCTTACTTTTCAAATAAGTATACCCGTACCTTGTTAAGAACAAGAATACTAACTGCAGACTCAGTAATTACTGACTACAAGTTGGTTTAGGCAGAAAACAGACTGGTGAAAGAGTGGTGATATTCTTGTCAGTTTATCGCAATAATGCATCTGTAGGTCTAGATTATCTAGCTGCCTCCAGAATAATTCCAGCAAAGAAAAATAAACTGTGCCGGACTTATGCTGTCATAACAGGGCAGAGTTTGATCCTATCAAGCTGTCAACCAGAGTAAAAGAAAAAGTGTGCCTAGAGTTAAGCTCCTAAGTCCGCAGGAGCTGTTGCGTGCTCAGCTACGTCATACTAAAGACAGATTTAAGAAGGGAAGCAGTATCTCTGGTGTTTCTGGGTTATCAGTAATTTAATCTCTATTCTCATTTATTAATAGAACATCTTTCTTTCTAGGTCCCTTTTCCACCCTCCTTGTGATATACTTACAAAAGCTTGCATACTCTCCAGTTGATGATTATAAACTCAGGCTGGGTTTTGCCATTCTTAATCTGCCCTCACTACTCCCTCCTGCACTCAGCAGAATGCAACCCTTCTCCCCATTTCCCATTTGCAGTAAAATTTTCTTTTACCAGTCCCTTCTGACGCCATGCTGGCTACATCGTGCTTCTTCATTATTTTACAACAGAAGTACAGAGGGGTGTGCCCTAATTATGTGTTTTAAGATGCTTATTAAGGAAAAAGCACTTTATATTTTTGCTCTTATGCCACCTGGTATATATTCTGTTTGGGCATAGGGCATTGGCAAGCACTCATTAAACTCAGAATGCTTTAAATATATATATATATATATATTTTTTTTAAATCTATTCTGTAGAGGAAGTTTTACAGCTGAGTATTTGGCACGCAACCAGCTAGCTGAAGATTTTAGAAACTGCCAGGCCCTAAGGCAATTTAATTTCATTTACATTTTTAGTTTTCTTGGTTTAGTTTAAAAGGAAAAGGTTGTGTCCTTAACAAAATAATTTTGTATTCTGCATAGGCTGTTCAACAATTAACCACAATTGCAGCCAAGGGCAACAGTAAATAGGTGTAGTGACATATATTAGTAGGGTGCTTGCTCATCTCACGCTGATGTGCTTCTGAAGTGAGCAGTGAAAAGGGCTGAGTCTTGCCTGGGTCTGTGTGCGAGAGATCAGGCCCCAGTTTTTGCCTTTCAGACACAGCCTGAGAGATGTACAGAGTGCTGTACCTGCGCGCTGGGGGTACAAAGAAATCTTTCCACAGCTCTAAGTTTTGCAGTGTTTTCATACCCTTGTTTTTGTGCATGTGAGCATGTGCACGCAGGTAACTTGTCCTGGCGCACTGCTCGTGCTGCGTTCTGCCACTTGAGCTGTTGCAGTCGTGCCACTAAGCCGCTGCTTAAGGAGCACAGCGGCTGCGCCTTCGCTTCTACCCTTTGCAAACTGAGGACTTCTGGGCAGGTGGGGCAGTGTGCGCAGTCGTTTTTGTGCACAGCAGATCTGCCCTGATACAGCTGGTTAAAAAGAAAAATTTCCACTTATTTCAGAGACCTGTTCTCCTTTATTGTAATGTATATCGGAAACGCTTATCCGTACTGCTCCCTGGTTTTAGTAATTTTTTTGTTTAATCTAAATTTGAAAATTTTGATTAAAAATTGACAATTTATATACAAAAACATTTTAGTCAAAACACCTTGGCCAGCTGCCTACAGATAAAACATCCTACAGAAGCCCTGGAAGAGTCAGGTTTTGTTAAAACCCACCCCTACTCTCAATTCTTTGTATGCACCTAAAACCAAGGCAGAAGCTGCCATTCAGTGGTAGAAGTGAAAAGGCCCCTCTGTAACTGTTGGTCTGTTGAACTCAGCAGCATTTTCCTGCGCTTGTAACGCTAAAAGTCTTCTCAGAATTTCATGTGGACATTACCCTTCTCAGAGAAATAATGGACAGCCCGTTTGGTGTTCCATAAAAGGCTGCCCTTCTAAGAAGAAATCCGGAGAAAGTTATCTGCTTAAGTCAATGACAAAATGCAGTTATGTCAGGGTATCACCCATGAACAAAGTCAATAGTTCCAAGCGTGTGGAGGGCTCTGAAGGACACACTGGTCCTGCTCAAACACAGCGGGAAGTTCTTCCTGTTTGATTCTCCGCTGGGAGCAATTTTCCAGTGACCGCAGGTCAGAGTTACTGTGCTGCCCCTGCCCGGCAGCTCTCTGCTGGGGCTGAGCTGCACAGCAGAACGCGTGCTCTACCCTCACCTGCTCGCAACGCTCCAGTTTAGGTGCACTATGGTTTAAATACATGAAGATTCAGCCCTCAGGATACCTGCGTGCTCCAGAGCACCTCGCATAGCCCAGAGCTGAATTGTTCAACTACTTAACTGCAAGCAAAGCAGTTGCATGATGTTTTCGATTTAAAAGGGAAAAGGAAATGCGACAGTTACGCTAACATTGAAGTCAGTCCGTTTCCTTATGGCAAAAAGCAACTATAATTCAGACACGGGGCTAGGACACAGCACCTGAGGGGGCTCAGTTGCCTCGCGTCCTGACCTGACCCCGCCACTTACCGGGATTTCTGTAACGATAGCTCGCAATAAAAAATAAACAAATAAATCAGCTTATCTGGG
>VXAA01005685.1:197085-265496 GCA_013399115.1 Anseranas semipalmata | reverse complement strand
GTGCGGCCCGCTCCGGCTCGCCGCTGCCTTGCTGAAGCTGGCAACAAAGGTCCCATTGATAACGATGGGGCTTTTATTAGCGCGGGGAAGCCAGCCGAAACTGGGAAGGTATTGGCACTGGCACGTTACTTACGTACGTGCCTAAGTAGAGCGTGTCTGACCAAAGAGATTATGATCTCATTAAAAAAAGATAACAGGGAGCACTGTATGTCACCCTGGACAAAAGATAACCGATGCACTGCGGTATGTCACGCCAAGAGTTCACGGCAGAGGCCAGAACCGAACTGAGAAACACAGCCTACCTAGTGTTTGAACAGCACAGCTGTGGCCCTGGTCTGGTTGAGGTGCTCCCTTCCTCAGGAGTGAGTGCGCGGGTGGGAATAAAGGTGAGAAGCAGCCTCCTTTTCCTAATTACAACATTAGAAATGTGTACGCTAGAGCTGTGTAGGCCACGGGGTTCCCACATTCAGTTTGCCCGAGTTCCGCCGCTGGCAGCATTACAGCTTCACAGACCGTGCACGTTTGCCATTTAGCTCTCTAAACTAAGATCCAGAAGGCTGCCTCCCTTTGCTGTCCCAGCTTTCAGTATCACCGAGTGCCTCTCTGCTAGCTCGAAAATTGTCATTGGCAACAGGGATCGGAGCGTTAGGAAGCTAATGTAATACAGTGCCAGCTGCTTGTATTCTAACAAAGCAACCCTTTTGGAAAGACTAATGGTTGAACTATGTTGAATTATTTTTTTCAGGGGCATTCAAAGCAATGAATATTAGAGACTGCATCGTTTTTTGAATGTTGGAGAAGCGTGGCACTGGTGCCTCCTGGAAAAAGCGATGCAATGGCTGTGCTCCACATAAAGTAGCAACCTAGGAAAGGGCTTTGCTTCCTAAGCATTTGTTTTTCTTTAGGCATACAAACAAGAAGTCCTGCTTCATAAGACTGCAGAGTTTTACTGATTTAATAGATTGTCGAGCTACTTTACTGTTCTTTTTTGGCCCTTTAAAGGCACAGTGAGCCTGTGAAACATTGCCTTTAGGAAAGTCTTACCTTACCATTGGTTCATTAGGCTAAAATCCAGAACAGCCCAATGTGATTACGTCCAGGTTGACAGTTTAGCAATATTTCCTTGACAGTGATGATGCACAAAGTAGCATCGGAGCTGTCTTTGCCATAGAATTTTATTTTACAGTTTATATTAAAGTAATGGTTAGATGAATATCTTCTTATATTTTAAATATTGATTATGGGTGACTTCTGTGGTGTACCAAAGTATTTATCTAAGAGCTTCCCTAGAGAAATCACAACGGCAGATTACGAAGTCAAGTTTAATTTTAATAGCTCTCTCCTCCATACTGCTTGTTTTCTCACTTCTCAGTTTTAACCCATTAGATTGACTACTGCTTCTTGGCTGTCTTGCTGCTTACATTTTCATGTTATCTCCTTTTTTTATGAAGTCCATGCACAGGCATTTTTCTTGTTTTTCCCATGGAACTGTTTGATGTTAAATGGACCGTGGAAAATAAGAGTGAGTCAAGTAACATGTGGCCGACGACTGTTTCAGCGGCCGCTTTGGCCTCTTGTAGGCATGTAAGTCTCATGCATGCAAAATGTGAAATTCATATGCCTAAGCATAGCCATCCAGTGCCACTTAGGTTTCTTGCTGGGGATTTGGCCCCATCTTCTGTGGCAGCAGGAGCTGCAGGTCCTGTGTCATATTTGCCAGCCATATGCAGGCATTTTGAGTAACAACGGTCTTTTCATAGGGCTATTTGTGCTTACCCTTAGACAACTGAGTCTCATCCAGACAGGCCTCTGCAGGACTATTTCTGTTCAAGAATGAATGTGTGTATGAATGTGCGTATATATATATATGCAAGTAAAAATATCTTTTAAGTGATTATAAGGCTAAGACCAGGTCTGAAGTATTGAATAGATGGGGAATACTATATAACAAAACTGCAAGTAGCTAGCAGTAGTAGCTTAGTAGCGTAGCAAAACTAACTGCGTGCATACTGGTGTGCAAGGAAAATAAAATTGCTACAGAGCATTTTCAAGAGCTGAGCCTAAAATGCAAAATGAGTAACAGATAAATGATTTTAAATGTGGTGGCCACTGCAAGCTGTCTTTGCTTTTGTCTCCCTACCTTTGCCTTGTCTCAGAGGCTGCCTGTCTGTATTGTCTCCTTTGCTGCACCAAGTTGTCATGTGAGTCACAGTCTCCCTATATGTTCCCAGTGAGTCACCGTGCTTTCTCACCAGCAGCCAGCACGTGCACTTTTGCTGCCACTTCATTGCGCTTCTTAAACTTACAGCAGAATACCAGTTTGAGTCTTGAAGCTTTGCAAGCCAGTGCCTTTTTAACATCACGTGCTCCCAAAGGTCCTGTGTGTCTTCGTATTGCTAGCGACTTCTTAAGAAGGACTCCAACACTTCATGAAGGCTAGAACACGGTTCTTCTTCCTCACAGGCCAAGTACTTAGGCACACTCTCACTTATTTGCTGTATTTAAATCTTGCATTTGGTTTGCCGGCACTGGCTTGCAAAATGAGAACTACAAGCTCAGTTTCCCTTCAATGGAACTAAAACCCAGACCAGTTCTGGAAAGAGTGTTGTAACCCTTGGCTACTGTAAAAGAGAAGATTGCCACCTCCTCAGGTCTCCTCTGCCAAGTGACACCTGCCAGCTAGCGCCCACGGTCCTGGAGATTCACTGTCCCGCCTCTCTGCTGAACCCACGTGGATCTGGGAGATGTCAGCCAAAGCCTGGAAATGGGTGGCAGTGGAGGAGAGGGTCTCAGTTAGGTTTTGTTGTGGAGAAGAACCATTTTTTGCGGATTACTCTGTAAGCGTGCGTAAAACAAAATATTTATTTTTATTTATCTTTGTAAATAGGAGTTTTACTAACTTAGTGGCAGTAGTATCTGTGTTGACTGTTGGGATGGGTGACAAGTGAGGGGCATGAAATACTTAGTGTTTTCTACAGGCAGCAAGGTACAAGTCCATTTAGCTTGGAAAATGACAAAGACTTTTGCTATGAATTGTCCACAATATATGTTTTTTTCAAATGTTGACCGTGGTACACAATACAAATAGTACAATAGTACAATATAGTACAAATAATACAAATAGTACAATAGTACAATACAAACAGTTCTTTAAAAGACGTTTAGATGTTGAGCTTAGAGATATGGTTTAGTGTGGGCCTTGTTAGAGTTAGGTCAGAGGTTGGACTAGGTGATCTTGGAGGTCTCTTCCAACCTGAACGATTCTGTGATTCTGTGAAATCACACATACAGGAGATTATTTTTTTCCTTACCAGAATAATCTGCCCCGTTCATTGTTCAAGTATTTGCTCAGTTTAATCTGAAGACTTAATAGTTTGTATCTCAAGCCAAGGAGAAATCTAGTAGTGAACATGAATTCATGCCTTCTTTGAAGGGCAGTTTCCATTCTCATTCCTTCAGAGAGAAAAGCTCTCATTCCTTTCCCTCCCTTTTCCCACCAATGACTCACTCTTGGGATTGAAATCCAGTGAAATCCAGTTTGAAGGACTAAGGCACTGTGAGAGATGCGTGTAATGCTCAGTGTGCAAGCAGCAAACTCACAAGCTGATTATAGCAATGGACTTGCAGTGGCGGAGCCTTTTGCAATTTCTTTTGCAATCTGCTGTAGAGCACAGATTTGGGGTTTTCTGTATCACCACAGCATTTGTTGTTCCTACCCCCTGTAATCTGTCTGCTGTGATGCCAATATGGATTCCTCAGCACAGTACCTGCCATGTGTTGCTTTGCTTATGCAAAGCAAAGATCTATGACACTACAGCTGACTTTACAAAATCACAGCAGTGTTTTACCTGCTAAGTTTACAGGCTCTATGTGAGCACAAACGCATTAGAAAAATCTTTCCTGCCTTGAATTTGCCTGCTACTTTGAACAGCGGTTATTGTCTGATGCCTGCCAACGTACTCAAATAGAGCTGATAGGCAACAGTGTGCTAAGTTGCTTTATTTAGAATTGCTTTTGTGTCTTTTGTGCTTTATGCATGTATAAATAGGTAGCGTACTGCAGACCCTTAACGTGCTGCTTAGTTACCAGTGTATTAATCCCACTAACTTGACCTACAGACAGCAAGATGTGGTAGCCCACCATTTCCTGCTTCCCTGCTTCCGGATTCCTGCCTTCCTGGTGTTCCCCATTCCCCAGCTTGCACCTTAGTTTGTCTTTGAATTTATCTAGCTTCTGCCTTTGGTTCTTGCTATTTCTTTGCAGTAGATTAAAAAGCCCTCCAACTGCCTGTTAACTTACCATGAGCTGCTGCTCAATTTTATTTTGAGAGACTGAACAAATAATTGTTTTTGAGTCTCTTTGTTTCTTCAGTCTAAAAATATTTTTGGGGGATTCCTTTCTTCAGTTTCTCCAATTTTCAGCATCCTTCTTTACATGTATCCGTCTATTTTGCCTCTCCTTTACCTGCTAGCCTGAATTACATGGAGTACTTCAGTGTCAGTCTCATGATTGTCACCCACACAGGTAAAATCACTTCCATGTTGCTAATTAGCACCTCATCTAGTTGCATATACTGCAGGCACGGTTGTTCTTCTAAGCATCCTGTTGGAACTCACTTCGAGTTGCATGTCCTTTGTGGTCTTCTCAAGCCCTTCTTTTTCAGGGCAGTCCTCATTGTGCAGACAGGCTCACTGGTTTGTGCACTTGGATATCCATTTAACATCTGTCAGTGTTATAGAATAACATTATTTCAATAAGCTCGGTTCATTAACTGACCTAGATCATTCTGTGTCATGGATGTAGATTGGATTTAACACCCTTTGCTATAAGTGAAAATAGTCTATTCAGTTCTACTCTCGGTCAGGCCCTTAAATAGGTATCAAATGAGAATAACTATGCTGAATCCGTGGAGGTGCATAGCAGAACAGAGGAGAATCAGGGCTCACTGTATACAGGCTTTCTTTTTTATTTTAATAACATACAGAGAATGAGATGACATGCTTGTCTAGCTATAAGGAATGTGAAGCATAAAGGCCTTTTGAACATTTTAATTAATAGCTTTCTTGAGTGTGTACAAATCCAGATGATACAGAGCATAATACAAGATATTACTAGATGTGCTGTTGTAAGCATGTAGACTTTATGTAAAGTTAGAATGCAACTGAACTTCTGATGAGCAAAGTGCCAGAGGAGCCTTGTAAATCTGAACTTCAACATTAGCTCTAAATGTGGCACGAAATGAATATTTGTTTCTCTTCTTTTTCTTTGAAGAATGGAATTGTTGAATTTGGTTTTGAACAAGATAAGTGGCATTTTCCGTCTGCTGTTATTGGCACTCAGCTGAAAAGTGTTAATGATCTATTGTTTTTGCTAATAATTTACTCTTGTTTCATAGCTGTCACCAGAGAGGTTGGAGCTGAAAGTGGTAAGATTTTAAAAGGCTGTTCGTACATGCTTCAGTGACATCTGCAATGCGAGTGCCCAGCTCTGTAGTTATGCTTTTTACTAGAGTTACTGAGTGTGTGCCTTCATTTTTTTCTTCTATGAATCAGAATACTGCAGCTGAAATGAGGCCATAATTACAGTAACCAATACAGAGAAGTTCCCGCTGCGAGTGGCATTGCAGATTCCTGTTATGTATGGGTCACTGATTGTCACTCTGGACTCCTCGGTAAATGAACTTGGCCAGGGGAAGAAAAATTCCACACTAGTAAGTTTTGAGCATTTCCAACATGACAATAGGCTGTTTTGTGAGGGCTGCTTGTTTTTCAGTGAACCTGTCTCTGCCTTGGAATCTTGATCTCAAAATAATCGTGTGCAGGCAGGGAATTTAAATATTTCTAGCCAAACAATCAGGAAGAATGTAGGGTTTTTGTTTTTAAGGTATTTGGATGTGTAAAAAAATAAAATGACCTGATTTATTTTATAAAGTAAAATTTTAGCCACCATCTTCCGGGATATGTTTTTGGTTATACCCCAGGCAGCATAATGGGCTGAGCACATGAGCAAGTTACCCTTCTGCCCTCCCCAAAAAGCTGAAGCTATGCACTTTTTGGTTATTGTTTTGTGCCAACTGTCTCGTATCGCAGCAGAGTGAAAGTGAGCACAGAAGCAGTTAGTCAGCCGGTCATACCTTCCTGCGAGGATCAGCTGTTCCTTATTCACCCTTCTTATGTGAGGCTGTTCCCTGCCCTTCCTGCTGCAGCATCCCAGTCCTGTTAGCCTTGAAATACTTTCATGAGAGTTTCAGAGGCTTTACCTGTCTACTTCCTACAGCACCCTTTTTTCCTAGGGAGGCTTCTTAGGCCAACAGTTGACAAATATGTGAAAATGTATTGGAATATTTACTTGGCATTGCCTGTGTTATTGCTGGAAGAGTAAAATGGTTTGGGGTGAAGTATTTGAGGAGGAGCAAAAGTGAATGTTTTTAGCATGCTTAGAAATACGATCAGAGGCATCCCACATGTGAGAAAGCAACGAGGTAAGAATAACGCTGTCTTCAGCACATGAATATCTCATCATGCGTACTTAGTGCCAAACTGCAGCAGAACAGTTGGTGTGTTTTACTTGATTTAGCATGAGTACAAATCCTCAATTTACCACTCCTCAGACTACCTCTTCTTCCTGCCCACCAGTCCCTAAGTCACCCAGGCAGCTTTCACTCAGACTTAGGGAAGTCAGATACTTTAACTTCATTCCCTATTTGAAAACCAGGAGAATACTTACATACTCAAGAGGATATGTGAGAATTGTTTTGTCAACATTTACTGATACCGCTCTTAGTAAATTGTTTAGTTTTTATTATTTTTAATCAGTTGATTGTTTTTAGCTGATTGCTGTGTAATCATCAGAACAATAGTTGGCTGGACTCAAGGCTACTGTTGAAATGTTCCCTCTATCAGAAATTCTCTGCTTTTAGTGAAATACAACACCAAGGTCCAGGAGTATACTATATCAAGAGGTAACGGGGAGATTTGTGACTAGCTTGATAGAGTGCAAGGCTAGATTTTAACTGTACAAATAGATCAGGAAGTTCTTGTATGCTTGTAATGGCCCAAGGAGTCATGTAGCGATTGTCGTTGTAGCCATGGTTATGAGTCTGTGATACAAAGCGAGGAACTTGGTGCAGTAACCAAAAGCCTCAGCTACTGAGCAGCAAGGAAGTACAAGGAAGTACAAATGTTCACCTACACAGCCATTACTCATTGAGCAGTCGCGCTGGGAGACCAGAGCTATGGTTACCATGGGCCAGTGGAAAATGCTTTCTCTCTTGGCAATTGCTTAGAGGATGATAGGTCTAATGACATCCATAGTGTAGCTTCTGGAGCATCACTGCGTGATTTCCTTTGCCACAGCCAGATAAGGGGACATCAGTAACAGCATTACTTTTGTAGGAAAAGTCATTCCCGTCGTCCCTGTTTGCAGAGGGTGGGCTTCTGTGTCCTACTAAACTAGTTTTGATGGCTTGGCTGCATCATCTTCTGAGAAACCTGTATGTCAGGTAGCCTTGAGGAATATCTTCTTGTTCTGTTGAAAGTATTATCTCAGGAGAGAGATGCCACACTACTTCCTGAAACTTTTTCTTTTCATCTCAGAAGTCTCCCAGGGTTCAAACCAGCAGAGGTTTTGAAGTGCAGTGACAGTGGTGCAGGTTGTGGCCAATTAGGCTGAGATGAGCGGAGGCTGAAAAGAGTGGGGACATCACTGAAAGTGGAGTTTCCTTCCACCTTTCACCTACATGTTTTGTTTTTTTTGTTTTTTTTTTTTCCTGGCATTGGCATTTCTGGTCTGATTGAACTAGGTTGAGCTGGATCAAGAAAAAAAATCCATCTGAAAGCAGTATTTTTTGCAAGTGTCGTTTTCAGACAGATAGGTTTCTTAACCTGGCTCAGCATCAGTGACAGCGCTGACACAGGGGAAGCTATGGAAACCCACAGGAAAGAAAGGATTTGACAGAACCCTGGCAGCAGCCTACATCTGTGTCAGCTTAATGTGATCATTATGGGGCTGTGATTTGACAAGAGAACTCATTTTTATGAGTCCTAGTACTGACTATGGCCACATCCTGTAAGCGGTTGATCTGATATAATTTAAATCTATTGGTTCAGAATTATTAAAAAGATAATTTTGTGGCTTAGCTTTGTACTGGCAGGTTTTCAGTCTGTTCAGGTACAGTTTGTCCTTTAGCAGCCACTCTAAAGCTGGTGTAAGCTTAATCTCTGGCTAATTTTGCCCTGACTCATACCATTCTGTGATTCAGTAGTGTGCGTGTCCTCTACCTGCAAAAGGCATATTGCAGTGTGAGGAGAGATCCTTGGGATCCAGTGGTGTTCCTTGGTGGGGAATACTGTGGAGCACCTACACTCTTAGGGAGCTGCGGAGAGCTTGCCTTCCCCTCATCAGGTACTAACTGCGTAATGCAGCGTGCTTCACAAAAAGAAACAAAAGCCCAACTTTGATTCCCACATGCCATAATGAGGTAAATTAAGTTGCAACTTCTAAATTATAGTTGGTTGCTAGTTGATAAGCTTGTGAAAGCTTGCTGATTGATGCCTTGTTTAAACACACCTTTCTTTGCTCTGAACTTTGCACTAGAAAGATCGCTTTAGTTTCATAGTGCACACGGTAAGTACATCAAAGCAGTGTCATAAACGAGAATAATCAGAATCACTCATATGATTTCCTAAAAGAAACACAGCCTAACTTTTCATCACAGTAATATTTTCTGGTTTAAGGGTAAGAGAGACTAAGGCGTTCAATAATAACACATTATACAAATGTTATTAAAAATATTATGTACTAATTAAAATGTCCAAGCATCTCTCTTCTTTCAGAGAAGGATATTTGCACTATGGTACTTGTTATTCTTTGAGGTAAAAGCTTAGAAAAATACATATTTGTACAAATTTCTTACTGTGGATAGTGCATACAAGCACGAACAAGTACATGATCTTTTTCCTCTGTGTAAGTAGAAGCTGCTCATGAAGGTTTATGGGAAACTTTATGAGCTTCATGCTGTGAAAGCTGGTATTTGGTGCTTTGTACTTCAAATCAGAAAATAGCTTATAAAGACATATGGTAGTAAAATGTGTGTGATGGTATCACAGTATTTTGTTTGTTGGGCCTTTATTGGACTTCTTTTGAAGCGATTGTTAAAGTTTAGTCATCTTCTCTTAGGGAGCGTGAGACACATTCTCTTGCATGTTTTTATTTGCAGAATTGTTTGATACAGATTTCACTAAATACAGACCTCAATATAGGCTGTTACAATTTCTGTTAAGAAGTTTCAATTTAAATATATGTATATAGTTGATCTCTGAAATAGGAATAAGGTACAACTTCAGTTTCCGTTGTATAGTTCTGAAGAAGCTGCTAAGATACATAGTTAATTAGCAGGTGGGAGTTAGCAGCTAGCAGTTAGCCTGAAAAATGCAGCTGCAGCCAGACTGTGGGGCGGCACATCTGCACAGGGCCATGCCAGCGAGAAACGGGGCAGGGGACAGTGTGGAACGGGACAGCAAAGACTAACTCAGCGTAAGCAACTTTACTTGACAGTCTTTTCAAACCTTTCAAATGGTGTATTATAATCTAAGCTTGTACCTAAAGTTTCACAGGAGCCTGGAGCCAGGCTCTTGGCTGCCTTTCAGCACCAGGGTGTTCCCTCCTCTCCTATGGACGCCAGGCCCCCTCCTGTGAGCAGATCATCAGGATCTGCTGGGGGCACATCGCCAGTGCAGTGTGCTCAGACCTCAGCCTAGCACCAGCATGAGCCTGCACATCCAGCTGATAGGTATGTTGCCTCCATCCCTGAAGAGGCATAGCTGTATTCATGGGGTTTGAGCCTAAACCGACGAACCTTTCCTTCAGCGTGGGTTGGTCCTTTGTTTTACTGTTTCTTTTTTCCCCAGTGTGTGGTGTGGTGTTGACACAGGTGTACAACCTCTGATTCTGGACAAGATTGGTGCCTTTTGTCCTGTGCTCTATTATGTTACTCTCCTGGAGCTTTTTGAACCCCATTTCTTTCTCACCCTCTGAGTCTTCTCACATAGGTATTTTCCAACAAAATTGTAATTCAACTTTGATCCAAAAAAGCTTCAACTGCACAGAGGATATTTCTCCAAGTAGCTTATCTTGCACAAACCACTACTAGGACGTACTGTTCTTATTAAACAGAAAAACCAAGGTTGCATCTGAATATGCTAATATGTTTTGTTCAGAACACTGTACGGCTGCTTAAAAGCTATTAAAACTGAAAAAGTTTTCTGATGTCCATCAGATGTTCCACATTTTGTTCTGATCTTTGGAAAAACAAAACAAAAAAAAAAACAGAAGAAAAACAAAACCACAAACCAAACCTGTGTATAAGTGTATAAGAATATTTGGGAAGTACTTCTCTAGAAATGAGAATTAACTGGGCAATTTCTCATTTTACACACCATTGTTCCAATAATTATAAACGCTATTCACCTGTCACTTTCATCTAAAACTTCCTAGGTCACTTATTCAAGTAAGTTATTCCATTATACTACCACACTGTGGGCATGAGAAACTAATCTCTGTTTATATTTGAAGTTGAAATTATCTTACTTTCATAGGACCCTGGAATAGCTGAACATGTTTTGTACTTATCCTTCATTTTATTTCTTAGAAGCATTCCCCATTTTTGAATTCAGAGAAACATTTATGCCAACACATTCTTTATATCATTACTGAATTATTTTCCATTTGATTTTAAGAATTTGTACTCACCAGTAGTTTAAGTTATATTAAGATTCTTCTGAAGACCGATGAAATTTATCTGAGTCAAAGTATTAGTATAAGATTTTTTGACATAAGGTGGAGAAACAAAACTGTTCAGTGAAACATACTCTAAAAGCATCAGATGCTTTTCAAAGTGGGAGGAACACTTTTGCAGCTTATAGTAATCAATGAGGAAATTGTAATATTTTAAAGGTTTTATTTTTATCTTTAACTGTCTTTCTTTGGTTCTGGGGCTTGTTCCGAGCTAGCCAGAGATGATCTTTTGTCCCATTTCAAGCTGCTGCTGTCATCAGAAACCATTGGTAGTACTTTAAACAAGGAAATGATTTGCAATAACATATGTAATGTGTAAAGTATTTTTACCATACACAGCAACACCTTTATGTAATTGCTGGAGCACATCTTCTGTATCTTTGTATAATCACAGGTAGTAGTACTCGAGAGAACATAACATTGCTCTTGTTCTTCCATACACACTGTATGTACATATAGCAAAACAAAATAGGAGTTTATAGCAACATGGGTGAATGGACTGTGCCTTATTTGTGGTTTAATGTGTTTTATGTGAAGCATTGTATTTCTGTTAGCAAGAGAGGTCTTGTCCAAGCTTCCCACGCTGTAACAAGCTGAACCGTGTTCCTGCTGCAGGCATTGCCTTGGAAATACCTGAGTGTTATTTGGATGCAAAGTGATCATTTTGTTTTCCTCCCTGTACCGATGGTGGCTTTCTGATCTTCTCAGGGCATTGGTGCTCTCATGCACAGTGCTTGTGCATGGAACTTTCACAAGAGATAATAAACAATGTAAGGGGTGGGCTGCAGCAGCATGAATAAATGGGGAGAAGACTACCAGTGGATCAAAAGGTCCTTTCAGTGAAGGGATAGCTGAACTCTAAAGAAGGTTTAAAAGACTGCAGTCAGAATTCAGTAAATAGCAATTTTAAGTTAAGTCATTTTTTAAATTAAGTTCTGTATCATTTAAGATGATATGGAATCCATCTGACCCTTGTATAGCCTTTTCAGTACTAGAAGAGGAACCCCCCACATAGTTACTAATATGAAGTAGAATTCAAAATGAAACGGAGTTGAATATGACATATTCCTGTTGACTTAAAAATATAAACTAAGTAATTAAACAAACTGTGATTTTTCTTTGTTGGTTTTTAAGCAGTGCCTAATGAATTCCCACACCCATTTGTAGTGAGTACCTGTTTGACCTTAGAAAGGATCAGGGTGATGCTGAGGTAACTGTAGGGCAACAGGCATTTTCACCCTTCCTTACTAAAATCCACAGCAAACCAGGGGCTCAGGAGGAAGGAAGAGGGAAGTTCAACTTCTACATTTCCTGGTGGAGCCCCTGAGCTTCTAAGGTACAATTGGCTATTCTTCTGTGACTGTGAAAGCATAAAGCAGGGATTCTTCAGCTGGTATTTAGAATTCAGTATGAAGATAGCATTACACTAGAGGCATGTTATTGAGTTTGGTCTTTGGCCCCACTGAACCCCCAGTGGCTGTGCAAGTGGTGAAAATGTTTTGTCTGCATCTGCACAGCAGGTCCTCAAGAGCCTCTAGCAAGCACCTTTCAGCCCTTACTGTGTACCAAGTGAGGTGCTGTTAAGGCCCTCCTCGCTGCTGTCCTTCAACAGCTACGTGATGGATTTTACCTACCAGCAAGTTGTTGCCATCTGCACCTTGTGTGGGAGAAGGGTCTGGTGTGTCCCCTGAAGGCACCATGGTATGTACATGCACTGGTGTATGGCCAGTGTCTGGCTGTCCCAGAAGTTAGGTTATATTGGTTGGTGCTGAACAGGTCCAGAGGAGTTTCTCTCCGATGTGTTCAGAACATGGCTGAATTGTTGGAGGCAGAAATTGTCACTGCCTCTGCCAAATTCATGGATGCAGGCACACTGCTAGCAGCTCCCGAAGAGCCTTTTCATCTTCTGGATCTAGAGCAAGACATTCAAGTACTGATATGAAAGCTGCCTTGTGGCTGGCCTCATTAGCTCTGGGAGGTACAGAACACGTTTCTTAGGCCTTCCTTTTGATCCCAAAGTACATTGCATCCCTCATTAACAGTTGTCCACCAGAGAGGTCTGTCAGTCAGTAGCTTGGCAATTTTACCTCATGAAGTCCACCATCCCACGGCTGTCTGAGCTCCATGTGCTGCCCAGTCTGCTTCCGGGTGGTTGCCATCTGAGAAGGGTGGGAGAGAACTGCTGTGCTGAGGGGTCATGGGACAACCAGCTGTGCCAGGCTAATGAATCATAGAATCGTAGAATGGCCTGGGTTGAAAAGGACCTTAAAGATCATCTAATTTCAGCCCCCCTGCTCTGGGCAGCGTTGCCGGCTACTAGAGCAGGCTGCCCAGCGCCACATCCAGCCTGGCCTTGAATGCCTCCAGGGATGGGGCATCCACAACCTCTCTCGGCAACCTGTTCCAGTGCCTCACCACCCTCTGAGTGAAAAACTTCCTCCTAATATTTAACCTAAATCTCCCCTGTCTTAGTTTAAAACCATTCCCCCTTGTCCTATCACTATCAACGTGTGTGAACAGGCGTTCCCCCTCCTGTTTATACGCTCCCTTCAGGTACTAGAAGGCCGCAATGAGGTCTCCCCGGAGCCTTCTCTTCTCCAAGCTAAACAAGCCCGGTTTCCTCAACCTTTCCTCATAGGAGCTCCACATGAAGGGACATCTATATCCATTTAGTGTCCTCAGGAGGAGGCCTGTGACCCTTACAACCAAAAGAGGGTGTTACTTTGTCTTTTTTCCATTACCAAGGATCCCTCATGCCCCATGTTTTCCCTTCTCAGAAGCGCCTGCTCTCTATGGTTGTCAGCAAGTTGGTGCTGCTGGGCAAGTGGGACTCTGTCTGAGTGGGCTCTCCATAATACTGAGGAAATAACTAAAGTTAAGGAGATATGACCAAAATTTCTTGCATGTACCTTCTGCTGGATATACCAAGGTCTTCCTGCCCCAGTTTTTCCATCTTCATAGCTTGGAAGAAAGCCATGGTGGCTGGCACATCTAGCTATGGCAGACTCACATATGAATAATTGCTGGACAGATGTGGCTCTGTCCAGAAAAACTAATGACAAGGGCCAGACTACGTCCTTTGCTCGGCTGGGGATTCCAAGTCTTCTGCTGCATCAGCTTGAATAACGCAAAGGAAAAAGCAGTGGCACTGGATTTTTTGTGGGAGGTGACTTAGCTGCTCAAAGAGTCACAGCATTACCTTGGATGTCTGCTGGTGACCTCCAGTAGAAGAAAGCCTAGCTGTTGGTTGAAGGTGCAGTGCTGAGGTCATGCTGATGCTCTTGCCATGGATGTAGACCTACTGCTATTTCTGATGAAGAAATATTTTCTGCTGTGGCCAGGAGTGGTGGTGATTTGCACTGAGTTGGTGGTGTGCTTGAGTTTTGCATCTAGTTGACTATGCTAAATGTTGTCATACAGTCCTGTGACAGTCCTGGTGGCTGGACTTCTCCCATGTTGTCTCTTCTAGTAAACAGAGAGACCCTTCTCTCTCCCCTGAATAACACTGGGTGTGTGACAGGCTGGCTGGCTTCCTGCTTGTGCTGTCTTTGAAGAGCTCTGCCTGTAAATATGGAGGGATCTCAGGGTCTGGCACATGGTTGTTTTGGGATGTGGATTTATGGTGCTCCAAGAAGGGTGCTCAGAAGGTGTTGTCTGCCTCTTAGAGGTTACTGTAAAGGGTGGGGTAGACTTGAGGTGTTGCCCTTGGGCATATCTGCCCTGGGACACTCAAAGGTGGCACTGGTGTGAAAACAGTGTGAACAGAGAAGGAATTGGAGCTGAAGAGCGTTACCTGGGGCACTCAGAGGAAGAGACAGCTTCAGTGTATTACCTCATTTAAAACAATATTATATATATGTCGTAAAAAAAAGTCATAATTATTTTTAGAGGGCATTGTACAAATCATTCTAACTGATTTACTTCTGAGTGAGCTTTCTACTTCCCTCGCCATTGTTCTGTTGACTTACACTGTAGGTTTTAAACACTTCTGATGCTAACAAGTGTATGCTTCCATTTCTGTGTTAACCTGTCAGTACTTGTACAGTCTTTATATTGTGTAATAAGACTTTGCCCAGGTGCCTTGTTTTGGTGAGGGAATTGTTCTTTATCCTTTGAGACACAGTTGGCTACTTATACAACCAAATATTTCTTGTATCCAAAGAAACTCTTAAGAAGGGAAGAGTGCATTTTCCATGAAAAAACAAAGACAAAAAACAAAACCCAAAACATTAAGAATGTGTTTAATTTAGTATGCCTTGTAGGAAGGGGCTGAACTGTGTCACCTTGTCTGAACCTGAAGGACGTTCTTGTCACCTGGCTCAGGCTCAGAGATGTTCGCTTCCTTCATTGCCTCCCCAGCCTGTTGGTATGTGCCGGTTCCACTGTGATTGATGTAGGATGCACCCATAATGTTTAGGGAACATTAGGGAGCACTTCAGAGCTGGCATGCCACCGGTGTCCTGCCCAGCATGGCAACGCGGTGTGAGGGATGGGGACAGGACGGAGCTGTCGGGCAGCGCATGTTTGGAGCTGGGACTGGATTTGCAGGGCACCCTGCAGCTTCTGCTCGGTTTTTCCTCACATCTTGTTCCCTTCCCCATCTAGAAATGTCACTGCTTTGTGCACCCAGATCAAGTCCATTCAGGCTGGCTGGCTTTCGTCCTTTCCCTTTCCTGTAAATTGCAAGCTTAGGCAACTGTCATAATATGCTGCTTTCAAATTAATTAGAATGGAATTTTCACATGTGACTTAATATTGCATGCGGCGATTTTTTTTTTTTCTGTGCACGTGTGATATGGTATAAAAACATCTGGTATTTATGTGCAGAAGATGTGTCTGGTAATGTGAAGTACTGGGAGCTTGGTCCTATAACTAGAAATCACGGAATGTAATACTTGAGTACACAACATTGCTCTTGTTCTTTTGTACACACTGTATGTACATACGGCAAAAGAAAATAGGAGTTTGTAGAAGCATTGGCACATGGATTGCACCTTATTTGAGTTTTAATGTGTTTTTTTGTGAAGCATTGTATTTCATTTTCCCTGATTATTACCGGGATCGATAATCATAGCTTCTTAGTGTTACAAATAAGTGTTATTTTTACCCTGTTCACGCAAAGGAGTATGTCTAAAGTTGAAGTCAAGGATTTAACCTCTAGCTACATGGGGACAGTTAAAAGAGTACAACATCATTTTTCACTTGCATTTTTTGCTGGCAGTTGGCCCTGTGCTCAAGTGTTTTGTTTGGGCGTGTAGGGTAAGAGTTACAGCTAATATTAGTGATGCAGTCATTTTGAAAAGACTGATTAATATTTGTTTACAGTGTTGCTTTATATAACTGATTGCCATGTCCCAAAATAGAACAATAATCACAGAGAATGTTATCAGCTGAAAAACCATATGTACTACCTATATGGTGATTTAGAAATTGTTATCTGTCATGTTTGTAAGATGCTGGTAAAAAAGGGGGTGTTGGTTAGGAAGGAAAAAAAAAACGTTTTTCCTAAATAATTTCTATTAAGAATTATCTTTCAAATAATTTATAAATCTAAAAAATTACTGATTCTTTTTTTACTTAATAGCAGTACTTAATACATAAATCCAAGAATTCTTGCTGTCCTTGTCTGCATCCTTGTTTTGATGAATGTGGTTTAAACTAAAGTTGGTAAGAGCTCTTTTGTTCTTTAGTTTCCATAATTCTTAAAACAATTTTTTCCCTCATTTTACAAGCAGCACATTTTTTTAAGCTGCAGAGCAAGCAGTCTTTGCATCTGTGACCATCAGCCTTCCCCTTCTGACCAGTTTTGAACATTCCCTCTTGCCTTCTTAAAATATGATGACAGTCTTCCATGACTGTGTTAAGTTTTGATGAACTTGCTGCCCATGTGCCCTTGTGGAAGAGTCTGATTTCTCCGAAGAATCAGATTTAAGAGTAAAGAAAGACCAAATGTAACGCTTTTAGAGGAAAAAAGAAAAAACAAGGGTTATATGTGTAAAATTCTAGATCAATTAATAACAAAATACATATGGGATTGTTTTGTAGGGTTTGTTTTTCATTTTGAATGGTTGGTGCTATTAAATAATTGGTTATTTACTTTGCATGTTTTCTGTTTACTTAATTTCCAGCATTTGTTTCTTTTCTGTTTTTGCCCATATGATTTGTTTTGTGTTCTGTTCTCTTTGTTTGTCCTATCTCATGGAACAAAACAAAACCTCTTTTCAGTCCTTACTGTTGGAAGTTCTGTCGTTGTATTCAAGTCCTGATGCCCAGACCTTGTTAACAGACAGTGCAGTTGTGAAGGCTGTGGTAGTCATTAAGTGGTTGGTGACATCCTAGCAAGGGAGACCCACACTGTGATAACAGATTAATTACTCTGGGTAATTACTCCCCATTGCTCCTTAAGAACTCGACATCAGAAGACCTGTTGTTTCTTCTTCAGTGTCGCCTCCATTCTGGATTAGAGGACATTTCCACTGTGTGTGGAAAGTTTTTTCTAAGCTGTGGGAATGAAACTGAGCAGCTGGAGCTCTTAAATTACAGACCAGGCTTTCATGACATGGCTACTGCTAGTTTCTAAACCTGCACATGAAAGCATTTGTATATTCAAATTGGTAGCTGTACATCTGTATACTTAATTTGTAAGTGAAGGCCCATATTTTTTCATACAAAAAACATTAAAGTTTTGCAGGGAGTTTGGTTGAAAAAAATACACATTTTTATATTTTTTCTGCCAATATTTGGAAAACAGAGATGGTGGCACAGGGGAGAGGGAAGGACAGAATCTGTGCCTCTTAGTAGCTTCCCGCTTCCTTGTTTGTCTACTGACATTTAAAGACTACCAGAAATACGAGGTGGGAGGGTATATGTTAATGTAGTTTTGTTTTATTTAGTGGGGTTCCTGCTGGGTCATAGGACACCAAGCCTTTGGAAGTGCTCCTTAGTGCATGTAACAGAGAGGGCTGCTGACAGTTTAGCTGTTACATCCCTGGAGCAGATATTCCCTGGGAATCTTTGCTTAGAAAAGGGGATTTAGTAGGAAAGGAGAAGTTGCAAAGGTTCTGGAGAGTCATGGCTTTAGCAGTTACCCTCAAATATAAAATGTATGAACTGCGTCTGGGTGCCTTTCTCAATCTGTTTTCTTCTGCTGAGGTGACAGTGGATTTTTCTGCTGTGTGGTGGGTCTTTGGGAAGGGGCCTTGTGAAGGACACAGCTGGGTCAGGGCAGATCTGCATTGCCCTCTGCCTTTGCTGTGGCACTTTCAGCGTGGCACCTAGTAGAGATGTTCCACGAAGCAGATTTGCCTCATGTGCAGCGACATACGCAGCTTTTTTGTGTGTTAGCTCCTCCACAAGCAGGTAGAATCACAGTGACCACTTCTGAAGCTCACGTCCCTTGGCCCTGGGAGGCTTGGTTGCAAACACCTTCTTCCTGATTCCTGAACCCGACCTATCCCCGGATGGTGTGTCCCTGGCAGTGCCCTTGAGGCCTCTCTCTCCCCTGTCCTCTTGCCTTTACGGATGCTCCTCAGCCTCTCTGGCATTTTGCCTGTTTCGGCACAGGCCTGTATCCCGCCATGTCAGTGGAGGGGATTGGTGCGGTTCCCTCTGCGGCTCTTTCTGCAGGCGGCTCTGCTTCCTGCTTTCCGTCCTCTTCCAGCTTCTGTAAGAGCATGCTTACCCACTTTGTCTTAGTGGGTCCTTGCTGGTGGCTTGTTTGGATAGTGAGAACAGTTTCCTTATGAAATGTCTTGAGACTCTTGCATGGATTTTCTTGCCTGCTGTTTGATAACGCTTATGCAAATTCATTTACAGTTTACTCTGAATGTAAGGATTATATTGTAATAAATTGACTATGAATGTGTGCCAACTTCCTTCAAGCGTAAACAAAATTACTGAATTGTGCTGTAAGCCTTACATTAGTAACTAACAGGGTTATAGGTCTAATTAATAGGTCCTTTAACACGGTAAGAGCTAATGCTTTTAGAGAGCTAATTGCTTTTAAAGGCACAAAAGTGTCTCCAATGTCATTTCGTGGCTGTAACTGTACTTTACTAGATGGGCCTGGTATTTGCCAGGATAGCTTAAATCAGGCTTTGTTGACATGCTTATTTTTTTTCCACTGTGAAAAGAAAAATAAATTATTTAAATCTTCCCTCTCCGTGCCTCTCAATAATGGAATTACAAATATTGTATCTTTTTCACTTCCTCCTTTATGCTCTTTGATATTTGTAGAGCCTGAAGTAATCTCACACAGGTTTTATTCTCTTCTTTGTGAGATTAGTTCCAGTGGTTCTCTTAGAAGATTACACAAAAAGTGTACTTTAAAAATGTGTGTGAGGTATTTGAATATTTTTCCAATAAGCAGCATGAGAGTTGTTATAGAGAACATACTTTGCATATATTTTTGTAATTGATGTTAATTGTAGAGAATAAAAGAATTAAAACTGCAGAGGAAAACAGAAGTGTCCATATGGAGACAGATGATGTGGAAGGCATTTAGAAGGAATGAGAAAGGCAGATAACTCACCAAGGGACAGAGCCAAAAATATGACAGAGGAGATTGAAGTGGGACCATTCTTTTCCTTGTTTTCCCATCTATGTGCAGTGTGTTTTGTTTACAACTAGAGATTTAAACACAGAATTCTATGTAATGGAAATATACTAAGTGTCTGTTGAGTTTGGAGACTGACTTCTGTTTTCATTCAGTGGAACTCAAGGTTCTGTAATGACTTCCAGCTCCTCTGAAAGTGTGCACGAGTGGCTGAGGTGCTTCTGAAATGGTGCCAGTGATGTGACTATATATACAGTGCGTACAGGTATACAGGTATACAATATATACAGGTCACCCAGCTTCCCTCATCCCCTTGCTTTCCCCACTGGTGGATTTGGCACTTCCAGGAACTGCTATTTCACTTTCTAAAATGTATGCTTCTGAACTAGAAATTTCTATGTATGAGCAAAATACATTGTCAAAGCCTCTGAGAGTCTTCATTCGAGTAGTATGAGAATTAAAAAGATTAGGGTGGCAGAACCTGAGACAATACAGGCTGGCTTATTTTGACAAAGCAGAAGTAAAAACAAAAATTTCTTCTGATACTACTTTTCAGTTTAGCTAATAGTGATAATATTGCAAGTCTGTTGATAAATGATCTTCTATTTAAAGCTCCAAAACTGACTACCATGAGACTCACCTTTCACTAAAAGAAATAAGCAGGTGTCTGTATTTTATGGTTGCAGAATAAAGCTAAAAGCCTGCATCGAGAGTGTTGAACAGCACAGACACTGGAATGCAACAGTTACCAAAAAACAAGGAAATGCAACTAGTCCCGTCATTTTGTGGGGGACAGGCTTCATGGCTGCAGTTGTTCATCCTGAATTCTAATTCTCTTTTTTTGGAGAGTGGAACAAGATCACATTTATTGTGAAAGAATCTGGAATGGCATATCAAATAACCTATTTTGCAAGTGTTCAAAAAGTATATATGTTGTAGTTCTAGCACCTTTTTTGATAATAAATTATTTCATGTATACATACTCGGGGGCCAGTGATCTATAACACCATTTTAGATAGAGTGTGTATGTGTATCAGTTTACCATAATTATAATTTACCTAATCAGAAGTATATTGGAGTCTAAATGGCTCTGTAGGAACAAGATGTCCTATTAAAAGAAATGTCATGAAACATTTTAATCTTCTTAGCTAAGAAGTGCTGCATATAGTTTGGGCAGATTAGTTTTTGGCATAATATCTGGAATCTCCCATCTCTGGTATAGCGGATTAGAATAATAAGTGTAATATTCTAATCATTGCCACAATAATAAGTGTAATATTCTAATTATTGCTACAGTTTCCTTCCTGTTTTCTACAGTGACAGGTTGGGGTTGTGAAAGGAGGGGGAAAGGTCATGTTCGCTAAAGTAAAATCTTATTTAAATAATAGTCAGGATATGGCAGGAAGCAATATAGTCATAGTAATATGTGTGTGTACATGTATATACTTTTCAGATCTATAGTCTGGCAGCCCTAACTTCTGCCTGTTTTGCATTTATTACTCATGTAAGTGTTTAAAATGCCAGTTTTAGTAGTTTTTTTTTCTTTTTTTTCCTTTTTTTTTTTTTTTGCTAATCTCTACACTCTGCAGCAGTTTTGATCAGGTATTAACAGCAGCTGATGGTATTACAAAAAATCCTAAGAGACCTGATTCTCCTTGCTCAGCCCTTTTTATGCTCACTTAGAAAGTTAGCACTGTTTTACACTCTCTTTGCAATCACTTTGTACTCTCTGGAAGGAGAACAGAACTTTGCCTCACTTCCTACTTCTCTGGCTTTTCTTTGGAGCTTAAGGAGGATTTGGGCAAGTTTGATTGCGATTGACATTCAAAATGTCCCATAAGGTCATCAAGTAGCTATAAGAAAAGTCTTAAGTTGTGAGAAAAAGAGTGCTAAGTGTCAGTTCACCAAAAATACTGGAATTTGTTGTTTCGTTACTGTTATCTTTGTGTGTCCTTTATGACTTTTTTGAAAATACTGAGTTGCAGGAGAGCTTGCAGTCAGTCATGGAAAGAATAAATAAGGTAGAAAGAAAAGAATGCAGTTGTTGCAACAAATGACAAGATTTAAGAGCTAGAATAAAAAGCAGAAATTCAGGCTCAGACTGAAGTTTCTGTAATGTCTTCTAAAACTTATGAAGCACTTTAAAAGGGGTGAGAAATATCTTTGCATTGTTCTGGACACCAAATGTCCAGACTTGGGTCTCGTTAGGTATTGCTAAGGGGTTGCCTGCCACTCAGGAAAGCTGGAGATAGCGGCTTTTGTTTGTCAGGCAGTTTTAGCCATCAGTGAAATAGAATCTTTTTAATAGGTTAAGCCATATAAAGAGTTGAAGACGTTTACCTTTTTTTTTTCTTTTTAATTTTGCTTAGGTAGTGTCGCTACTCTGGCTTTATGTAAAATATTGTTATTTTAGAACAACCTGCTTTGAAAGGCACATCAATTACAATTTGGTACTTCTTTTAACAGAGGACTTCGAAAGATACTCAAAGCTGCACTCTAAAACACTGAATACTGTGCAAAGGAATAGTGTGACAAAGAAATTTCTCAGGATGAAAAGTGGGATAGGAGACCATATTGTTTCCCTCTCCTTATCTTTTTCACTGTTTATTTAGATTGGAAAGGACTTGGGAAGTCCTGTATTTATATTTAAGAGCACAGCATCCCATGGATGTGATTGCTTGGTAAATAGTTATCAAAATGGGCCACAGTACCCATAGCATTCTGTTTGGTTGTTTAAGTCTAGTTAGCCTTTGTACAAACTTAAAATTACTTATGTGAATCACTCTTAACTTTGTGACTCCTACATGTCAACAAGGTATCTCTGTTTTGAGAGAGTTGTTCTATTTATAGCCGGTGCTGACGTCTATCACAAACACACAACAAAAGTGCTTCCTTTTATCTGCCTTGCAGCTCGGTATGGGTCAGATCTCAATCTTTAAAGCCCACTGGTCCATGGGGAAAGGCTCCAGAGATCCGAGTATTATTCTTGTTTGTGTCACTGATTTGCACCATGAATTTGAGTAACGCGCTTCACCTCTCCAGACCAAATTCCCCACACCTTTTTTTCTTCTCTCACAGCTTTTGTGCATCTTATCAGGTTATTAACTCTAACTATGTGTTTGTATGATGCTCAGTGCCAACGAACCTGAGTATCAGCTGAAGTATAGCTACAATAGTACTACTAATAGCTTTTATGTAAATGGCCAAACGTACACTGGCTTTGGAAGTGATGACTCCATTTGCGTGGGCATTTCAGAAGTTGCTGCTGAGGTATAGCTGTAGTCAGATATGTTTTAATCATTTTATATAACTCTGGAAGGAAACTGCTATTTTACTGGGGTGCCAGAAAGTATATCTGAAGGGGCTGTGCTGTTCGAGACGGTGCCTGTACAAGAACCCCAATAGCAATGGTTTATGGCCAGGATTACTTAAAGAAGCTTTTAAGGCCGAGAATATGAAGACTGTATTTTCAGTGTACAGCTTCAGTAGATGTAATAATCTGGTCTGACAAGTAATTATATCACTTGATAATGCAATGCATTTTTTGCATTGTTCTCAATGATGAAAGTTAACTAATACCAGCAAATGTTTGTGAAACTTTTAGTCTGGTAAAACATTGAATTGGCCTTCAATTTGTAGCCTGTTTGAAGACATTGTTTAAGACTCCCATAGGCTTTGTTAGGCAGCTGTGTAAAAGGACTATATTTGTTTAACCCCAAAGAGCTGAATCCTAACTGATGTCAAGCCCAGTAATTAATCAGATGGCCTCTTCCCTTGTTCCAGTTGTGACACTTTTATAATTGTGACAGTTTTTATTCAGGAACGAATGAGGCCTGAATTTTGACTTCCAAAATTTGTGAAAAACAGGTGGAAAAAAAGATCTCTGTACAGAAATTCCTAACTTATGTTTAGAAAAGGTGTTTCCCACTCCTCCCTGGCACTTGCATTTCATCCATTGTTGCATTTTTTTGAGGAAGAAGATGACAAATTATAGGGACTGGAATCTTTTTGCTTTATGTTGGCACAGTATGTAGTAGCTGGATTTTGTCCTTTACTGTAGTCAGTGAGCTCTCCTGTAGTAATACTGTTAGAGGAACTCTGCTTCTCTTTCAGAAGCGTTGTTCTGTTTTGTTCAATGGTTTATGTATATTCCCTAGTTTTTCTGACCATAAACATCCTTGCATTTAGCGTCTCTACCTTTTAGTATATTTACACATCTAATATATGCATATCCATATGTATGTCGTATATAGGGATACCATACAATTATTATGCTTGTATAGTGATGTAGAAAGAAAGATCATACTCAGTTCCAAAATTAGCGGCTAGCACTACAGAAATGACAAAGCTGTCGTTTTCTCATCACTCACTGTTTTAAAATACAGCATAATCAATATTCCTCAAGGGAGAAAAATGGAAGTAAGGGTGCAATTAGCTTTCCATGAACTGAATTTATCTGTAACACCAGTGAAAGTGCACCTTACTAACTGATTAATCTCCAGCTGTTGCAGTTTACCTCTGACAGGTACCAGTTATAAACTGCTAAAAAGGCAATGGAACAGACAGGGAGATTTAGATTTCATAGGAAAGAAAATAGGGAATAAAGACAACGGCACTAGTATAAAGTGGCTATTGATGAAATAAAAACCAGGCTGACAGAACCTGAAGAACATTTTTATTACTGTGTAAAACAGTGGTTAATGTGAAGGGTCATATTTCCTTGCATGCTGAGAAAGGATGCAGTTGGTCACAAAAAGAAAGGCCTAAGAAAATATTTACATACAGTTCTTCTCACTTAAGTACTTGCCACAATATGAGGCTCCTCAGTGCTTAGTGAAATAACCGTAATCTGGTTCCTTTCCATGTAAATAGTGTCCTCATAATTCTACAAAGTGTATAATGAGTGGTGTTCATTACAAGAATTGTTTTTAATGGCTCCCCTCTGGAAGAGCTGGAGTAATTTGTCTCGCATCCTTGATGTTTCTCATAAATGCATCTCCAGTGGGTGGGACAAGAAGATAACTCTGGTAAGGAACTGCAATAAAGGAATGTTTAACTGTATTGAAGAATGGGTTTTATACCTGGGGGCTCAGTTTTGTACTGAGATAAATAGGGAAAAATCTTATGGGCTGCAAAGGGCATGTGTATGACTTTCAGAGGTCAGAACTGACCGTATAATTTGGAGATGAGATTTTTACACTACTCCCTGTAAAGCTATTTGGAAAGTGAACTATTTACTAGTGATTAGAAATAGATGTTAATAAGATTTTAATGGGGTTTGACTGTGTTGTTAGCTAAGACCTCAATGGAAATGAGCGTTTTCTAGGGAAAACCTACTGGAGAGTAAGCTTACCATTTAGTAATCTGGAATGCTAAATATGTTTAAAAATTATTTTAAGTGATTGTGTTTGTTAGCAGTAGTTTACATTTTCTGGGGGAAGAAAAGAGATTTCCTTGAAGGTACTTGTGAAAAGCAGCAGAAAAACAGAAAAACTGAACACCTAAAAACCTCAGAATGTGCTGGAGAAGGGACGTATTTCCTGCAACCACAATAATAGTTGGATTTTTTTTTTTTTGAATGAAGAACTTTATTTATTTCCTACTGATAATTTTTCAAGCTTGATATTTTATGAATCTTGCTGTGAATGTGGGATGAATTATTTTTGTTAAATGTGTCTCTCTTCTAGATTCTTTAGAATCTTATTACTAAGACTGATGGCTTTTCCCCTTCTCTCTTTTTTTCTTGGTCGTAACTTGTTCCCACCTATGTGTTTTTATTGTGTGATGCACAACTAGTGCTTGCTAAACATATTTTTGGGAAAGGATTGACCATGTTTTGGTCTTGTCAACAGATGTGTAAAAATGAAAATCTGACAACCCATACTGTGCTTTTTTTTTTTTTTGGTCTTTTTTTCTCTATGCCAACCATATGATACCAAGGTTGTGCTCGTTATCCTCAATGGCTCTTTCTCAGGTGTGCCTCATTGTGCACAGGGGTTACAGGACAGGCAGAGACGAGGATGCCTGGCACCACTGCTGTGCAGATTACACACCAAATACCATTTCAATGGCATCCTTCTCTTGTAGGACATGCGAAGTAAGAAACTGGAGCCATGCAAAGTGAGTGAAGATCTCACCTGCTCTATCAGCTGAAGTTTTAGCAGTTTTCTCTCCCCCTGTGAACCTATTTATGTCCTAGCCCATAGAAATGTTAATTGTGGGTGTGGAAACATGCAGAACAAGAAGATGGCTCTGAAAAGCTTTGCAGCCTAAACAGAAATCGGGGACAGCAGATTGATAGAGTCAGACCAGGCAATACAAAGGAGTAGTCAGATGGGTGTGAGTAGTGTGACGATCTGTGGCCCCAGCTCCTGAAAAGCCCGAGTGCTGCCAACTCTGGCCCAATAGCTTTAGTAGGCCTGAGAGCAAGATGGAGGTTGAAGGAGAGATTCGTAGCAGAGCGACGAAGTTTTGTGCAAATATTTCTCAGGAGGTTTTCCTGGTTGTTCACGTGCTTCTCTCGGTGACGGCGTTCACAATGCCGAGCGGCGTTACGGCCTGCGCAGAGCTGGGAGGTGCTGTACTGATTCATCAACGAGAGCTGAAGAGGTCGGGCTGTGGAGAGCCTTGCGAGAAAAGGAGCTTGTGTTTGTTTGGCTAGAGCAAACCTGTGACCTGTCATTGAAGGGTGCAGTCTCTGAGGATTAAGGGAGTGTTTTTGATATACAGCGAATGCTCACAGGACCCTGAAGATGGCTTTGAGTCTTTGTGCCAGATGCCAGCTGTGCATTTCAGGACACAGTCTTCTCTTCTCTGAGGCGTGATTTAATCTGGGGAAGCTAAGGAGCTTTCTTTTCTGGAAGAACAGGGTGAGCATTTCCGTGGATGTGCGGCCTAGAACAGCAGCCTGCTGCAGATTACTGCACCTAAAATCAGCAGAGCCCCCCCAAAGTGTACGCTTTTACTATATCCAGTCTGTTGGCTTTACCTTTTGCATGGTGTGCTGCGGTGGTTACATTTCAGCAGAGGTGGGTGAGCCAGAGCAGGTTGTTCCAAAGGTGGAAGGCCACTGAAAACCTGCTGAGCAGCTTCGGATGGCTGACCGGAGAGAGACGATAAGCTGAAATCTGACCTCCCTTACTCTGCAGTTCAAGTGTACAGAGTCTGCTCCTGGGAAGGATTCGGTCTGCTCCGAGCACCTTCGGCTGTCTGAAGGAAGCCTGAGCTGTGCCTGAAAGCCTGGCCAGCTTGCTGACCGGCTGCGCTGCCCCTGCTCCGGCTTCCAAGGATGATTCCGAGCTCCATGAACATCCTTTTACAGTAATTGCGGTTGGATTCATGAGCAGCACAGGTCAGAAACAGGAAATGTCTGTAAGGAAAGGTTTAAGGACCAAGTTAGCTACTTGGAGAAATTGTATTCATTGGGCAGCATGCACTGCAAGATGTTGTTATGGCCATTGGTGTACAAGCTAAATGCTCCTTTATGTGTTTTTTCTTGGGTGTTCATGTAGGGACAGAATCCAGAGTGGTGTTGGGGTGCATATTAGCTTGGTAATTCGTTGTCATTTATTAACTTGTACCTGGAGCAGAGAGGCAGGGCGGGTAGAAACTGATAGTCCTTCCATAAGGCTCTTTACCTTTAAAGGCAAAGTCCATATAGTTAGTATTTCTTATCAGAGAATCGAGCACGTATGGTGTGAAAGGATCTGTGACTTGGACATACAAGGGGCTTATCTTCAGAGAGAAAGGTATGGCTTTTTTACTTAGGGGTAGCTAACAAGCGTCAGTTGTCCCAAGATAAAACGTAAGGACTAGGTGCTTTTGTTTTAATTCTAGATAAACTTGCAAAGTCAGCCAAATGGGAAGGTAGGACTGGCTTACTTTACAGGGTTTACATTGCAATAAATCTACAAAGCTGGATCTTTGCTGTGTTTTTCTCTTGGGATAACAGATATCTATTACTTAACCCCAAACATAACCTCACCTTTTTAAAATATGGAGACAAATTCAGGCATGAAAGGCATCTGAAGCTGTTCCTGAAACGTTAAAGACTTAGCATTTTTTAATACAAGGAAGAATTTGGATATACTGGTATAGTAGGGGAGTTAGTTACTTTCTATTAGTATAGAAAGGACTGCTGGAGGTTGTCTGGTCCGATCTGCCTCCACTTAGAGTAGGACCAATTTTGAAGTTAGATCAGGTTGCTAATCCTGTAATCCACATCCTCTTTATGATACTGTGAATTAGTTTGTGGCTTCTATTTTTGTATATTTGACTGTAGGGATGACCTGCAGCTTCAGTGACATCATAGCAACCTTTGCACTTTTTAAGATGAGCTCTTTGCTGGGTCAGTGGTAATTTTTGCCTGTGACTTAATGGGATCAAGACTAGACATAGGTTTCAGCTTGTTTTTTTTTTTTCTTTTTTCTAATTCCATCTATACTTAAGATGAAAGATCCCTTTTGAAGGCCCTAACATAATACATTTTGCAGGGTGTACTAAAAACTGGTAACTGCAAACTATAAAAATGGTAAGCTTTCAGTCAAAGAGGAAGCAAGACAGAAAGAAACAGAGTGACCTTGATTAAACATTTAGACTCACCAGTTCACAAACCATAACTTTAGTAATTCTACTTTGTCCTTTCCCAGTTATAATTAAGATCATAGATGCCAGACTAAACATTAAAAAAAGAAAAAAAAAAAGCAAGCAGAAAATTAAAGCAAAAAAGTAGGGGTACTGTCAAGCTGTAAGATTTTACACAGAAAGGTGCTTTTCAAAAATTCTTCATGAACAGTAGTGCTAGGAAGATACATAAACCATTAAGTTAGTGGAACTGACTGTTGTGAGTTGAATTAGAGATTTAATTTTAACTGGGATTACTAGAACTTGGAATTGTTGTTTCTTCTTTAAAGCAGACTCCTGTGCCATTCCAGAATGGGGGATACGTATAGCAGAAATGTTAAATTAAAAATATATTCCAGATATTGAAAGTAATTTTAAATATCTCGGTTTGCTTGTTGACAGTATTTTGCTTGTTGACAGTAGCTTGCTTTAATGCTTTGACACAGTTCATCACTAACTTCCTTCACAGGTATTAATATATCGTGTATTTTAAAATACTAATGAAGAATTGCTTTTTGTTTTACGTTAATAGCCGCCGTTCTGGCCAGTATACAATGAACCATGACAATTCCAAGAAGACCCCGGATGGAGCGTCATTTGACCGCTCAGGTTCCCAGGACTCCTTGGATGAACTGTCTATGGATGATTATTGGAAGGAACTTGAAAACATCCATGAAACCAGAGGAAATAATCATGAGGAACGAGAAGCACTTGTAGTGAAAGAGCCAGATGGTAATGAAAAATATTGTTGTGAATGATCATCAGTGTGCTGATTTAGGGATTTTCTTTAAGTGTTATTGCAAGAGACTGCACCCACCAAACATAAATCGAGAAAGGGGTTACTCTGTTGAACATGCACTGTTGAAAATTTAGTTGCCTCTGATACGTATCACCAGAAATAGGCAGTGCACTGAAAGAGAATTGTATTGGAAATAAGTAAAAAGCTGGTTTTCCTTTAAACAGTAGTTGCAGAAAATGAGAAAGATGCCTGTACTTGCAGATCATAAGAATCATAAAGCTTAATTTGCAGTTTACTTTGTGTAAGTTTTTCATTATTGTAGCTCTTGTGGATAGAAACCTCACACTTTAGAGGACAAGCCAATGACTAACTGTTTAAGTTTAGTGAGTAACTTCTAGACTTATAACTGTCTTGGCTGTTCAGTTGTATTATTTTTGTCTCTGAAGCATCATTCCTGAGGGCGTGATCTTAGAATAAGCTGGGCAATTTCCTTATTTTTCTTGTCCTATCAGACAAAAGAGAAGTAACATCCTTAATTCCACTCTTCTCTCAAAAAAAATTTTTTTAACTTTGCAGTATCTGCCCCTCTCTGATTCTTACAAGAGGCCCACAGTCTCAGTAAATGAAAACAGTGAGCTTAGCGTTTTGGTATGGCCCCTCTATGATTGAGAATGTGCTTTGTTAGCTCTCGAAGGGATTTGTGCATCTGCCTCCTAAGGCGCTTATGAATATCACCACTATTGACAAGCACTCTGAGGAGGGTAGCAGCCTGGCCTCTGGAGAAAGCAGCAAGTCTCCAAGCCCAAATGTCTGGGGAGCAGCGCATCTGATGGAGTTTTCTGATGGCGAAAGAGAGGTTTTCTCCTGGGCAGCAGAGCCTGTTCTGCAACGCATGAGCCTCTTTTCTTACTCCAGCTCAATGATGCTGATACTCCTTCAGGCTCTGCACTCCAAAACCCACCATTTCCTTTTTTACTTCTATATAGCCTTCTTCCCCTAGTTACCTCTCCAGCTCCAGCTGCTGACTCTGGCAGTGCTGGCACGAAGCCCAAGTGAGTCAGCTCAGCTGAGTTGATGAGCTTGACCAGATGTTGCTGTGCCCCACACCTTGCCTTATGTGCAGCACCTCGCTTGAACAAGTACTCTTCAACGTGTGGGGCACTGCACCTGGCCCACAGGCTGCCCGGGCAGGGGGCTCGCTTGAGACGCGGCCATGCAGGGGCAAGGCAGGGGAGAGACAGGGTATGCCTCACTCAGGTCTGCTCTGGAGAATAGGCATGGACCTCCTTTCTAGCCCTAATACCAAAATCTGCAAGAGTTTTGTCAGAGACTCAGGAGGGGTTGATGGCATTCAGCACAAGCTAGACTGCTACAGACAGAACTTAGTGTCAATATTTAAAAGAAAGTATCATTAGAGACAGCTGATTTCAGAAGCAGACGTTTTGGCATTGGTGACAGTACTTAATCGCTTTCTCCTCCTTCATGTGCAGTGGTCTGTCAATAAAGGATACCTTACCATCTGTAAGACTAAAGCAACAATCATTTTGTGGGCTGTCAGCAGTCTGGAGACCATGTCATGAGAACTGATTAAAAACTAGCATTAAGGTGACTCCTGTAACCTGGTTTGTCCTTCATTAAATTGAGCTAGTGGAGAGCTGTAGGATTAATGTATCAAGAAAACTGGGCAGAACCATGTCAGTAAAGGAGCTAAAAAGATTGAAGTTTGAACTAAAAATCAATGAAGCAGCAATGATCAGAGGCTTTCAGGCTTTCCCATACACGTTTGTATCTAAGTAGCATTTATAAAATGGTATATGATTTAATAGAAGTGCTGTCAATTATGATAAAGATTGTCCCATAGCAATCTGTATTGGATTAACTATTTTAAAAGCCTTGATATAATATGTTAACCATTTTGAAGAACTTTACAAACAACAGCTTTTTTCCAGGTCATGTCAGTGTAAAGAATTGCCCTTTATTGTGGATCCCTGTAGACCTTTCCCTGTGAACTGCACTAGCTTTATCCTGTTATTATAATCTGCTGTGCTTAACAATACTGGAAAGCCAACATTTACTCCCTTTTCTCTTTGCCTGGCTCAGAGGGAGAACTGGAAGAAGAATGGCTGAAGGAGGCAGGTCTGTCCAATCTGTTTGGCGAGAGCACGGGTGATTCCCAAGAAAGCATGGTGTTCCTGTCCACATTGACCCGAACCCAGAAGGCAGCCGTAGAAAAGCGAGTAGAGACTGTCACACAAACCTTGAGGAAAAAGAACAAACACCACCAGATTCCTGATGTCAGAGATATCTTCAGGCTACAAAGTGACCCAAAGGGAAAAGTAAGTTCCTGGCTGTCATTTCTTTGATGCTGACAGAGAGGAGACAGGGACAGGTAGGGGTGGGGGGAGAGGAGAGGGAGACAGAGACACAAAAGGGCTATTTCCAGAAGATCTGTATCTAACTTTTTACCAGTTTCCAAGGGAAATTCTTACTGTATTTATGGGAGTAGCATTGGTCCAGACTTGACATTGTATTATGTACGTAGAAAGGAGTATGTATGTTGGTCTCATGTTATGCAAAGGGGATTAATAAAACAACCACTCCGTGGTCGTGAAACTGATTGGATTTAATTTTAACCCAGGCACAAAAATCATGACAACAAACACCAACCAGAAGCCCACTTTTTAGTTGGTAGTGCCTACAGTCATTCTGGGAGGTCTGCCGTATAGGGGGCAATTCATCTTATACTTACTAGTGTGCTAGTTTCTTTTTTTTTTTAAAAAAAAAAGGGAAATAAAGGGACATCAACCTAACCTCTTCTTTTTTTGGCTAGGTGGTTATGCTTGTTGGCTGGGGACTAGACCCCTATACTAACTTCCAGGGCCCCTGCATGTCGTTAAACTGCATGTGTTGAGCTGCACTGACAGGTCCTGAAGGGTCCCTGTTTCCTCTCGTGGTGTATTGAACAGAGGAGCTCCTCTCCCTCATGCAGGAAAGGGGAAGGAGGGAAACAGAGACTATAATTAGAATTCCTCTTCTGCAAAGAAGCGTGCGTCCTCTCTACTCCCCCAAAAGTAACCAGACCTTCAGCTGCCAGGAGACACGGGCTGGATGGCAGTACACCGCTAGCTTGCCAGATCCCAGCCCCATCCCTCGTTCTTTCTCCTGCTGCTGCCATGCAGTGCATCGCAGTGGCAGGGGAAGCACGGTGGCTTTTGAGAGGAGTTCATTTCCTCCCTCCCCCAGCTGCTTCCTCTCCTTGGGCAGCTCCTTTCAAATTCAGCAGAGGTGAAATGTAGTGGGGGAAGTTTGTAAGCTCAAATGTATGTTCTGCAGGCAAAGCTTCCCTTTTGCTGTTCTGCTTTGCATGTGGTTACAGAAGAGAAACTAACTCCATAAAAGATTTCCGGGATCTGTTTTGGAATTGACTACACCTAAAACTTACAAGATCAAATAGGAGAGCAATTTGGGTAGAACATCATATAGCTTAAAGCAATATAATTTCCCTTTCACGTATATTATTTCAGTCAAGTACAAGAAATACTCATGTTCCTGTTTAAACTACACATTGTAATGTCTGAAGATCATATGTTACAGTGTTCTGTAGACTTCTGTTTCTCTTAAACTACATGTTTTGATATTGATGATATCAAAGAGAAGTAATGCAAACAGACAGATGATTGTAGCCATGTAAGATGTATATAACAGACAGTCAGGATATTGATTAAATACAGAAATAAGTAAAAAAAAAAACAAACTTCTAAACCTCTCTCCTTGACTGAAATAAAACAATATAAATGTACATCCTCAAACCTATACTTCATTCTTTTCTTCAAAGTAAGATAATTATTCTGAAATCATTGCCTGTGCTTATTTATCTAATCTGTCACAGAAAGCCTGTAGTGAGGTACTTTGTGCAACCTCCTGAGGTAACTTGTTTCAGAACTTTGTTACTCTCCCATCATTGGAAAGCTTTTTATGTAACAAAAGAGGACTGAAGCCATCTACAGCTGTATGAAGTCATTCCAGTTTAGTAACAGCCTCTGAAAATCCTGTAACTTCCCTTCACCTGGGGGAAAGCAGGAGGAAAGGTAAAACAATAGGCAGTATTGTGATGTTTCTGCTGTTTCCTGCCGTATTCCTGCCAAAGAGAAGCTAGACTTTTGGTACCTTGACAGTTTCCCAGTCTGTTGTGTGTTTCCCAGTCCGCTGCTACTGATATGTAGAACAGTAATTATTTTCTGAGCAGTAATATTGCCTTTCCAGCAAACTATGGCTTCAGGTCAAAGACTACATGTTCTTATCCCTTGCAACACTGGAAAATTAAGTCTTATACTCACTTATCATTTTAGGAAGAGAGGGAATGGACTTAATTACCTATGTCTTAATTACCTAGATTTCAGATCCCCTTAGACTTTCTCAAAAGGATTTTGACTGAAACATACAGGTGTGCTTCTGCATACTCTTTGATTGCAGGAGTATGTGTTTTAATCCTGCACAGAGTCAAAGGAGTTTCTACAACCCTGTATTTGGTTTTTATAGACATGCATATTTATTGTTCCTTTCTTAGGTCTGTGATGGAAGTGAACCCTCAGCTGTAAGAACAATTGAAAACAAAAATGAAACACAGGATGAAACAAAAGGTAATGCCAGACAGAAATTTTGTTTTTCTCTTCTTCTGTTTGTAGTCTTTCAGTTTCACAATCTACTACTTAAGTCCTTATTTCAAGTAACTTTTCAGCAAAATAAAATGAAATTCATACGAGAAAACCTGTTCTAGCGTGTGTTGTTGTGCACTTGTAAAGTTTTTAAGTATGGCTGTAGGTTGTGTCCTTTGAGCCATCTGGGAAACCTTGTTTTTTACCAGTGATCATCTTATAATGAAGTCATCTGGGAGAAGTCTCCTCTCATAGCTTATGCTTAGGTCTTTCCTGATCCTTAATTTATCCCTTCTGGTTTATCTCTGCTGTACAGTACAGGAAATGAAGCACTATACATAAGCTCATCAGAGCATACAAGAGAACAAAAACAAATGGACTATAAACATACAACAAAGGCAAGAGCTGGCTGTATGTATCCAGCTCAAAATGAAGAAGAAACAGGACCAGAAGAAAAAAGTTGTTTACCTTTTTAAGGAAAATGAAAAGGAATTAGCATTCTGTGTGTGTGTAGGACTGGGTAGTGTTCAACAGCATGTGATTATGCAAGAGGGGTGCAATACCCATGAAAGACCTGCAGAACTTCCCCCTTCCTCTCACCACCGTGTAGGACAGAGCATAACAGAAGCCCTTGGCTGAATCCATAGTTTCTGTTTTGAGAGTATGAATTTTGATGAAAGACTTTGACAAAGCTTTCTGCTGTTCTTCAGTGCCAATAAAAAAAAAATGCTGCCCTCTATCATCTTACATTTCTTTGAAGTGGGGGTGGCACTACACTGCTATACCATCGTACCTCTCACTGTAATGATCAACACAGTAACTGGCAGCCATTTAAGCTTTAAGATACTGCATTGCTTTTCTCCGTTGTTTGTATGTCTTTTTTTCCTTCTTCTAGTAGACTGGATAGCATGTAGGCATACTGGACCCTACAGTCTCCTTAAATAGTCAGGCAGGTAGATCAAGTTTCCTACTGCAAGTTACTTATCTGTAATTAAGCCACCAAATACAATTCTGCTCCAGTTTTAGAGTACTGATATGTAGTATTCTGGAAAAAATGGTTGCTTTAGGATTAGACTTAAAAAACAGCAATAAACAATACAGGATGTGCTTAGAAGTTGAATTGGGAGAGATGAATATAAAACAGTTCTGAATATCACTAAAACTGTGCGTTTCCAGAAGTGTTGTTAATCCTTCCCTCCCTCACTCTCAGCAAACCTCACTGGAATAAGAACAGTAAAAAAAATGGGAGGACTGCCAGGCTGCTGGTTCAGCAGAAGGGAAGGAAGAGATGCCTGGTGCTTGTGTCAATAAACTGCACCGTAGGATTCAGAGCTGGAAAATTACCAAGCAATTATTACAGAGTTTTTATCACATCTGGTTCTTTTTTTCCAGTGGCCCTGATGAACCCTGCAGAAGTGGGAAATTCTGAAAGGCAAATCCCATATGCTAACTCTCCACAGCACAGATTGTGATGTGGATGGCAAATGCAGCCTGCTTACATCCTGATACGCTTCTGCTCTTGTCAACACGCTAAAGTGGGCTCTGCTCCCAAGATTAGAGCATGAAGAAAAAACATCCAAGTTCAGTAGTGTTAAAAGCATTGCACCTGTTTCAGTGCTGTGCTGTGATCTTTCCTCCAGAATGATGGGCTAATTAGTGTTATACAAACAGTGAACAAATTTAAGGCAAAAAGTAAACAATGCCTGATATTTCAGAGATACTAAATATTTATGAAATCCAAATCCAAAGGCATTATTTTAAAATGGAAACTCCCTTTAACAAAGAAGTAGTACCAGTTTTACCTGAAAAAATATGAACACCATCTCAGGCATTATAAAAAAATCCAGGGCTTAAATGGAGATGTTGTTGGATTTCTTAAGGCTGTTGAAGTGAATGAATCTCTTTGGACCTTCTCCAAAGGTGATGACTCTGCTTCTAATTTGGTATTTGAATGCAGCATTCTCAAGTGCTTCTGCCAGACTGAGCATACATGGGCTGTGTGAACCTGTGCTCATTCCTCCTTTCTTGCCTGTCCGACACACCTTGTTTCTTGCCTGAATAATGTAAGCAGGCTCAGGGGATAATACAAAACCATTATCATTTTTGTTCTTTTCTGCCTGATCCTGATCAAACACAACAGTTTAATAAGTTCCTAAGTTTCTTCTGTTAATAGATGCATATTTGAGTTTTTTGGAAGGACCCTTACTTATGGGCTTTAAGTGCTTCTTTGTTTCCTGTAGGTACAGAAAGTGTCTACAAGAAACAAAAAGAAAATTCTGATAATACACAAGAATTCTTCACAAGAAACATTCTTAATACACAATTCCTGTGTATTAAGCTGTCAAAATATGTTATTTTAACAATCCATAACACTCAAAATCCCGCAAAGCTAGCAATGTGTTTAAAAGCTACAAAAGAAAAAATGTAATTCTCTTTGGATGCCTGTGCAAAGGAATAAATATCCATGTGGCTGAAACATCTCAAGAAATAAAAAGCAAAGAATAAAGCAGATGAAAAGCTAAGTACTCATTGGCTTAAATAGGGGAACAGCAAAATTCAGTTTACTGTGGGACTGTAGTTGTCCTTCTAAATACAGTGGGTTAGCTGCAAGGGAAGAATGTTAGATGAAACCTCTGTATAAGGGGAACTTCAAAGCATAATGATCTGGCAAATGGATGAAAGAACTGAGTGTACTATGTGTAACATGAGGGAAAAGAGCTGTAATATTTGCTTCTTGATAGGAAAGACTGAAATGTAGTTGTATTTTTTTAATTGAGTTTGTTTCTGCTTTTCATTTTGCTTGATAAATAAGGAATCTATGGCTGGAATGATACAGTGCTAGTGAAAAGATTATAAACATTTTTATTTTCTATTTAAAGTCAGCTATGAATTAACATTATAGATAAACGTTTTGTCAGTTAAAAAAATCAGCCGTTCTACCTTTCCAATTATCAGTTAGGATCTATGAGTATAACTTTATTGGTATACTCTAGCATTCTCTAGCAAAACAAGGAAATAGCAAGGTTGACACTTCCGATGTTTTCATGTCCTATTAGAGAGAAACCCCAAACCCAACCCCCCAGCCCAATCCTGAAGAATTTTCATCATTTTATGTTGTCTTTAAATAGCACTGTGAACCAAAGAAGGAGTACAGGGCTAATTTAAAATGGCCACCACATTCTCATAGACAATATTTACGTTTCTGTATCACACTTGCATTTCTCTCATGAAATGTTGCGTGCAGTTGACAGGCTGACAGAACACTGCTTCCTCTTACAGCTGCTTCCTAGTTAATAAATGCACAACAATAGGAACAAGGCTGTACAATCAAGAAGAAACTCCCTGCATCAGCAGCAGTCGCAGACTTTTAAAATGTGTACACCATTACCAAGGCACCTGCTTTAGGCAGTACCTTAGCATGATCAGAGGACTGAAATAGGAGCTACTGCTTTATTGTTTGTTAACATCAGATCATCAGATCCGTCCTATGCTGGTAGGAAGTATGTAGGTCACGTATAGGCTACATTAGCATGACAGAAGTGCTGGGGGGACAGGAAACTGCTTTCCTTCAGTTCAGATGCATTAAATGGTTTACATGATGTATGTAGGTATATGCACATGGAGGCCAGAGATCGAAGCCAGAGAAGAATTTGACCTTGAGTGTATTTGGTTCCTGAGGTCTCATGTATCTATTTACTGAAAGGAGTGGCTCTAGTTTCAGGATCAGCTTAATCTTTAGCGTATGCCTCAGGAGTCTTTCAGGGTCTATTGAAAGTCAGCAGATGCCACTCTGAAAAGAGAAACTGGAAAGACACAACAGGTACATTTTGGAAAAGTTTTATTCTACATCTCACAGCATTGCTTGGTTTTAAGTAGAGTCAAACATGTTAACTCAAATCCATCTCCTCTTTCTGGAACTGTCTCAGCTCTAGATCTATTAAATTGAAGTGAGAGTGGCTGCATTAAACATTGTGCCCTACCAGGTAGTGGCTATTGGTGGCTTCAGCCATTTTTCTGTCTGTCAGGACCCCTGAGTTTGGCCCTAACAGATGGAGGTAGGGAATTTTCAGGATTCACTCTAAAGCATAGCAGCGACTAGTCTTGTTTTATGTATCGGCTTTCAATTAGAGGCAGATATGATTCAGAAAAAAATTCAAGTTGCTATAATTTTTTTTTAAGCTTGATGCTTTGTATGTTATTTGGGTTGCATGTTTGCAGCTCAGCTGTTTAGCACGCCACTGGAAGTATCAGTGTAGAGCAGCACTTCCCTGATGCCTTCGCCCGTAATCAGCCTAACCGCAGCCTTTCCCCTGCTTCGAGGTCAAATGTTGCTGCAGCTGTAACTATTCTCTGGGAGATTTTCTGGCTTTGTTTAGCATGGTTATTCCAGGCCATACAAAAATTTCCCACAGTGGTGTAAAGAAACGAATCTGTTATGTTACACTATATTCATATACAAAAGCATACACACTGCTGATGGTTCTCCTCAGCTCATGTACATTTCCGTCCCACTTTTTCTGCAATTGTTGCATGTTATCTTTGAACAGGCTGCAGTCTCCTGTGGGTGGAAGTCAGTGGCAGAATCATGGTCCCATTGAAATGAGCAGTATTAATTTGCTTATATTTGCTCTGGTTTTAGGAAAGTTTGAATTTAAACACAAATTCTTCAAGGTATTTGGAATGTCTTGTAGGAGTAACCTAGTTCTGGCTGTGTCCTTTAAGAAGTACTACATCACAAGTAATGCTGGAGAGATCAGAGTCTTTCTCTGGCTAAATTATCTTTGGTGCTTTGTATTAAATCCTATTATTTGTATATAATTTTCCTTTTGCTTCTTTCCCGATATCTTTTAACTTCAGACTGAAAAATCTGTTGTTGATTTCCTATGTAGAAGTAGACTTCTTCTATTTCTAAAAGCAGAACTGCCTCTCCAGATTTTTCCTTCTGTTTTTTCTTCTTTTTTTTTTTAAACAAAAAAATATTCCAAATTTGTCTAGTTTTTAGGCGATGTATAAGGAACAAAGAAAGAGAAGTAAGGTTGTTCTGTTCTTAGTCCTTCCCTGTATCATAAAGCGTGTCAAGACAGTTTTGAGGAATCTAGACTTTTCAAACTGAGGTGAGGACAGGAATGTCAGGACAACAACATGGTCTGTATAGTCCCCATTACTCCCAGATGTTACTCGCAGATTCGTGGACTGGATGAGCAGGCATTGAGGTGGATTGGAAACTGGCTGAATGGCTGGGCCCAGAGATCAGTTTGCAGAACAGGTGGTGGTCAGTGGCACAAAATCTAGCTGGAGGCCACTCACTAGCAGTGTACTCCAGGGGTCAATACAGGGACCTGGGGGTCCTGTTGGACACCAAATTGAAACATGAGCCAGTAATTTGCTCTAGTGTCAAAGAAGGCCAATGGTATCCTGGGCTGCATTAGGAGGATTGTTGCCAGCAGGTCAACGGAGGTGATCTTTTACCTCTTCTGCTCAGCACTGGTGAGGCCACACCTGGAGTATTGTGTCCAGTTCAGGGCTCCCCAGAACAAGAGAGACATGGACATACTGGAGAGAATCCAGTGAAGGCCCACAAAGATTGTGAAGGGACTGGAACACCTCTCCTATGAGGAAAGGTTGAGAGAACTGGGACTGTTCAGCCTGGAGAAGAGAAGGCTCAGGGGGAATCTTATCAATGTCTACAAATACATGAAGGGAGATGCAAAGACACAGCCAGGCTCTTTCCAGTGGTGCCCAGTGCCAGGACAAGAGGCAGTGGACACAAACTGGAACACAGGAGGTTCTGTTTAAACATCAGGAAGCACTTCTTTACTGTGCACGTGATGGAGCACTGTCACAAATTGCCCAGAGAGTCTGTGGAGTCTTCCTCCTTGGAGATCTTCAAAAGCCACCTGGGCATGGTGCTGGGCAAGTGGCTCTAGGTGACCATGCTTGAGCAGGTGTTTGGACCAGATAACCTCCACAGTTCCCTTCCCACCTCAAACATTCTGTGATTCTGTGATGTTAATGTTTTGGATCGTAGAATAAACATTGTGTTTTGCTTCTGAAATTATGACTGCAGAAAAAAAATGCTGTTTTGGTTGCAGGATGTTACAGTCTTTGAGGCTGGAAAGTGTTTGATGGCAAGAAACTTCTGATGCCAGAGCTGTTTGGCTCTGGAAGATCCTGGTAATCTGCTGTTTATTTGAGGTGGATTGCTTTATCTTTTCATAATAGAAAAATAGGAGAAAACCGCATGCTTTGGCAGAATTATTCTAGAAAAACTACAAGAGATGGAGCCTTGTAAGAAGCCAGATTTTCAACTGGCAAAAAAATGGAGAAGTCAGTGCATTTGCAACTAGAAAGTCTGTCCCTTGCACAGAGTTAATTTCTGCATGGTTTTAAATGCTTACTCATACACATAGTGATGCTCAACGCTGCTGCTGTTGATTTTTATTTTTTCTACTCTGTTTTTAGGTCCTAAGTTCAGTCTTGGAACTAATGAGCAGAAGAGCCCGCTTGAAGACATGCCATTTTCAGAAACTGATATCAATTTGGAGATACCGTTTGCAGAACAGGCAGCTAATCTCAAAGACAGCTCAGTAGGCAAAATGTGCAAAGGTGGAGGGAGTGACACTCTTCCCCTCGTATGTGTTTCCTATTTATTATTCTCATTGTTTGTTTTCACTAGTGAGTGGTACTGTTTAGATGATATTTTTCTGATACTGGGTGAATTAGGTTTAAAAGGACGTTGTCGGACCTAACTTTATGGGGATAAACCTTCTCAAGATAACTCCTTTTGGGGAACAGTATTCTCAATAACATGGAAATTACTACTTTTATGCCTATGTATGTTGTTGTTCTAGCAAAACCCACTTTATGTGTACACAATAATGGACTAGTAATATTAAGCTGGAATAGTGGCTTAGTTGTAGTTGTACACAAACTGTATCCTTATTTCATTCATTTACAGCCCCTTTACCTGTTATCTGAGGTGAGACGCTTTATCTCTGTAGTAGTAATATCTGTCATCATTTAAAAAGGATTGGCGGATGCTTGTGGAAACCTTGAGCAGTTATCCAATGCAGATAGGTGAGGGATGAAAACGAAGAACAGAATGGCCTATAGAAGCCTAAAGTGAAGTGGCGGGAGGCTAAGTATTACTTTGTGCTGTTTTACTTTCCAACCAAAAGACAAGGCTCATTCTGAAAGAATCCAAATAAATACAAGGGAATATCCTCTAAGGTGTTCTGTCAGTGATCTTCGGGCATCTCTTTAAGGACCTCTCATTGCCTAACAGCTCATGAACATGCAGTTACGTATGACCTGTAAACTAATGACTGGTGCAAAAAACATCTCTTTTGTCTAACAGTGTGTCCAAACACATCTGAGTAGACATAGTGACTGAAGTAATAACGTTTCACAGTTCTTCAGACACTTAATTTAAATAAAGACATATGCAGTTCTTTGAATAGTAATTACCCCGTGTATCCTAGCTTAAACATTATAAACCAGACACTCCTGGATGTTTAGAAATGGGTTCTAAAGTGTTTGAGTCACGTTTCTATACGTGACTTATAACAAGGAAGCGATAGCTACAGTCTAGCCTACTTCTGTATACTTATATACATGCATACTGCATACGTTAGCTGTACCTTTAGCCAGGCTTATGAAAGATTGCTCAAAGGCTCATGGCTGTGGGATTTCTCCTTCAGTGATGAAAGGAGTGGCAAAATGATAGGAAGAGGAAGGGAGTTACCTATTTAAATCTACGATTTGTATTCGTTGCGCCTTCATCATTGGCAGCTATTTTAAAACATTTATGTTTGTGCAAGTCAATGAAACATCAAGGCAGGAAACTGACTACATATCTACAATTTGTAAATTATGTTTATGTGCAGTTTAGGTGTGTACCGTTGTAGCAATGGACCATAGCCACCAATTCAGCTATGCTATCTCTGGGTCTGTACAGGATGAGAAAATCATTCTGGAGTACAATATTTGTTCTTTCCAAATAGAGAGGAAGTCCTTTCAACATTCCTGCTTTGAGTCATGCATGCTGCTAATGTCAGGCACAGGCAATAGTCTTACTTAGAAGCCTGCTGGTGAGAGATGGGGTTAAAAAAGCCCTGTCAGCTAGGAAGCTCTCCCTCTCCCTCTCCCTCTCCCTCNCCCGCTTTTCTCTTTCCCTTTCCCCCTCCCCCTCCCTCTCCTTCTCCATCTCTTTCCCTATCTCTATCCCTATCCCTATCCCTATCCCTCCCTCTCTCCCTCTCTGTCTGAACTCAGTTCTTTATATTGATCTCTGACTACAGCTTCTGAGTATTTATTGCAATAGAAATGATCCATCATTATGGTTCCCCCTGCCCTAATAAGGGAAGCCCTTTATTCTTATTCATATGGCAGTCAAATGTTTTATTTTGTGTAAGTGCAGAAGGATTTCTATCCCAATTGTACGTGCATAGGATTGTGCATGGACAGCTATTTCCACAGCTATAAATTGCAAAAGGATGCAGAAGGTGGGTGGGTGGGGTTTACAAGCAAGACAAAGCCAAACTCTTGTTGGAGGTGCCCAGTGAAAGGACAAGAGGCAATGGATACAAGTGGCAACAAGGAAAATTCTGTTCTGCAAAGAAGAAAGTCCCCATGAGAGCGTTAAGCACTGAAATGGGTGCCCACAGAGGCTGCAGAATTTATGTTATTGGAGGTTTTCAAAATTCAGTTGGACAATACCATGGGCAAACTGATCAGACTTTGAACTTAGCCTTGCTTTGAGTGAGTGGTTGGATTAGATGACCGCCAGAAGTTACTAGGAACCTATGATTTTAAGATTGTCTGTTTTGCAAACTATTTGGTGGATTCGTCCATGATTTAGTTAGTAGCAGCAGGCTTTGCGATGAAAGGTTGGGCCCTGAAGGGAGCACAGCCTTTGAGCTAAGTAATTTGTTATGACTTGGGTTATTCACTGTGCTACAAATCTCTGCTTTTAGAATTTCAGACTGCCAAAGGACAAAACGGGTACTACAAAGATTGGTGACCTTGCCCCTCAGGACATGAAGAAAGTCTATTCTTTAGCACTGATTGAATTGACTGCTCTCTATGACATACTTGGGACAGAATTCAAGCAGCAAAAAGCTGTAAAAATCAAAACCAAAGGTGAGTTAGTGTTTCATATTCTGAAACAAATTGATCTGTTTTAATCCAGTGAAACAAATGTATCTAGTTATTTATGACTTTCCAGGAGAAAATTTGTATTATTATATAAATAGTAACATAGAAACTGAGCAGCATTTAATTATACACCTTGACTCAAGGCACATTTTAGGTAAGTTCATGCACAAAGTCGCTCTAGCTCTAAGGGACTGTGCTCTCTGTATAAAGTTAAAACTCAGGCTAGACACTGAGCAGATAACCAAGGAGCGAGGAAGGGGGACCTTCCCCTTGGTAGTATGGTGTACAGGAGGAATTGCTTCACAAAAGTTCGTATGTGATCATATATTTTCTGGGAGGGCATGTGTATGTGTTTTTTGTGGGTATTTTCCTACTCTCATGAAGCCAGGTAATGTGCCACTCTTACCTGACTTTTTGTTTTCCTTGGCCTTGGCTGGAGATGCTGGGAGTCTTTGTCACCTGCTTTCCTGTTATGTTTGTTACAAACTTTCCTGTGTCACATAGCCATGCCCATCTGGTATTTACTCAGGCCAGAATGCAGTTTTTACTCTGAGTGGCATCATACCAAGTGGAAGATTGGGGCTTTTGCAGAGGATTTTGAGACAGTTGCAACATGTCATTTTGCTCTACAAGCCTGTGGAGCATATATATAATCACAGTGCTTTTCTTGGGAACTTAGTACACATGGAAACCAATTTCAAAATGCTAGAGGTTTTCAGTGCTTTGTTTGTTTTCTGTATTCCTGGCTTCTGCTAAATGTTTTACATGAGCTTGAAATGTGTTACCGGTTAATCACAAACCTGCTTTGTCAGAACCCCGTTCTCAAGGTTCAGTGAACTTGACAGTGCAATAGCTCACTTTAAATAATTGAAAGCAACTGAAGAGGTTGAGAGATATCCAGCAAGGTAAAATAGATTCTTCAGAATACAGTATTGGCTTTACAGTAGTAGAAAATAACTTTTTAAATGTAAATGGCATGCAGAAACATCTATGAGACCTTGATCCCTTAAATGTGTATTCTTCTTGCAGAAGTGCTTGTGCTATTACACAGAGAAGAGACAAAACACTTTTTTATATTTTGGGTCTTAGTTTTAATTAATTCTTCTTGCCAAATCTTACTGTTAATTGAGTTTTATTCATAGCATTGTTATCTAAATGACAGCCAGTCGTGCAGAATATTGAATTGGTTAAAACTCGTGTTTTTCCCCAAATTAAAAAAGATGGGCTAGACTCATGCAAACACGTAGGAAAAAGACAATGACATGTCAGCCTTCCTCCCCTACAAATCTGCTTTGGCAGTGTAATGACTTCAGTGCCTTGTTGCTCTACCTGACCCCCTCCTTTTCACTCAGAAAGTGTTGTTTGGCTAATTGATTCATACAAGGGTGGATCTATTGGCTGTTTCCCTTTGTGACTGAGTACATAATCCTTGCCTACACTTGCCTAATATTGCCTATAACAACTTGCACTGAATGATGAAGATCTGCATTCCAGGGTCATCATCACAACCATTCTACAAACCAGAACCATGCAGATGGTTCATTTATGCAGTTTGCTTCACTGTGCTGCAGAGTATGTGGATGACACTTTGAAGTCCAAACAGAAGAGTCCTGATATATGGTTGAAGGAAGAGATGAATGAGTCACTTCAGCCACAATGCTTCGTGTAATAACTTGATTGACGAAGACATTTAAACACTTTGAACAAAAGGTCAATAGCTCTGAATGTATTGAATAGGCTTATCGCTTCAAAAATACAGTTTTATGCCATTACCTGACGTATTGGAACAGATGCGGATAATATCTCAGTTTCTTTTGCTTTTTTCTTCAGACTCTGGCTTGTTTGGTGTCCCACTGTCAGTTTTACTGGAACAGGATCAGAAGAAGGTGCCAGGCACCAAGATCCCACTGATTTTTCAAAAGGTAAATAGGCACAAACAATTGGTTCCATACCTGCAAATGACAATCAAATAACATTTTGTCCTGAATTTATTTGCTTCCTGTAGCAATGCTTTCAAAATATTACTCCAATCAAAGTTATTTTAACTTTTATTTGCAGCTCTACCTATTAATTTAGTGAATGTGATACTTTGCTTTGTATCAGACATATTTTGAGATAAATGAATAGAGCTTGTTTTTTGTTGCAATTGTCTCCAATTTATGAGTATTGTGAATTATTACTGGTGTGTTCCAGGGTGCTTAGATCTTAGTACTAAGTAAAAGTACTTATATCTTCTCTGGTAAAGTTGTAAAGAGGAGTATTTGTGAGAAAGTTAGTATTATATCTCTAATTTTACCTTAATTGTTTCGAATTAACATTTTAACAAGGGTAGTAATTGGGATATATTTTTGAAGCCCAAGTAGTTTTGGAAGAAGACTGCTTCAGGCTCTGAAGAAGGTCTGTAGACAGTACAGGTTTCTTTTTTAATAAAATAGACGAGCTGTTTAATTGTGTTCATAAAATGGGTAAGAGTCATATTAAAGGTTCTATTCTACATCTACAACAACNTTAATAAAATAGACGAGCTGTTTAATTGTGTTCATAAAACGGGTGAGATTAAAGGTTTTATTCTACATCTACAACAAGTCCAGTCCATTTCTAGACAGTGTGTTTGTGTGCCTAAGTGTTACATGTGTGTACATACACACATATATACATAAAGGCTCCAGTATATTAGAACTGTTTACCAGTAATTTTTAATTGGCGTCTTCGTTCATGTAGTTTGGTTTGTATTTGACAGCTGATTTCCCAGATAGAAGAGGCAACTCTGGAAACAGAAGGACTTCTTAGAATACCAGGAGTTGCAACAAGAGTAAAGGTAAAACATTGCACAGATGCTCAGCACCCCCAAAAGCTTATCTGCACTCACTGATTTTCTTTTCATCTGGAAATATATTTTAATGCCAGGTTGTTATTAAAATCTTCAAAAACAGAAAGCAAAATCTCTTCAGAGAGGAAACTGAATTATATTAGCCAGGAAGCTGATGGTTTGATTCAGTGTAGTTTTGGGGAGAGTTCAAGTTGGAAGCAGAGTCAAGACTATGTTTCAAATTCAGTTGTGCCAAAATCTCATTAATTCTTGGCACAAGCTTTCCAGCCTCTTGCTTTTTCCCTGAACCAGCTTAATCATCTGAACAGTTCATACACAGTCTTTCTACTGCAGGAGAAAGCTTTTTTCTGGCATTGTGAGCCTGCTTTAATAGCTAGATTTAACCTGTGTTACAGGGCAAGGCAGCCAGCATGCACTGAAGAACCCCTCAGATTTATTTTTATGAACAGCAATATAACTGCTCAGCTCTCTAAGCGCAATCTTGTTAGGCACGTCCGTTCACGCTGACACTTTGCAGAGTGAGTGCCAATTACACACAGACTCTTCCCCACCATTTGCCTTAATGTGGGAAACTAAATACACAATATGATTCACGCCAGGAGTCAGTGTGTTAAAAAGACGGTCTGAACTGGCCTTAAATGCTAAACAGAAAGGATAATTTAAGTGGATTCAGCTGTCTGAAGACTTCTGCCAGCCTCTGTCATGTCAAACTTTGTCCAGCAGCTGGTTCATTAGAAACAACTGAAAGAAGGGAATATTATGGAAACCGGTTTTGTTTATTTACCAGTAACTACGATTTTTTTTTTACAAGTTTCCTTCATTTTTTATTTTCCACTCTTCATCAGTTCTGCATACTGGAATGATTTTGGAATGATTTTGTTTACTTGTTTATTCTTTGATCTTTATCAGTTTAATGCAATTTCCCAGACAGGGGATCATTAACTATTTGACTTTCATTATTTTGTTGCCTATTTATTTGCAGGAGCTGCTTCTTTGAATTAAGTAATTGTTTTGTTAGCAGAGATGTTACATTCTTTTACTTACTTAAATGGAAAACTTTATAGAAAAACAAAGAATTTGGCATACTGAAAGACCAATGTTGTCTCTTAAGTATATTAAACTTTTTTCTCCTGTAGAAAAAAAGAAATTCCTTCTTATGTATCTTTATAGAATGGTACAGATAATCTGAAGAAAAAAATATTTTGCTATCTTATTCTATAGATTTTAGAGTTATAATTAAGAGAATATATTGCATATTTACAATACTCCATAGCTGAATACATTTACTTTAAAACCTAAGAACTGGTCCATTAGAATGCATAGTTGACATTTCTGCTCTTGCTTCTTAGATAAAACAATTCATTTTATCTAGTCGTTTGATACTGCATTAGCCCCGGTGATTCAGTCTAAATGTGGATGGAGGAGCTGATGAGGCTCAGAGGGAGAATTTTCATTTTTATTTCTAAAGCTTGGTTTTGTTAATGGAAAAAAAATGATACCCACTTGACTTTAGACATCTGAGTTAGTATCTTAGCACCCTTGAACCTCCTATGTAATCTGTGGAGACAAAAGATCTCTCTGGAGGACAGTTGAGAGCATCAGATTTTCATGTCAATCTGTGTGTCAACATCTTCTTTGGAAATAGATCAATTTTCCATTCGGACAAAGTTAAATTCAGTGAGAACAGTATCTTAAAAATGTATCTAGTACTCTCTATCCAACGTGGCCTTCTTGTCCAGATAAATAATTAAGGCCATATTTTTCCATAGCACTTTCCTTCACTTTGTCTCAAATTCTTTGCAAAACAAGCGTCTCGTTTTCTGTCTGGAAGAACTTAGGCAAGAAGGGAGAGGCTTGCTGAGAGGTGCCTGCAGGGCCGCTGGCCTCACTGGGACAGGGATTCTCAGGCTGATTCCTGCTCTGCCAACCTGGGAAACAAATGAAGTGGATGCAAGGCCAGCACTGATGCTTATGTGGGGACTAAGAACGACTCAGTCGTTGCAGAGTGTTCCTATTCTTACATCTCTAGAAGCCCAGTTGTAGCACTGTCAGGAGGGCAGGGTTTACAAGGTATCACTGAGACCGTCAGTGCTGTTTATTCTGCTGCTTAACTGCATGTTTTGCAGTAGAGTCCCCTTCCGTAGAGTGTGTGTTTGATATCCAGTGCTAAGCAAAGGTGTATGTGTCCAACGGCATGAACTTCCCTACAGATGGCAAGACATCCAGCTATCCTGTCAGCCAAATCTTTTCTCTGTACTTTAAAAAGAGAACCAGCCTCACCTGGTATGTTTTGATAATAACTGTGTGTCGGTGTGTGTAATTGCCATATTTGTCTGTGAAGATGGGCATGCACATGTTAAAGCAGTACCCTTTGGTATGTAGTTTTAGGATAGTTGGGTATGTCAGCCACATCTTAGTATTTTGGGGGGAGGAGAAGCTATAACCCTTACACGAATGAATATAGTGTCTGGTTCTTATATTCCATGTAGCCCTGAGGCAGGTCCGTGGGATTTCTTCCTATATGGTTTGGCAGTCTGCTGCCTATTACTACTTGTTTGCTTTCAGTGCTTCTGATCTCCAATTTATCTTTTTGTAGCAAAAGATCAGCAGCAGCTGGAGTTAAGTGATATTTCAGAAGTCCCCTTTTTTTCCCCTTTCAAATAAGGAAAATATTGCTGTGTGTATAATGCATAACTTCCAGCAGCCAAGTGTTACTGGTGCTCTCTGTGTCTGCTGCCTTTCAGAGTCTTTGCCAAGAACTGGAAACAAAATTTTATGAAGGGACTTTCAACTGGGAAAATGTAAAGCAACATGATGCAGCAAGTCTTTTAAAACTCTTCATCCGTGAACTGCCTCAGCCACTCCTCACTATAGAGTATCTCAAAGCTTTCCAAGATGTACAGAGTGAGTAGTGTCCTTTCTGTCTCAGATGTAAAGAAGTGATACCAGTGCAGAGGAGTGTTTCTTTGCCATAGCAGCATTTTCACTAATAATACATGAAACTGAAAAAAACAATTAGAACTTCTCCTCAGAAAAGACTGGGTGTATTTTTTGCTAATGTACAAATACTGTTTTCATGGAACATCTACTTTAATAGTTTACACATAAAATAAAACTACACTGTCACTTTCTGGTATGGTTCTAATAGTCTTTAGGAGGTATAGATGAGTTATAAGAAAATTGTGTAAGATGGTATCAGTTTATAAACAATATTTGTTTCAAAAGAAAACAGCAAAGATACAATAGTTTGCAGAAAATCCAACAAATGGTAATTTATATTGTTTAGCGTAGTACATGGAGAGTATTTTATCCATTTGCAACAGGAAAAGTTAGATCAGAACGGTCAGAACTGTTGATCATCCCTTGAGATCAGCAAGTTCCTGTGAAAATGTCCTCCTTGCCAAGTGGTCACCAAGACAGTAAGCATACTAGTTGTAATAGAAAGAGAGCAGCCTGGTGAAAGTGAATCAAGAGTGAGGATCCACATACATTAACTCCCCAGCCAACACGGGAGTGTTGGTTTTAGACAAATTTACTCCTGTCTTTTTGTAGCCTGAGAGATGGCTCATTTCAAAGGGTACTTCCAGGGAATTCCCATTGACAGGCAGACAGGCAGTTAGTCTTAAAAACTGTGGGCTGTTTCACCCTCCAGGCTGAGAGCTCTTTTCAAGGTGGCAGACCATTCAATTGGTGAGAGTAGGGGCTGGAGCTTAAGCCTGTTACATGGTGGTGTTGATTTTGCAGCACTGAGCAGCAAGTTAAAGCAGGCCAGAATGCTTTCAAATGATGCTGGCAGCTAACAGCTCCTCAAGGTTGTTCCACTTAACAGATACTGATTGGAGCCAGGATGGTTTCTGCTTGCCACTCCTGAGCTGTCCCAAGGCTTATGTGGTTTTACTTACCCAGAAAATACTCAGGTAACAGGATGCGAAGTACATGGAGCCAAAGGATTTGGTGTAAAACAGACATAACACTTCATAGCCTCCTGTTATTTAAATTGTCTGCCCATTGTGTTGATTACGTGCAATAAGATTAGGTGTTAGAGAAAAAGGGCCATCGTTGTGACAGTAAACAGTATTTTTCAAGATAGTGTGTTTAATTGGTGTGGTTGCACTTTTGACATTTACATATTTAAATATTTAAATTACTTAATTTAAACAATTTAGTTTGTTAATTTAAATAACTTAAAGAACTAAAAGTAAATCATTATTTAGTTGAACAGATGGAAAACCATGATTTAAGTAATGAATTTTAATTGTTTTGCAATTTCGTTTTTACTTCATTTCCTGAGAAAAGGTTGATTCTTATTGCTTCTTGGGCATTGTGACATGGGGTTTTGGAACTAAATTTAATCCTTACTTTTAATTGTATGTCTTTCTAAGCACACAGATACACTGTTGTCACTGCTTGCATGTTTTAAATGAGTATATAATTTGCCACTCATTTATTCATATCCTTAATTTTTTATTCTGGTAGAAAGTAGCGAGCAAGCTGGTTTTTATTTCATAGATGAACTTTTTTTGGCTGTATCTCCCAAACAGTTTTGGAAGAAATGTATTTGAAATAGCAGTTCAGTTGGAATGCCATTAGCATACACAAACCCAGCCCTGTTGAGCTTTGAAATAGTGTAATAAAACTATGTCAGGTGCAGGTACCTCCCTCTTCACTTGCATTATGTACGGCCTGATTGTTAGGAATCTGCTGAGAGGACTTGCCAGAGCACTTCCTCTAGAGCATGACAGGAGGAAGTTTATCACAAGTGACAAACCTGTGTCACTTTTCTTTAATTAAAGCTTGCCACGTTTAGTATGACGTTCACTGCTGTAGATGTGTGTTAAGCTTCTCTGCTATTGGCTTTATCGCCACTGGTTTGCCTCTGCAGCTGCTGCTGCTCATGTTGCTGGAGACCTGCCTTACGCAGCAACACGTGGCATTTGTTCTGCGGGGGTGACCTGGGAGATGGTGCAACTGCTAAGGCAATCGGAGAAACTCTGACAGCAGTTTTGAATATACCCTCTTGTATGTTGGGGCACAGGCTCAAAAAGGCAGGAACCATTAGCTGACTAGTTTTCCCGTGTAACGTTGCAAAACAAAGAATCACAAGGTGTCTAAACAATATTGCCAGAAGACTGTAGAGTCATACAGCAACTGAATCATACAAGAGCGTTTGGAAACGAGTGTCAGAAAAAAAGGATCTGCCAGTCCTTTGTCATACTCTCACAACAAGCTATGTGTATGCATTCAGCATTTTACAAGAGGTTTCCACTATAAAATCGTGCTGTTTGAAGAGGACAAATGACAATTTCAAAATACTGAGCTTCATGTGCTTCATTGGCAGATCTTCCAACGAAGAAACAGCAGCTGCAAGCTTTGAATCTTTTGGTTATCCTTCTACCTGAAGCAAACAGAGACACTCTGAAGGTTAGAATTGCTAATGCTTTTTTCCTGCAAGAATATTTTATCTGTTTCTGTGAACCCACTATGATGAATGATGTTGTCTTTTACCATTCTTTTTTCTCCATTCAAAGTTAATGCTGGAACTAATGATTCTTTCTTTTTTTTTTTTTTTTGCATTTCTCAGAACTCCAGAAAAAAACATGACTTAGGACCCTAATTCCTCCCAAATGACTATAAGAGTATGAGTTGAAATTTTTCCAGGAGATTGCAGTAATAATCTCCCAATGAATGACCTCTTCTCTTACAAGTTTCTTTCCTTTTTTAGCAGCAGTGGTTATTATTTGCAATGCAGAAAAAAAAAAAAGGCATTAGAATGCTATGGATGAACATTTGCTTTTATGAAATGGGTTTAGCTCTTCTGTTTTCATTCCTCACTTTTACCTGTGCTGTGTGTTTCTACTCAATAAGCAAGAAATATACACTTCCTGCTCATACTTGCAGCACATCACTCATGGAAACTTCCAATTTGGGCTTGTCCTTTTGTAGCAAAGCCAGCCATCTTTTTCAGAATATGCTTACTATTTTGCTACAATCAAAAATGAATTTGCAGGATTTGTGTGGAATGTCAAGCATCTTCTACTACAGCCAAAAAAACCTATTAGTTCTTATTGTTTAAACATAACTTCCTTTTTGAATTTATGTACTGTGTGGAAGCAGTCAGGAGGGTTCCTGAGTTGAGTTACAAATATCTGGAACTGAATTAATTGAAGACTGACAGTTTGAAACTGGCTAGCTGTCATTCACAATGCAGTGCTTTACTCATGAGTTGTGTACCTTACAGAATTAGCTACTCCATGTTTACATAACCATGACAGCTGGGATTATTGTGTTTACTTTCAATTTAAGAAAAGCCAACAGTAATGTTTTCAAAAGTATCTGTGGGATGCTACTTATGCACCTACATAAGAAGTGTTTTGAAAAATCTTAGTGTACAGGGCTTTGAAGTCACTTGAATGCTTTTGAAAATGTTATCCACAAAATTAAAAAGAATGATTTACTTCATTACTTAAAGAAAACTTGTATTGCAGTCTTGTGAAGAAATTTATCCACACTTCTTCTTATTAATTGTTTTTAATGTGTTTTGATTAGGAAGAAAGAGATTTTTCCAAGAATATGTAGCATCATGTTTCACTCTACCTTTTTCATGTGCAAAGTTGAGCTTAAAGTTCTTCTGTAATTTCAGGTACTGCTTGAATTCCTCCAAAGGGTAATTGATCATCGAGACAAAAATAAAATGACGCTAAAAAATGTTGCAATGGTGATGGCCCCAAACCTTTTCACATTTCATGGGTTTGGCTCAAAGACTATTGAACAAAGCGAGTTTGTTATGGCAGCTGGAACAGCAAATGTCATGCGCTTTATGATTCAGTACCAAAAACTTCTCTGGACAGTAAGTGTATTCCTAAGGGGGAAAAAAACACATACACTTCACAAACAAATCATCTGAACAAAGAAGTAATGTGAACTTATTTCCTTGATTTAGAGAAAGATCTGTCTAGCTGGGTTCTTGCACATAGGTAACTCTGATGGGAGTGAAAGAGAATCATTACGTATTATGGTGGAGTTAAGCTCTGATGGTCAGAGTTTTAGTGTTTAATATGTACTGTAACTGAACTCAAAAAATAAGTCCTTGGGGGATCTTTCTGTTTGGTCTATTGGTATGCATTGTAACAATGGAATGTATTCCTTTCTGCTTAGAGATGTTCACAGGACACATGGTGTTTTAATCCATTTCTATTTTGGGCCAGACTTTGTATTATATTAAACGTGTTTTGATAAAAACATGAACTTGTGTCATGGTATCAAGCAAAGCTCTCACTTAGACAGACTGGAGAACTTCAAGCTTTGCTGTCCATCAGGAACTTTAAACAATCTTGACCTTTGCTGCATGCGTGGAAAAGTTACTACCACCATTGTACAGACAATGTACAATGTGTTGAGTGAATTTTTTTGGCTGAGGAAAGTAAAAACACTGTATGATTCCACCTCTCTTCTTTTGAGAGCTTACTGGATGGCATATAGCATCACAAGTGTAGCGTTTTTTAATTGTTTCACAGCTTTATATTACCTAAATCTTTAATTACTACTGGAAGTAGATATTTTTTTCCAGTTCTGCCTGACTATCTGTAAATTTACAATGTTTTGATAAGTTAATTATTTATGGAAATGATGTATATTCATACTTACTATCTATATTCATCTAGATTCCCAAGTTTATTGTTAACCAAGTGAGAAAACAAAACACTGAAAGCCAGAAGAAGGAGAAAAAGGACAAAGCTATGAAGAAACTTCTGAAAAAGATGGCTTATGACCGGGAAAAGCATGAGAAGCAGGACAAGGCCCCTAATGATGTAAGGAAACATATATCTGAAATACTATATTAATAAGACTATCATCTCTAGTGAAAAAGTTGCTATAGCTGAGAGGATATTTACATTTATTTAACAGAAAATTTCAGTAAAAAGCAGGTTTATAATATATGGGTTTCATAGTTACAGGTTACCAGCATGAAACATTTGGAAGGTTGGGCTATTTATTTTTTCCCCCAGATTTTTCAAAATATTTCTGTTCTGAAAAATGATATCGCGTAGATTGTTTCAATTTAGGCATCTGAAACACAAGTAGATTAGGTCTGTATTTGTAGAGGGAAAAAGTGTTGTGACAACACTCAATATTATTGTACCAAGGTTTAGATGCATTGCTGCCCAATGGAATTCTGTGTTTACTTAAAAAAAAAATCCTCTCTACTAGGTTTCTGTATTTCATATTTAACAGTGTTTGGAAACTAAGCTAGCATTTAATTCCTCTTCTGCCTACAGGAGCTCCCACACTGCTGAACTCTTTGTCTCAATGAATTTAAGTATTCCTGGTGAAGTGAAGCATGCTAGACCATGCACAACTGCCCCCCCCAAAAAAAACATACAAAAAACAACAACAAAGAAACAAAGACAAAACAAATGTGAAAACTGATAAACTGCTTCTTACGTAGCTACCGTCCGTGTCCACTCCCAGTTTACCCCTATGAATACAATCTTTAGTTCAGTAAGTAAGTGTCTGCTAGACCCATCAGTGATTTCAAGGCATGTAACGCTCTTCACAACTCTTTAAAAAGACAAAAAAAGTTCTATGGCATTATAATGTGATTATTTTCCTGTGCTTCAGAAATATTTTAATTGAGCACCTCCCACTGACATGGAACCTTTTTAAAAATATATCTCATGCACTTTGAAATTGCTTATTATTTACAATTTCAGTACAGTTAATGATTACAGTTCTTAAAGCTTATAAGACTATACAGTACAGTATCGTAATTATAATGCATTTGAAAGACATTTTTCCAATATTTTAAATACATATACAGATAACACCAAATATATGTCTCCTCATAACATAATAAATACTTACCAGATTTAGGTGGTATGAAAATGCAGTCTTGTGGGTTGAGGTCATATCGAAGATTCCAATGAATTAGAGACATCTTGTGGTAGCTTGTAAAAGTGCATTGGTCTGAATCTTATCAAGTATGTGCATGGCAAAGTCTTATAAAAAAAGGATTGTCATATTCTGATAAAAGTGAAGTTTATTAACATCATATTAAGATAAAAATTAGAATATGGCATGTGAATATATTATATCTGTCATATCTGCCTGGTTTGATCTTGTAAGTATCCTTTTTTTTTTCCTTTTTTTTTGAATCTGCAAAAAGATCTTTGGACAATTGCAGCCAACATCTGCTAGAGCCATATATTTAAGTGTTCCTACCTCATTTTGTATGCAGTATTTGACACATCTTTAAATGCCCATAATGAATCAATTCTTCAGGCAATATCTTGCCATACTTTCATATCTATATGAATGTATTTGAAGGAATCTATACACAGAATCAGGACTTATCTACAATTTTAAAATAAAGCCAATTAAATGTTGACATTTGTTTTATACTGTCTAATAAGAACAGGATTCTTTGAATACAATTCAATTGAATTAACAAGAGCTGACACTTAAAAGAATGCTGCCATCCCCTGTTCAACATAGAAATAACAGCAAATACACTGAAATAGGGAAGTGCTGTTGCAACCTCACATATTGGAGGATTTTTTGTAATTCAGTGTTGTTGATTTTTATAGTAAAATATGCCTTTCTAATCCACTAGAGAGTTAAGACTGGAATCTAATGTAATACTTATCTAAATTTCTTACCCAAACAGAAATGTAAAGTTACTATTAAAGATTTTTCTTTAAGCCCTAGAAATCTCTGGGGATTCTCTGCAAAATTAAATGGTAGAATTTTTCACAAATCCTTCATTCTTACTCGAAACATTCGATAACATGTATGCCTGAGCACACGGTACTCTTAAAATCATATTCCCAAATATGATACAGCTTCATTGTAAATGACTTTTATACATTTTTCCACGCAGCTAAAATTGTCTCAGTTCTTTAAGAAAAAAACTTTTTTTTTTTTAATTTTCAGTTTGTATTGCCTTAATTTTAAATTGAGGTGATTTAACTGTGCAGTTCCTGAACTGAACTCCACTATTAGAAGGCAAGTGAGGCACTTAAACTTGCGGTAAATCACCACTCCAGTGAAAACTTCTGAAACTTTTGAGAGTTAATTATCTTGTGTGTAGCTGAATAAAAACTAAGTGAAAGTTGCTGTTTTCTACCACATGCTGTGGTACGTGGTTAAACATAGATGGCCAGAGCTTGAGTCATTTCCATAGTCTTCAGAAATATCTCAGTATTGGTGTTCTCAATGACAGTCAGCTCATTTAGTAATCTGCATAAAGGATAAAATTTCGTCTTCTCTCTGATGAAGCCTCTCTGTCAATCACACTTCCCCTTTTAAGGCAGAGGTTAAATTAGGCATTTACTGTGCAAGGCATTTTCTGTACAGTGCTAAGAGTGTTTCATGGGCTTATGAAGGCTGATTGCTTTTCGGGGCACTTATGCATTCAACAATATGGCCCAAGTTTGTGTTAGGGAGTAGGTCTTTATGTTGCTGTTGGTATGCATGATGTCCTAGGCCAGGCAAAGAAAGATGCTCTCAGGACTAGAAATTTAACTACTAGCATAGCCAGATTTATACTGTCTGTCACTGTATTCCTCTATGTGTTGCAATTGTTACCAAATAAAGGAGTGGTCATGTTACTGGCACAATGCAATGCTACTGGGCTTATCTAATACAGGTTTAGATAATAGGGCTGATATATCCTATAGCCGTCCTGTTTGTATAACCTGTTTGAATTTTCACAGTACAACCTTACTGAGTCTCGCTGAATTTGCTGTCCACTGTAACTTCAGATTATTAACTAAAAAAAATTGGTACATGCTAATCCATGTCTCATTATACAGCTGTACAGTTGATCATCCCAAGCGAGGTGCAATACTTTGCAGTTCAAAGGGAACAAGTGCATACCAATTCTTTCAGACTTTGTCTCCCCTTTAGCAAGTTCATTTTGAATTCCAGTTTTGTTCTTCATAATGCTTGTGCCACATTCCTGCTTGGTATCATTTGCACATGTAATAAGTATATATTCTAGTCCATCATTGAGTTGTTAGTGAAAATACTGTGCAGTTGCTTCATTCCTCTCTTTGTCTAGCCTGATGAATATCTAAGTGTGTCATACAAAATGGAACACAAGAGACCCACCCCAGATCCTACAGTCGAGCACCTGCAGCTCTTTTGTGAACCCAGATCAAGCTTTCCCGAAAAAGTCCTAACTTGAATGTTTTTAACTGTGCTATGCAGAGAACATTCCTTCTGCGAGTCTGCTCCTAGATGGTTATGGACACCTTTTCTGTCCCACCAACTTGTGTGATGAATGGGCTAGAGGACGCTCAGTGTCTGTTCTTTCTGTGTTGGGCACTATGAACATACAGTGCAGCTGAGCGTGAGTTCTTCTGTAAGTGCAGGTAGCACAAGTGGCAAAATGCATTCATTAGGTGAGGTAATCATGATTCTGTTTGAATAAACAAAGTAATTATTCTGTTTGATCTGTGACTGTAACATTACAGCTCTGTAGACGTGTCTTGTTCCTTCTCTCATACACTCAAGGCATACTTTTTAAAACATTTATTATGTGCCTGCTGTACAGAGAAAAAGACTGTTATTGAACTGAAGTTTGAAAAGACTCCATTTAAAATCAGCTGAGACAACTAACACAGAATTGTATACTAAAATGAAAGCAAATTTACTATGCTGAATTTGATGAAAGACCAGTTATTTACAACTGTAAATAACCTTTTCATCCTTAAAAGTTTCCTTTCTTTTTGCCAGGAAGTATGATCCCAAGAGTTTGGAAAATGATAAAAGATGTTTAAACAGGAGTTAGCTTTCTAGCAAATAGCTACAGCAATTGTTTCCATAGGTGGAGGCCTTAAAGATATATATAGGGAATTGCTCTTTGAGACTGATTGCAGCCTTATGAATCTTTGATTGCATGATTACTATGAAATTCTCAATTTAGTAATTCTTAATGCTTTAGACATAAATAGTTATTATGTCTAGTATGTTTAAAATCGATAATAAAAGGACTGGATATAGAAGCATTGTTTGGTCAAAATTACTTACCATAGCACATCACTTATGTATATTAATGAGCCTTTAGCTTTCTCAGGAAGCTGTGCTTCTGATTCTGATCACATTTAAACTTGTTCTCTATTAGTTTAGCTCAGATGGTTTCAGAGGAGCTATTCTAGATTCCTAGGTGCCCAGATTTGTTCATTGATTATGGAAGAAGAAATGTTCAGCCTTAAAATTGCAGTAAACAGTGGGAAAAAAAAAAAGAGAATGAACTGTCATAATCAACCTTGGCTACAGATATTCTTACATTTCTTTTCCTATCAAAATGAGTACATTTCAGTAAATGGTAATGTAATAAGAATAGAAAAATTACCTTAAGGTTTTCAGGAACAATAATTATGACCTTATTCACAAATAAATTATGCCTTCTGTAACTTCAAATGTCATGTACTGCAAGTTGAACAGAAAAACCATCCTTTGGAGCTGTCCTTCTCTATAAGTAATATGATTGATATTCATCATCAAGGATTTCTGGGTTGAAATAAAATACAAATCCATTATGTAGTCAGACCTGCAGGTTGACTAGCTGAATATATTCTGGAGAATAAAAAAATAGGGATAAAAAGCTGCCGTAGTGAATATCTGTTTTAAAATGAAATGATACTTCCTGAAAAGAGGAATCACTTAAAGTAGAATGATCCATGAGTACGTNCTTTTCTTTTTTTTTTTTTTTTTTTTTTTTTTTTTTTTTTTCATGAAGTTCAGTTTCAATGAAAGTGGAAAGGTTTCTTCTGGAAGTTTTAGTGGGGGGTGGTATGGAGGAGTTGCCTGGCTCTCATGCCTACAGCAAGTCTTTTCCATATCAATCTCATATGCTTCTTATCGTACCAAAGTGTGTTCCTAATAGAGCAGTAATTGTTATTGTTAACATCTTTGAAAAATAATTAAATACTACTGTTCTTTTGTTTCAAAATTGTCCTTGCAGTTAAAAAGAGATTTGAAGTTCTGATGTAATTTACTGAATTTCTGTGTAGTTCTCATATTTCTAAAACGAAGTGCAGTAGATAGTAGTAGAGTGCACTTACAGAGCACTGTACTGTTACTTATTCCATACTGTATTTTGAGAAACTCATCAAAGCCAGCTGCTAGCAGCTTTGTTCCAACACCATTATTGCTTTGCAGGCTGATGTTCCTCAGGGAGTGATACGGGTGCAAGCGCCTCATCTTTCGAAAGTTTCCATGGCAATACAGCTGACAGAAGAACTGAAAGCCAGCGATATAGTAGCCAGGTTTCTCAGCCAGAAAAGGTACAAACACATTTTTGTTTTCTTAACATTTCAGGAGAAGTGACTTTTCATATATTCTATCAAGAAAAAACTTTTAAAATAGTTTGAATCCAAATGAGTTCATGAACCTTTGGGTCAAATTTAGCCTATTAGAATACATGCTTGAGGAATTAACCTAGTGTTTCTAATGCCACTAAAACTCATGAAGCCTTCAGGAATGCATGAATGCTGTTAGTAGAAAATTAACTGCTATTTAGTCTGATGGGCCAGGAATACTTTTCTAACTTTCTGGGAAGAAGAAGGGATCTCCAAGAAGATAAGTCAAAGAAAGAAAGGGATGAGGAAAAGAGAAAGAAAATATTTTATTCAAAATGCATTTATATATAACAATGTTACAGGTTTTGGAATATAAATACGTGAAAATGTTGCTTGTACAGTTATTTAAAAGAAAAGCTACATTTGAGTCATCCAAATCCATTTAGAAAGGGAGAAGTTTTTGTCAAGCTTTTACATATATTTTATATATATATATGAGCAGTGAGAAATCAGAATAGACAGGAAAAAAAACTTAACACATGTGCATCAAATACAACTATTCATGCTAAAGCAATAACATGGTGCTCCGGTTGAGATCAAGAAGTCACTTTTTCCCAAATGCTGTTTACAGGGGTTTAAACTTTTGGCAGAAAGTCATTTTCTGGCTGCACCATAGCATATATTATTACAATTAAGCAGTGAGAAAAATAAAATCTCTTTGTAATTTGGGGACTTCATTCTTCCACTGTCTGTTTTTTACTTTTTTTAGTTGCAGCAAAATTAAAGACAGCACGAATATGGTTTCCCCTACCCAACCACTTGGCTTTTTTGAAGTGTGTGAGGGGAGTACTTATTTTTGCAGCAGCAGTGAAAGAAAAATTAGAGGGTAAATATCAGGCTACTTGCTAATAACAGTGGAATGCTTTTCTAAAAAACCACAGTTTCTTCACATCTATCTTATACCTTTTCTGTAGTTTATTGCTGACTTGCAGGACTATTCATTTGCACTGGCATACAAAGGTATTCTTGTTCATTTACTGTATCAATACAAAGGGTTTACAACTGGTACACTGCTGATCTTAATTAGCATAACTTCTCCCAGACATGTCTCAGTGGTTGGTGTACAAGCTCTTTGCTGGTGTACAAGCTCTTCTGCAATATAGTTAATCGGTGTGTTCTGTTCCTGACAGTGGAAATGTCCAAGCACTCAAGAAAGAAGAAGTCTTTCTTTATGAAATAGGAGGAAATATTGGTAAGAATGGCTTCTGAACAACTTCTGTTGCTATAATAGGATTGCTTGGCACTTTGTCCATGTACTTCACTGAGTGATTGCGTTTATTCACATCCCTAGTTCTCCCTGACACTAAGGCAGAAAGTTAACCTTGGGGAGAAGGAAGCAGAAAAGGTGATGTGATCATCATATTAGTAGTACATTATTATCTCTCCTGGAGGAAGACAGCTGCTGTTACAGGTGTTCCTGGTACATATGTATAATGAAGAAGCATAGTAAGGTTGGATAGAAAGGTGCTTGGAGTTCATCTTCTTCATCTCTTTGTATTGAGGCATAATAAGTGAACTTACAGCCCTTCATGCTCTGCATTAGAGATTTGCTTGCAGGTTCCTACAGGGAAAAAAACACTAAAACGGAAAAGTGACCTAATGATGAAAGATGGTTAGTCTTTTCTGCTTTGTGTAACCACCGATTAAAGCAAATAGCAGATCAGCAAGGTTAAAGCCAAAGGATAATTTTGAATGCAGTTCTGAAATTTTCTTTGATTAATGCAAAAGTATTTTTACATTAGGAATCAGTTTCGAATCACTGTATTTCTCATATTCTGAGGAAAAAAAACAAACAAACAACAAAAACTAGAAAACACTATTGTATTGGACTTTTGTATTGTATTGGATGTTGTATCTTACATTTGTTTTTTCCTTTTTAAACGTGGCCTATTAAACTTTATTTAAAGATATAAAATTCCATGAATACCCAGTACACCTGTACTCTGCAAGTTTAAATCCTGTATATAATTGCTATTTTTACCATTCTTCCCTTTTATCTAATCACAGCTTTAAATCAATTTAATTTTTTTTCTAAACTGAAAAATTTTAATGTAAATTAAAAATAACACTTTCCTATTTTCCCTACAAAATATATGTTTTAGTGTTTTTTGTAAGTCTGAAGGCAAAAAAGAAGTTACTAAGATATGTTGATGTCAGATTAATATATTATCTGTTCTCTTACATATCCAATATGTACACACATTTGTCATGCCTTTTAAAGCAGCTTGTGATCCCAGATGTACAACTGTTTTAAAGGAGGGGACTATCTTATTATTGTACAGAGGTGTTACCGTTGTAGAAAAAGTTTTTGTAACAGTGAAACTGGAACAAGCTAGTATCACTTTAAACACGTGACAGACACCATACGTCTCTCTTGGAACAAATATGTGGCCAGTTGTAGATTTTTTTTGTTTTGTTATAGAGTAGGTTAGAATGCTGAGATGCTTCCTCTGTCTGAATCACTTATTACCAGACAATTTTAACTTCAATCACCTCTTAGAAATATTAGTCCTTATTAATACTCTCAGTTGAGATAAGAGAAACTCCCTGACTTTTACCTGCTGTACAGGTTTACATAAACCAGCTGTCCTGATCTTTGCAGTTTCTCTCCTTCTGTCCAATGGGACTGACTCATGCACAGGGAGCCCAAACAGGAGAAGACTTGACTAGCTCATAATACACTCATATGCTTATGCTTATGCTCATAATTGCAACATGAGCAATGCCACCATCCTTTCCCCAACAGATGGAGCTGCCGAAGTCTCCAGACATTTTTCGAGTGTCCAGTACACTGCAGGGCTTCTGGGCACTGAGCAGGACTTCTGCTATTGCTTTGTGACCAGGACTGGATACAGAAATGATAACTCACTGTCTCTGTGCTCCCACTGAGGGTCTGGTCCAGCAGCGTGGGTGGTACATGGCACACAGGTTAGGATAAAAATGCCAGAGGGAGGACAGGCTGCCACCTGGCATGGAGAGGGAGCAGAGGGAGCCTACTCGAGCAGGGAGTCTTGCCTGCTTGCCTGCTCTGAGCAGAGGCCAAACGGCTGGCAGGCAGACTGGCTGCAGTGTAGCACCTCTGCTTGCCTCCTGCTTTAGGAGAACATATTCCAGAAACGTCTGGCTGGCAGATTAAAGAGGCTGCGAGCCATCTACCCCAACCACTTGCATGATGGAGGGGCTATGATGCACAGCTGCAAATGCATGAGATGATGCTTTGCCTGTGGGGGAATGGGAGGAGTAAGCAGATCTTGATGGATCAGCATATGCTATTTTCATCATAGCTACTAGACATAAATTAATTGCTTGTAGTGCACCAAAAACATTGTACTACTTTTCCCTCCCGTGACAGTAACCATTACAAGTCCTATGCAGAAGTGCTAACCAAGAGGAGTGGGATGGGGATATCCTTCTTAGCAAGGGCAAACCTTGCTCAAACTTTCCATTTCAGAAAGAGAGAATAACCTGAAACTTTAATGGACTTCCATGCAAATTTGAATTAACCGCAAGAGGACCAGGGCCCTGCTCTCCTTTTTTAAACCTTCACAGAGAGGAGCTCCCATGCACCTGGGCTGTGTGAAGAATCTGACACAGTGCCATGAAGCTGAACTTCCCACAGCTTCCCCAACGACAGCCTCTGCTCTCCCTCTCTCCTTCCACCTCTGCTCCCCTTCCTCCCCAAGACAGATGGGAAGGATAAGAGCACTTCCAGGCTTTAGCAGTGTTGTTCATTGTTAAATACCACAGATATAGCTTGAAAACCTAAATGGGACAAAACAACAACTTTGAAAACAATTTCCATTTTTTTTTCACTACTAATGTAACCACACATCTCTTTTTTTTCTAGGGGAACGCTGCCTTGATGATGATACCTACATGAAGGACCTATACCAGCTCAACCCAAATGCTGAGTGGGTTATAAAATCTAAGCAGAGCTAAGCTCACAACGAATGGCAAAAGAACAACCTGTGGACTTTGTAATGCTGAATGTTTCAAAGGGATAGTGTGTCCTTTCAACATTCAACTGTATTATATATATTAATAGAAACTTACCTTGTTAAAAAAAAAAAAACAGTGGAAACCCAACAGTGATTACCAGTAAATTTTCACTTTTACTTACAGCAAAATATCAGAGATACACAGTTTTCCCACTCATTTGATATAAGTCAGTTAAATATTTTAATGGCACTAATCTACCTTGATGATACTCCCATGTGGTAGGTCTTGTTTCAGAAGAATTTATTTTTCAAACAGATGCTTAACCTCTTTATATTAGAGATCTACAATCTGTTTGCGTGGAAGTGTGTGTTCATACAGTTTTTTGCAGTGTTAGTACACTGGAGAACCAAATCCTGATCAGCACTTCTGAATGGTACAGTATTAAAAATACCTAAAACCATTTCCCAAGTAAGTGTGAAATTCGCAGGAAAAAACTGCAATGCAATATATGTTGTCTTTGGAAATCCTAATTTTGTTCACTTTCTAGGTAAAGTTTGATGGAAACTATTTAAAAACAACTGTGAAAATGCTTTCTATGCAGCTTTTTTGCTAGATCTTTTAAATATTTTTTATTCTTAATTCTGGTTGATTGTATTCTTGATACTATTTTTTTATTATTTTTAAAATAGGACCATATGACAAGGTGAGTAATTTTTGAAGCTCACCACGCTTGGCAGTGTCCTTTCTGGAATATTGTCATCCACTAGAAAGACCTTTATGTTTTTCAGCAGTGATATGCGGACACGTTGCATACACTGGTTTCGGGTTTTTTGGACATCTGATAGATTGCAGAGCATTTTGTGAACTGCCCAAACCTGCCAGTTACTAGCACAATAAAAACTTTCAGGATGAATAAAATAAAAAAATAACTGGAGAGAAACTGTAGCCTTAGTTTCATAGCTAGCAAACCACCAAACCTTTCACTCAAAATCGGTGTAAAGGTCTACTGTGGCATTTACATAGGTTTTTTGGATGTTATCTACCATCAGCTTTTTATCAGTGCTATCCTGGATGAGGCTAGAAATCAAGTTCTGATTTCCTTGATAGATGCTGTCTAAACCACTTAAAAATTAATAGTCCAGTGGTGAACTATTGCAAATCCTTCTCTTTGCAGGGAAGGGCTGAAAGCTCCCTGTGGAATTCACTGATAATGACTTACAGACTGATGTAGCTTATTGCAGCACAAAGAGCTGTGGACGGTAGCTTCAAAGCCCAGGTCCCCCAGCAACACTTTGGGCTCACTAACCTGTGTACCGCTTCACAATTTATTTGTAAACTAGCTCACCCGTGCTTAACTGCTCATACCTGCGTGCTGACTACCTGAAGTAACTACTGTGAAATTATATCCTAGGAACTAAGTATTTTCTTTCAGTGCACACACAGAATTATATTGACCTCATAGGGAATATTCTGCATACAATCAAGGACTGGATTAGATTTTGTTTTGACTTGATCAAAGCTGATTAAAGGTATCAAGGGCCTTTCTGCTGAGCTTTGGATATGGGCCCTGGCTGTGTTGTTCCCAAAGTAACCACTGGAACTCTCCATTTTCTATATAAGCAGTGAAATAGCACTCTGAAAGGTCAGAAAAATTAGGCACCTACTGAGTTATCCACAGCGTACGAACAATTTGGGGGGTATAAGTATTTACTGTTTTTTAACAGCTGTCAATGGCTGTCTTGATACAGGGAGCGCGTAGTGAAGGATTCTCAAAAGCAGGATGAATGAAATAGGGGATTGTTGTAATGTGATTATACAGCTCCTGATGCTCCATCTCGCTGGGTACCCCTACCTGCTATTGCACTGTGCCATTATGGGCAATCCCCGTAAGACAAATGTTCTTTGTCAATAGAACAAAACACTCACTGTTCTTTAAATGTAAGGGACAGAGTAGAAAAACAGTACAATGCTTAGGTAAATATTTATGAATCTAATGTAATAAATAGAAGGTGTTTTTGTCATGTAATACAAAAATGATGTGTGTTCATAGTGCATTGTAGTTCTGTAAAAGATTGCTTGTTACTGCAACGCTAGATGTTATTCTAAGCAGGAGCAAAGTGCAGAGGATGGGAACAGCTGTACAGTTTCAGCATAAAATTACAACCACCCTCTGGCTATGGTCTTTTAAGTAACTTTGTTTCTGGTTTAGTGCCATTATCTTTTTTTAATTTAAAAAGCTCTTTTATAATTAAATGGTTTTTTTTCTGAATTCTCTTCTCATTTATTATATTAATATGCAAAACACAAATGTCGCCAAGTGGTGGTTACCTTTTAATTTCACAGTTTATATTGTTGCAGGTAGTTTGTAGTTTTATAGATGAAAAGAGACATTGCTGAGTTACATGGCAAGTTAAAAAGAGCCTTGCAGTCTGATGCAAAAGGACGTAGTGGGCAGCAGGGGCGTGCGGGCTGCCCAGCGCTCGTGCCCCTGGTGAAGGTTCATGGCATCCACGGCACCTCAGGACCGTCCCTGAGGTAGCACCTCGCGGTGCGAGGGGCCAGCTGCCCTCTTGGCATGTATGGAAGCACCTGCTCTCCACTCCTCAGAATTGAAGAATTCAGTCAGGGCACAAGGGAAGTCCAAAACACGTCCAGGTTGGATGACGGAAGCCTCTCCCAACAAGATGACACCGCTGGGCTGCCTCGTTCAGCCTAACGTGGTGTCCAACTCACCGCAGCGCCCAACCGGCACTGCAGTGCCCAGCTGCCATCGCGCTGACGGATCGCTCTGCTCCGCGCCACACCTGGTGGCAGTGCCACGACCCCCTCCCCCCCGTGAGCTGAGCCGGAGCTGGAGCCGGAGTCTGCAGGCCGCGGGGTGGGCTGGCGGAGGAAGCGCCACAGCCATTACCTTGGGAGAGCGGGTGTGAAGCTTGTCCCCCCTGCTTTGGGTCATGCTTGAGGTGCCCTTGTTGGAATTTTAGGTGCAGAGGTGGCTTGGGCTGCCTGCCCCCTTCCCAGCCCGTGGCCTTCCCCGGCTGGGCAGCTGCTGCCCTGTCCTGGCCTCGCCAAAGCCGCCCCCTTCGCCCCCATGCTCCCTGCAGCCCCCTCCTGGGGGAGAGGCAGGGAGCAGGCAGCGTCCCCCCCACCTGCTGCCCCTGCGCATGGCCCCGCCAGTGGCATTTGGCAGGGACAGGGGGAGTGGGGAGGTGAATGGCTCCAGCTGTGCTTCCCCTCTGACACCAGGAAGTGCCTCTTCACTGTGCGCTGGCACAGGTTGCCAGAGAGGCCGGGGAGCCGCCCTCCTTGGAGGTCTTCAAAGGCTGCCTGGACGTGGTCCTGGGTGCCCTGCTCTGGGTGGCCCTGCTTGAGCGGGGGGCCGGAGCAGGTGACCTCCAGAGGTCCCTTCCCGCCTCAATCACTCATGGTTCTGTGAAGCACGGGCTTCACAGCCCTGGGGGAGAGCCTCCTCCAGGTGTTACAGTGCGTGGCGGTGAGACTGGTCTGAATTCAAGGGGTAAGGAGATGCGTTTTTACCCAGCGAGCACCAGTGAGGAGGAGGTGTTTGAGGAAATTCTGCCTCAAACTTTTTCCAGTCCATTATTTCTTCATCAAATATTCCTCTTAAAAGCAATGGAACCGTTCAATAAAATATACCCTTTTAGTAAGCATTAAGAGTTAAATTGCAGCAGAAAGCTAACTTGGTGAAAGATTTGCTAAATGAGTGATTTCCTCTAATGCACCTAAATATATCTAAGGATTAGATCCCTATTGTACTTCTAACTGGTTGCAGCCATGCAAAAAGAATAAAATGTGCATGCACTAATTTTATAGCAATGTTACAATAATTATTTTTTATGTAGAGCAGTGCTTATAAGATCTTCAAACCATTGTTTGCATTTGCACACAGACCACATCTGAGACAGGTAAGTACTTCTCATCTCCATTTACCAGATGGGAAAACTGTTCATAAATGTCTTGCCGGCAGCCAGAAGGGATGAAATCAATCTGATTTGTAGAAACCGAATATAATCCTCCAAAAACTGCTTTAAAAACCTGCTGTATCGCCAATAATGGGACTTCAGCAATCACGAATCTGACTTCAGGGGACTGTTTTAATAAATATAATACTGTGGTTTTTAGCCTGGTTTCTGAAGGAAAGGTGTCTGGGGTAATCTCGCTGCCTGTGTGTGCCTTCCCCTAATTACTTTTGAATCTGTTGGCAGACTTCAATCATTTTTGGCAAACGGAGTGTGGGGAGGGAATGTCTCAAAAATAATTAAGTTTCTACGATCTTCATAAAAGGCAAGTGGAAGGAAGACAGAGGCAGAACAAGTCCTTTGATCAAAGGAAGGATGACAGCATAAATTCAGCCTTTATTCAGGCACTGGAACAGATGCAGGAGAGAGAACACGCACGTGCTCTGACCGTGGAAGGAGCTCACAGCCGGCCGGAGGCAGCTGGCGTTGGGCACCTGCATGCCCATGAAAACACTTGTCTGCGTTGCCTTCTGAGTTATGAATCTTCCTCGCGGACTTCATGCAGGTAATTGCTGCTTGTGCTGCAGCTGTTCTCATGGGCTGGCTTTTGTGGTGCAGCTTCCCTGTAACTTCTGATGAGTGTGGCTCATCGCCTTTCCTCTCCCTTTGGGTTTAGCAGCTGAACAAGCACCTTCCCTGCTGAGCTGTGCCTGCATCTACCTGGGAGGGGGGTGTTGGTACATCTGCTCCCTCCTCTTGTAGGTCTCCCAGGAGTTACCTTCATCCTGGATCAAAGATCTGAAGATCAGATCTGAAACTGTCCAGTATCAAATGGTAGCCTTCACATGCAAGTTTTAAGCAGTAGTAGGAACACAACTTGCCATTCCAATTGTTCTGAATCGTGCAGAGGTATTGGGTCAAAATCCCTACAGATGTTACTGCTCCCTGATTGCTCACTTTTGGGGTAATTGAAAGGATCCAACACTCTTCCAGTGTCATTGTAAGACCAATATGTAGCGTTCATTCATGCTGAGAGCCAAAGGCTGTGTATTTTACAATTATGTCTTACCGTTACGCTTCTGCAATGCGTTACTGTTGAAAATGTCTGGTTTCTGCTTTAGCTGGCTCAGCTCCTGTAATTGCGTGTTAAGTCACTGGATCAGGTCCTGCAGGTAAGCCAGTTCTGGGTTTCTTTCCTGTGGGATTTCTGTGTCTTCAGAGCAGTGAAACTACTACCTGGCCGTTAGGTGAAGGCGTGCTTGTCATCCATCGTAGTTCACTGCCATGCTTGGAGAGTGAGCGAGGCGCTGGGGCCGTGACAGATGCACGCCTGTACATCCCTGTCAGACGGGGCACGGCCAGCGAAGAGCCCATCCCCTGGTGTGGCTGTGGCTGTCCGTAGCTCCACTTCCACGTCTCAGCATTCCCTGCGGCATGGGGTGGCAAGTGGCAGCCTGGGTGTGTGTCTCTGCTGGGTACATGCCGAGAAGGCGGGGAGCCGCGATGCTGGTTATACGCCTCTGGTAACCTCTAGTCATCTCTTTGGCAACATAAATAATAGCGAATCACGACCTGTTGGAGAAGGTGAGATTTAAAATGCCATATAGTGCTCCAACTGTAGGTACCTGCTCTGTACCAGCAGTCACTCGTGTGTTCCTGTCTGCTTTTGTGCCGTCCTTCCCGTCATCTGCACTGACAGCCCTTTGACTTCCTACACTGATTTAACATTTTTCTCACACCTGCAGATAGTCACAAGGCACATAACTCCTTTTTTTTTT
>VXAA01005685.1:172869-197020 GCA_013399115.1 Anseranas semipalmata | reverse complement strand
GAGGTGATGCCTCAGTGATGTACAACTTTAGTGTGCAGTTGTCTGGACATGGTGAAACTGCAAGGACAGAAAGCTTTGCGCAGTAGAATCTCACAAGCTTACGTGAGTTACTGGAGTAGCCCTTGCTGGTTATCAACATGCAAATGTGTTACTTGCTCCAAGTGACCTGGAATAAATGAGGGAACACGTAGTTGCTCAGTAATGTTCAAGCATCTGATTGAGGGTCCAAGCCCTGGGCTGTATTAGATTAGCACCTGGAAAATGGTTTCTTGCTTATTCACTTTTTCCCCTAATCCGAGAAGAGATATTTGATTTAAATCTTGCCTTCTGATTTTGGATTAGTCTGAAACTTAGTATCGGTAACCTAATATAATTGTCTTAATTATATTCTTGTATGCTCCCACATTATGTTGTATAAGATATAAGGCAAACGAGCTCCCAAACTCCTATTCTGGATGCTCATCGTCTGCTATATCTGCCAGAAACCATCCTCTGCCAGAAACCATCCTTATTCAAATGAGTCTGGTTGAGCCTGCATGAACGGAGGCTTTTTTCTTCCTTCAGCAGGAACCACAGCCTGAGTAGGTGAAATGGCGCTGAGGCTCTCATTGTGGGGAGCTGCACATCCGTGAAAGATAGAGCTGAGAGTTGCCTATCTCAGTATTCCAGTCTCCTTTTCTTCTGTTCAGTCTCATACTTATTCAGTGCAGCATTTTGCATCTGTGACTGTAAAATCTTGGGATGCAGCCAGGTGACATCCATCAGGGATGTTGTTTTTTGTTTAAAACACTTGATCTTGAAATAAACTGTATCTTGTAGGGGTATAAGGATGATAGAGATAAGAGCAACTTTTTGAAACCATTATTGTGCAGTCTTGGAGTGCTAGCAAAAACCTTTGCTGGTGCTTTTAACATGCCATTTTGAACTAAAAAAAACTAAGATTTTATTTTCATTATGTTTAGCAAGGAGACAAGAGGCAATTCTGGCACAGTTACGAGTTCAGATATATTTTTGCAAAAAGTGGGTCAGAAAATGTACTATGCAAAACCTTTTTCAGTCATCCAACCTTTTCTATAAAAACTGTGTTTTTCTTTTTAATTATTATTTTTTATTTTGCAGATCTCTGCAGGGAAGGTATTCTGATTTTGCTCCAGTTTTGTTTGTCTAGATGGTAGGGGGAGATGGAAGAGAATTATTCTGTAAATAAATAATTAAATAAATAATCTTACTGTTGAAAGTATTGTTAAGATAACAATGATGGGCAACTGTGCAAACATGAAATGGAGTACTTAGAAGAGGATTCTTGATTATTCCAGTTCCTTCCAAGTTGAGAAAACAAGACGGTGAATTCTGTAGACCAAATGTTGCTGTCATCCATTTTTTTGGCTATTTTTAATCATTGAGTTGACATTTTCATTATTATTTGTATTAAATAAGTGATATTTCCTGTCTGCTGGTGGACAGTTAAGAGTCAATCACTGTGTATGCAGCTGGGGACTTTTTCTCATATTCATTGCAAAACTTACCAACACTGAATTTCATCTGTCATTTTTTCACCAGTCATGAGGTCACCAGTATCATGAGGTCCATCTGGAGCTCTCTGCAGTTTGTTTATTTAAAACCTTCACTAATTCAGTGTCAGCAACCACCTTTATTGCTTCATTTATTCACTCCCACTCCAGATCAGGTGTGACTGTGTTGAAGGGCATGAGCCTGAGCACTACACTTACGACCTGTCTGCAATGAGATTGTGCATTCATATCTTTCCTTTCTTGTCTCTTAAACAGCTGTTTATCCATTTTAGCACCTTTTCTTCCAACCTCCTACCACCCTCCCAGCAACTTAATTTCTTAATTAAGACTTTTAATGTCTGTTTTTAGTTTTGGGGTCTTCCTTATTCTTCCATATATGCTTATGGACTTCCTCAAAAAACTCCAACAGGTTCAGAAGTCATGATTTTACAGAACTGTTACCTTCAGTAAAGGTTTACTACAGCTAGCAATTCAGCTGTGTCATACATGAGTTCTTTTAAATTTGTGGGTGAAGACCATCTGGTGCTGGTAAGTAGCTAGTGTTAATTTTCTCAGTTTGTGATACAACTTTTTACTGAAACTCAATTTGAAATGGTTCCTCCAGTGTCACTCCTGTAATTTGTAAAGAGATAATACGGATGCAGAAAATTAATTTAGTTTTTCTGTTGTCGTCTCTTCTTTGGTTGTTCCACTTACACATTAATTACTGGTCCTATAAATTTCTAGCAGACCTCCTACTCCTGAGAAAGAAATAACTGTTTTTATGCCCCTTTAACAAGTGGTTTCTCAGAACAATTTTTGGCCTGCTTATTCTAATCTTAGATATAATATAACGGTGTGTTTTTTTTTGTTTTTTTTTTTGTTTTGTTTTGGTTTTTTTTTTTTTTTTTGAATTGTTTTTCCTGCTTGGACATGGCTTTAAATTTTCAAAGGATACCTTTTGGTAGAATGACTGAATAACAAAAATGTTAAATATGAATTCAGTGAGCCTTCATTATAGTGTTTTTGCCACTTACAAACACTCTAACCATTTGCTGATCTCTTTGGGGTTATATTTTTTTAATACTTTTTTCATTTTTTTTTCTATAGTCTCCCTTAAAGAAAATGCAGCTGTGTGAGATGGGGGAAGGTGCTGTAACTGCTCCTGCAGTTTGGTCTGTCTGTGGTGTGACAGTGTGAATCTCTGCAGCATTTGTAACCAGATCCTGCACATTCTTCAAAACGAAGCAGGAATTGCTTTGCCTCGTGTGGATTTCCTGAATAATTGCTCTATGAAGCAATTATTTTTGTGTTTAAATGTGTAGATACTAGCTTGATGTCTTATACAGCACATGTGAACCTTGTATAGGGACAGTTGGGGTCTTTCATTGTTCTGCTTGCAGCTTCTCTGACCTCCAAGCCCCTTTCAGTATGTGCCAGTCAATGTTATGCTCTTGGTTGGGTCATAATACCATGTTCTTCCTATCTCTGCCTAGAATTTGAGTCCATAGGGTATCTCTTATTTCTCTGCACGTCCACATCACTCACTTGTGAATGGAATTTGTATTGATTATTACTATGTTCTGCAGCTTATTAGTCCTCCCTCCTCCCTCTGCCCCAGGTTTTTGATATGCCTATCATAGTAATATTCTTAATCAAATCCAGGTGTGTAAGTATATATTTAAAGACTTCTGAGAATGTCCGGTCCCCCCCCCCCCCCCCCCCCCGCCACGGTCCAGTTAAATGTCACTCTTCTGCTCCTTTTTGTCACTTGCCTTTATTTGAAATTGTGGAGCTTTTCTGTAGGTGATGTCATTCTGAACAGTGTGCTCTTCTGCATCTGCCTTTGATTTAAAATTCTTCTATAACCTTAAAAGTAGTAGCAACATGGTTCAGTATGGGCTTAGGTGAAGAATATTTTTCTTGTACAATTTTTCCTCTCTTCCCTCTGTTCCAGAAGTTTCCTCAGATGCCGTGGGACCTTCTGTACCACTTCTGTACCACTGCAATGTGAGGAGCATTTCAGAGAACGCTGATGGTGCGGTCTTTAACCTCTGACCTAGTCTACTTTTTGTTTGTGCAGGTATAGACCATAAAAACAGGTCGACTCCCCTCTTTTCTTTATTCACAGCTTAGGAGGTTTTTAACCGTTTAGTCCATTCGGTCCCCAGGGACCCTAACATCATAGGTATGAACAGCTTCAATGATAGCTTACAGTGTTGTCTGTCCCTCTGCTAAGAACTAGGACCTCTGTCCTGACCCTATTTAGAGGATGACTTCTGTATTCATTAACTTGATCTCGCACCATGAGACCTCTTGCTACATCAGCTCCACCTCAGAGGAGAAGCACAAGGGACATTCCCAGTGCCATCAGTGATTCTCTCTGTCCCCGAGTTCCTCTCATCTTGCTCAGAGATTTTTATTTTATTTTTTATTTTTTTTGTCTCCAGGGACCAGGAGCTTCCTGCAGCTTGTGCACACATCATTTGGCCACAGGACAGACAATCATATGTGAGACAGTCAAGCAGATGTCTGAGAAACTGCTTAGCTCTGGATAGACTTCCATCAGCATTTTGTCTAATGTGATGCCCAGCTGATCTATGCCAGCAGGTCTATTTGGTTCCCTACTTTCCTCCAGAATGCTACGTCTGTGGTTTATTCATGATCTGAGGGGCTGCAATAGTGGTAACTTCATGTATTTTTATTACCATTCAGCTAAGAGCAGTCTGAGCAGTTCAGGTGGACTCTGTTAGTTCCTAGCACCTGGACAGGTGCGGAGCTGTTGTGGCACACAAGCTGCTGCTAATCTGAACCTCTGCTTCTCACACAAACTGAGCCAGGGATGTTGCAGGTGCTGACACTCTTGAATTGCCCTGACACCAAGCTTCATATTTGGCCCAGCAGGGTCTTGAGACCCTTGGGGAGTCTCTGTGCCTAGACTGAGGTTTGATTGGTCCTCATCAGTGTGTCTTATATCAGAAGAACACAAAATGTGAAGTAAGCAGAATTATTCAGCCTGATTGTCTCTGGTGTCTCACTGAAGTTTATTAAGGAACAGAAGGGTCAGTTCTAACTTTTACAGGCCAGGTTTTCATATGAACTTAGTATATTAGGTGCTGCCTTCCTTGTACTGGATGTGTTACAATGGAAACAGTTCTCTGAGGTTTTTGTTTGTTTGTTTGTTTTTTTCTCCCTAAAAGAATGATCCTACATGATCAGTAAACAATATGATACTTAAACAGTGGGAGACTGGTTGGCAGGTAGTTAATTATTCTTTGTAGCAATGAACTTAAAGCAACTAGCACTTTTTTTTTTAATTCCATTTTCAGTAATTTGGCATAATTTGCTACAAATTATTCATAAGAAAGTTTGAACTTTGTGTTCATTTGTTCCTAAAGTTGACATGTGGAAAATGCACTTTTTCCATATCATACTGGATATATATCCCATATCTTTGGGAACTGGAGACAACTAACTGGGCAGGCAATTTCCAAACACAAATCCTTGAGCACATTTTTAAATGGTTACTCTTTCAAAAGGTCTGTGCCCTTATCTCTAAAGCTACAGTTTGGTGCTTAGATTTTACATTCTAACAAAAAATATTAAAAGCAAATAAAAAACAAACTACCTTCCTGTATTGATCAAGCATCAATCCTATTCTGCAGTCCAGAAGTGTGCACTTTGAATAGCCTGCATGGCAGAGTGAGTTTCTCATTCTCTTTGCTCAGATCTGCAGGAAATGGGGTTACTTCTCAGTTTTGTAGGGCAGAAAAAGATTTAGAAAAAGATGTATGGTGTAAAATGTAATCCAAAATGAAACTGGAAGCATCCCTGTTCCTTGTTTTATAACGTGGGCAGAAGGGAACATTCAGTGAAACTGAACAATGTCAAATCAATATCTATCAAAATCTGAAGTTGAATATTTATATATAACACAAGGCACTGATATGGTAGCAAAGGGAAATTTGAACTGGCTTGTTATGTGGTTTGGGCTGAATGCTATGTTCTTCAGCTGGAAGTGACAGCAGAGTGATGTAGGATCTTGTTTGCTGCAAGCTGAACAAGACAGCGTATTCAGAGAGACTTGTAGGAGCTTGAGGCTGGTGTAATTTGTTCTGTTGAGAAGGGTTCTTCTGGGATGAAAGCAATGGGAGTAATGACAACATCTGGGAAAGATGGGTGAAGGTTTTCTTCTGATTTCATAAACTCTTTTGGGTAATTTGTATACCCCAATGGGNTATATTTATTTTATATATAAATTTATATATATATATATATATGTATATTTTTTTTCTGGGAGACAGAGACTTTCAATACAGAATTTCCTTAGCTTAGGAAAAAGTGTGAGGTGAGGCCAGTCTGTGGGAGGGTCTGCTACATGCTGGGTTGATGAAGTTTCAGAAGAGAGTTCCTTCCACATGTTCATAAGCCATTCTGTACTTATCAGAGATATGGCTGAGCTGAGTCATCCAGGGGGCCCATTACTCCCCTGTCAGCCTACTGCAGGGTCCTTAAACCTAACACATCACCAATATGTCTGTGGCTGCTCTCTGAACACTCTTGGAGTAGATGGGGTCTGACTGGAAGTAGCAATTCCCATGTCATAATTCCTCATAATTCCTCAATTCGCAGTGAGGAAGAAGTGAGGAGGTGAGTAGAAACTATGAGCTTTACTGGGCAGTGGTGACAGAGGAAAGATGAGAGCCAAGCTGGGCTCATAGGCTCCTGAGAGCAACATGACCTAGGTACAGTCACAGTCCTTGTAGGGCTCCTGGGCTGCATTCCTCAGAGAAGATGCAGCAAGCCAGTGGAGGCGTTGAGAACTACCCGACTGTCAAGGTTATGGTAGAGATGGGGACAGCAACTATTAGCCAATATTGCAGGACTTGTAGTTTAGGGAAGACGTTATGCTTAGAATCGTAGAATCATTTAGGTTGGAAAAGGCCTTCTAAGATCATCAAGTCCGACTGTTAACCTAGCACTGCCAAGACTACCACTAAACCATGTCCCTAAGTACCACATCTACATGTCTTTCGAATACCTCCAGGGACGGTGACTCAACTGCTTCCCTGGGCAGCCTGTTCCAATGCCTCACAGCCCTCTCAATGAAGAAATTTTACCTAATATCCAACCTAAACCTCCCCTGGTGCAACTTTAGCCCATTCCCCCTCATCCTACCACCTGGCGCCTGGGAGAATAGACCAATCCCCACCTCTCTACAGCCTCCTTTAAGGTACCTGTAGAGAGCGATAAGGTTGCCCCTAAGCCTCCTCTTCTCCAGGCTAAACAGCCCCAGCTCCCTCAGCCGCTCCTCTTAGGACTTGTTCTCCAGACCCCTCACCAGCTTCGTTGCCCTTCTCTGGACACGCTCCAGCACCTCGATGCCCTTCCTGTAGTGAGGGGCCCAAAACTGAACACAGGACTGAAGGTGCGGCCTCACCAGAGCCGAGTACAGGGGGACAATCACTTCCCAAGTCCTGCTGGTCACACTGTTTCTGATACGAGCCAGGATGCTGTTGGCCTTCTTGGCTTGCCCCAGCCTCAACAGTGAAGTAGTGTTACATATGTCAGCATGTCTCTGAAGGGAAATTATTCATGTTCTCCAATAATAAAAATATTTTGTAATAATGTCATCAGTCTGCTCTTCCACAGTCAATAGCATTTATACACATGAAAGAAGGAGGATTTATGAAATGTACACTGTATAGTGCTTTGTTGCACATTAGTAACACTTTCCCAATCTTCATCGTTAGGCTGGATCAAGAAGCCATAATACAGAGGATGACATCGTTAATGTTCATTCTATCAGTAACTTGGTCTGCAAGTACTGCAGTTGCACTTCAGAGGGGGTTGAGTTACAGCTTTCTATTCATGAAAAAGAACTGAGATGCAGGTTGAGACACAAAATTTCCTTCTGCAAAGATTCCCAGACATTAACCTGCTTAGAAATTAATGCAAAAGATTTAGAGAGTTACATTTATTCAGGTTTTTAGAATTTCCCTCATGAATACAATATTTATTGGTCTGCCAATGCTGCACCTTTTGTGGTCCTTTCAGCTTCTGGGGGAAAAATAAAAAGGTGCGAAGGTAAGAAAAAAAAATATCTATTCGAGTATTTGGAATTCATTCACATAAGGATTTGCCATTTCTCAGAAGACATGAAAGCTGCACCAGCCTTTAATTCTATGTACTGACTTTCAGTGGGTAACAAGGCAGATGGATATATATGTATATATATGGATATATATTGTTAATATGGAGGTTCTTACCTCATCCCACTGAGTACCAGCCTGAAAATTGACCATGAAAAGAAGTGGTGTCAGTCATGGATGTTTTTGATATGATATTAGGTTGAACAAAAAAGATTAAATATATTAATTATAATATTAAATTACTTTGATTGTAAGTCAGATTAAACAATATACTCTAAGTCAAAGTCATCGAGGAGGCTCTGCAGCATTCAAATTGCTTGCCTTTTCTTCTCAATGTAGTTGATGCCATCCTGGTAGTCTCCATGGGTATGGATCCATAGAGAACTTTGTAATAACTTTTACTTCCATAGAAGCTGTTGTGCATGTTTATGCTACAATACTGAAGTGAGGCAAATAACCTTATCTGCTGCTGTGTTAATGTGTTAATCCCATTTTAGTGATGAAGTATGTGATGTACAAGTATATGAAGAGTTCCAGTAGCATCTGACAGTTCCCCAAAATTGGGTGCAGAGAGAGTTGGAGAAGAGTATAATCAAATTACTCACACGTCTGAAGCATTTCCTCCATTTTACTCCGCAAAAGTGTTACTGACAAAACTCACGTGACTGAGAAATTTGTGTTTCAAGCGCGTTAAATTTTTGGACTGTTTCTTTCATTTCATTTCATCTCATTTCATTTCATTTATTTATTTTTAGAGACCTAAGATGTATTGATGGTGAAATCTCATCAGAACTATAAGACCTGTAGAGAATAAATGTTATGTATTGGGAAAGGGTAAACATGGCTTTTATACAGGGAGGTCATTCTCTGCAAATCTTTGGGAATTGCTGATACTTGAGGGTTTGTGCAAGCATTTGGGAAAGAGGGGGATTTGGCTTAGATTTTCAAAGGGCATGTAGCAAAGGCTGTTCATGGAAATGTCTTAAACTGAGCAGCTGTGGGGTGAGAATGAAGATCCTCTCACAGATAATCAGCTAAAGGAGAGGGAATGGGCTCCAGCACTGGAACACCAGTTCTCCTGAAGGAGAGTCCAGGGTCCTGGGGGGACAAGGCTGGGCCCAGTGGTGTCTGGGCTTTCTGAAATTACCTGGAAAGGGATGCATAGTGACATGACAACCTGTCTGCATGACAGTGGTTTATCCAGAACAGCAGGCAACACAGCATAGATGAGAATTGCAGGAGTACCTTATTAAACAAGGGACTGGGAACTGAAAAGGCAGATGAAATTCATGTACATATCTTTATTTTTTCCCAGTTCTTGTGAGTTTTATGTTGTAACATCTGACCCTGCTTGATTTTTCTCATGTAGTGTTTGTCCTGCCTCCCTGCTAAGAACCAGCAGGAACTTACAATGCAACTGTCTCCACAGTAAGTTTAAACACTTTCGGTATAAGATAACATGAAGTTTTGTGTTCTGGCCACTATTCAGGTTTGCAATAGTTAACAAGAACATTGTTTTCTCTTGTTCAAATTCATTTATGGAAAGAAACAGTATTGAAATATACAAGAGAAACATCGGGAAGATACTGCTTACAGACTTACTTGCTTTGTTTTCTGCCATTGAAAGATGGATACTACGTTTTTTGAACATGCATTTGTATTTCTTTTAGTAGCAGCAGCAAATAATCCTCTACCTGTTATTACCTATTACAGCAGAACAACTTTCTTCCTCTTTAGAAAATAATTTTTTCTTTTGAAACTAAAATAACTGCATGCAAAGACTAATGCATTGTTTCACACTTTCAGTTCTGCACAGTCCAGAAAATTGTTACTTTTCTTTATTATTTACTTGGTTCTACATGGCCCTTCATCTGGGCTCATGACTATTTTGGTAGTCTGTTTGCAGAAATTTAGGAGAAAGACAGTTAATATGATGATATTAATGCAAAGTGACAAAGACAGAAATGTATGGCAGAATGAAGCAGGGACCTTACTACAGGGTTATACAGCAAGCAACTCCATCTTTCACACTGTTGCTGAATATTCAAAATAAGACTAAAATTGGCTGACTTGTTTCCAAAATGGGTGCCTCAGAAGGACTTAATTCTTCAGGAGAGCAGTGCTCAAAAGAATCCTTGTGGTTCGTTTGCTTGCTTTTTATTAGTCAGTACTTGTTGCTGTGCCCTAAGATGGGTATATAGAGACAGTCACAGTTGTCAGCTGCTTATGAAAAGCTTTACCTAAACTGGGATCTGTGAATAAAACCAGGTTAGACACTCTGCATTGAATGTCCTCAGTGACACAGAAAGTGAAATAGCAAAAATGTTGATCATTTTGGTTCTGAGGCCAAATCTCCTCCATATTTTGGGGGGGATGAAGGGAATTAACCTACCCAGGAAGTGAAGCCACTCCCATACTGTCTTTATCACCCCCCATGCCCATTCCTATCCACAGAGAAGGGCTTTCCAGGCAAGCAGCCCAGGAGACTTACCTGGAGCTCCACACCCCAGTGGAAGGACTGGAGTGTGCCAGTGGTGGTACTGGTACAGGTGCTCTGGAGGGCAGGTCAATGGCAGGAGCCTTTGCCCTTACTCCACTCACACTGGTAGCACCCAGGTACAGAGCTGGAAGCAAATAACCTGGTCCCGAGCATCTGTGTAAGGGAGGGAGGGGCAGAAAGGAAGTTACAGTTCGGTCTTGTGTGTTAAGGCCTCTGCTTCGTGGTACTGTGTTGGTGGAGCTGCCAGCACGTTGCCTGCTCCCTTGCTCCAACCTTGAGAAAGTTCAGGAGGCAGCTGGATATTGCTTATGTTCTGTGTGTCAGACACAAGGCAAATTACCTTCCCCTTCCAAAAGGGCTAAATAGTGTTTGACTTTTTTTTTTTTTTTTTTTTTGTAACAATAATGAACAGGAGAACCATCTAGCAACAGCTGTCAGGGGAGAAGGAAATGCAGGGCTACTGAGCAAGAGGCCTGGCTGCGCTGGCTTCTGAAGCCTCCTGAGAAAGGAGCGCCGTGACAAGCTTAACATGTACTGTACATACAATAATTACATCTTTGTCAGCCGGCATTACTTTAAACAAGCTCTTAAAGCAGAGGGATTGAATAGAGCATCTGATAGTGAGCTGCAAGGAAGCAATTTAGAAATGCAGTAATAAAATGGTTACTACTGACTGGAGTATTGCTCGGAGTGAATTACCTCAAATATGTTCGCTGTTTCTGATTCTGCAGTGTTTCCTCTAATTTCTCAGCTGCCTTGAAGGGACAGTAGTTCTCTGTCAGCTTACTGAGGTTGGGTTTGCAGATAACATGGCAAATGTTGTTGGGGCAGGCACAAAGAAGGCAAAGGGAGGATGGGGAACTGGGAAGTTGGAAACTGAGGAAGAAATAAAATGTCTCAACTGGCAGAGCAAAAGGAGTCATTTTAGCGTGGTGCAAGCTGTCATCTCCCTTGAAGTGGAAGAAGCCAACTAGAAAAAACACTGGTTCCTGAGAGTCATGCAGTTGCTCACTGACCCATGAAGAGAATAATTTTATCTATGTTGCTACAGTGGTTGGCTCTTCCATGCACTTGTCCCATTAAATAGGCTTCAAGACAAGGCAGAGAGTGATGCATATTTATTGTTTTTTTTTTTCTTTAGTTTGAAACTGCACTAACTATAACCAGATCAGCAAGAGACAGACTGACAATATGTGCATGTCTAATCTGCTGTGAAAAAAACGAAGAGGACACACCTTTGTTAAATAAGTTCTTGTTCGTTGCTTGTTCGTGGACAAGGATGTCTGTTTTGAGGGAAGGAGCATGGGGAAATAGAGGGGTTGAACTGGGTTGAATTCATCTTGTTTTTTAAACCAACATCACTCTGTGCTGTGCAAGCATAAGGGGCTTTGCCGTGTCTGTAGGCCTTCTTTAGAGACGCTTGCCAGCTGTCTTCCCACAATGAGGGAGAGCAATATGAGATTGCATATCATCTCTGTGTAACGGAAGGCTAGATTTCCATGAGCTGTCCACGCGCTTGAAGAGCCTGTGTGACTGATGGCTGTGTGCCACTGGCAGCAGTCCAGGAAGAAGAAACGGTGCACAACTACTCCCGAACTGACCATCCCCTGGAAATCTCTGCCTGTACCATCTCTTCAGGGAGACTGTGACTTTTGGAGATACACCTGGCCTGCTGGCAGCAGGAGCTGGTGACACGGATGCCGTGTGTGTACAGGGTCACAGCTCAGTCTGTGTAGAATCCTAGGATCATTTAGCTTGGAAAAGACCCTTAAGATCATCACATCCAACCAGCAACCTACAGTCCATGTGGAGACCTTTCTACACCATTTGCTGCTGTTTGTGTGCATCGCAGCCAGAGCGTGTGCACTGTTAGCAGTTTTCAGCTTCGCAGTGTAGTTGCACACAGTAAAGAAAGTGCTGTCTGATCTATATACCCTTGCAGAGAAAATAAAGGAATTAGGCTGCTGCAGCTCATTTTTGTTTTCTAGTCCTATGGCACCCCTTGTGCTCCAGATGAGCTAGGTTTGGGAGTAATTAGCTTTACATAAATGGTGGACCAGCTGCACCTGGGTTTTGATGCCACTCCTCCTCTGCTGGAACTAAACCAGTGACACCACTGTGGCTTGCTGTATGGCTTGACTAGTTCTTTGCCTCACAGATTTCCTCAGGATACACCAAATTAATATGTAAATGTGCCTAAGCAAGCCTAATTGTAACTGGGATAAACCCAGAACTGAAAGTCTTAGACTAAAGGCTGTGAAAGATGTGACTAATCCTGGACCTATTCCAATGGGTTTATTCTGGTATGTTATGTACTGGCCTATAGTTTGTATATAAAGACAATAAAGAGTAAGGCCAATGCTCAGTATAGAAAACAAGTACATTTTCTAAAAAGTCAAGAAACAAAACAAAACAAAAAAACAACCAACCCCCCCAAAAAACAAACAGGACTCAGATCTAGGAATTTAATTCTATTCATGGTGTATGGAAGTCCTGTTCTCCCTTGTTTACCAGTGAAGAGTCTTACTGAGTAGCCTGAGTTGTTGTATCTGGATTCATGTGGCATTTTTGGGTAGGCAAGATATAGCAAATCTTAATTGCAATCTTAAAAAGCAAATTAAGTAAGCAGATGTGTTCAAAGAGCCCAGTTGTAGTGTTTTAGATACCTGGAATTTCAGTACAGCAGGCAGAAGCCTCTCAGTGCCTGCTGTTTGGAGAAATGCTTTTCTAGTTTTCTCTGCTGTCACCCAGTGGTGCTGCTGTCCTTACACCTTCATCCCTCACCTGCCTGCCTTTTCAATGTCCTTTTTCCATTTTTTAAAAAATCTAAGTTGTTATGTGAGGCACAAAACATTGGCCGTGTACACCAACCTTTATAAAAAGCATTGCCTTTGGGGAATTTTTTCTACTACCAAGGAAGAATTTTCATTGAGTTGTGGATGTTGTTTCTAAGTGTGCTACAACATTCTCAGCTGGCAGTCATCCTACAAACCTGTAGTTCCCCTCATTTAGCATCAACCACAATTAATCCTTAATAGAAATATTAAAAAATTAATAGCTGTTGCAAAGCACTGATAATTCTTAGACCTTTCATGTACTTTACACTTGAGCAAGGGAGCGTCAAGACTCCGTGCAGTACATAATTATTTCTCAATCACAAGATCCCTTCCTTAATTAGTGCTATTGCTGTTCAGGGTCAATGTATATCAAGGTACACCAGAGCTACTCAGGCACGACCAAGGAAAATCTGGTTTTGGTAGATCTGTACATAATTCTTTAACATGTTGTCTTAGAAACCACAACAGTGTCTTACTAATTTTTGATGGAGATTAGCATATAGGGAACTGAAGGCAGAAGTGGCAAAGGAGAAACAGCTGAGAATGAATGGTGTAGTTAATGTGTTGGATGACTTAATTTCCTGGATTTTATGGGTTTGCCATAGGCATGCTATCTGCAGTAAGCTCAGATTACTACTTTTGGTTATTAATAGAAAAATGGATTCCTAAAGCATTTTAAAGATAAGCTTTTCATAAATCCTACCTTTTATTAATTGTTTGTATTAAAAACTTGGCAGTTGTTCGCAAAACTAGTCTGCTAGTTTAAGCCTTTCAGCTCTAGTTCTGTATTTGAGTTTATTTTATACATATCAGCAAAAAATGTTTGCATCGTCTTACTAATTTTAGTAATGGCTTTTTTTTTTCTTCTTCTTCACAGCAGCTGGATAGTTGAAATATAGTTTGAAGCTTTGAGAATGAACATAGCTGCTTACTCCCTCCTTTGCATCATGGCTTGCAGGTGTGCCTTCATAGTGAATTTTAACAAGAATACCTAGCATAGCAGCACTGCTCTGCATTTTCATGTTAGAAAAAACTATTGGTACGTGTGGTGTAATGCAAGTGCTATTCAAATATTATTATTATCAATAAGCATGAAGTTTTAAGTACTTTTGAACACACAGGTTTTCTTAACTAGATATTGGCTTCCATTTGTAATGGTACCTTGATGTTTAAATTACAAAGCCACGAAAAAAAATTTACACTAATAAGTATTTGAAGTAGATTGTGGTGCAGGTGACAGAAATTTCCATCCTTGTCAGGTGGATCCTGGTTTGGGCGCCGTTCATTAAGGGGCTGAATGCATGTTTGGCTGAAGGCTGTGTGTTAGTTTCTGAGTGGTTACTTTGCAATGGCAAATCAATGTGCCTTTTGAGGTGCTGCACCGGAGACAGGTGAGTGTGACTCAGCCATATTTGCACTGCTATAAAAAGCATGTACTGATACAGAGTTCCAATAATGTTATGACCTTCTCCACAAATCGAGACTGTGTGCTATGTTGTTGAGATCTTTAAGAATGACTATGGTTTAGCCAATGTATGCATTAGCAGGGATGTTTAAATGTATCCTTCTCCACTGTTTCCTTTTCATTACTCTGGAAAATGAGCTTTAGCTGCTTTGGTTGCAGTACTGGATAAAGCTATGCATGCTTCTTGCACGTTTCTAGAAAAAAAATATCAGAGGCCGCAGACTTTCTAATGAAGTGAAGAGAAACATGGTCGTTAGCTGGAGTGGTGTGGGGCTCCTGAGCCAGCTCTTCCACTGTAATGAAGCACCTTAGGAGACTTGCTTAGTTCAGTGGGCAATGGCTCTGTTTATTGAGTTGGTGCAAATGCATTTGATTTAGTCAATTTAGACTCTGCATTTAAGCAAATTATGAGGTAGGTAGGACTCGATCAGCAAGAGGTAAATTAGTTTGAATGCGTATAAAAGGATCTTGCTGAGGGTAAATTTACAGTCAAACCATCACATGAAAATCATAATGTGCAGTACTTGTCAGGTTTGATAAATGAAGCAGGACTGTAAAATTGCCTTTACCTTGAGGTGTGCTTGCATTTGACCAACATCAGAACTGAAATGCTGTTACGTCTGTTTTCTTGAACTGGCTCAGGAGGGAGAAACCTGCGTAAAGCCTGAATTGCTAAATTTAAAAAGGGTGGGTTAAAGAATCCCTGCAAGCCTCTGCACTGCCCAGCTCCTCTGCTCTGCTCCCTGATCTTCACCTGCTGCAGCACGTGCCCAGCAGGGCTGCGGGTCTGACCTTTCGTAGGGAAAGCCAGTATCAGAGCAGAAACCTTGTGCACAAACACAAATGGGGAATTGCTGGCGGGGCCACCTGTCAGCAAATAGAATAGGATGAACAGGCAGCCTCTTCAAGACCTTTGTGCTGTGCTTTTTTTTTTTTTTTTTCCTCCAGTTGTTTGTGATTTTCTCTGCCACGAGACTGTTTCTAGGTCTAGAGCTAGGCCTATCCATACCCCTTTCCGGAGTTTCCCCCACAGTACAGGAAAAAAATTACTTTGCTTTCTTGCTTGCTCCAAATCAGCCACATACAAAGTGGTAGAAAAATGCAGATAGCCAAACAGGTTTTTGTTTTGTAATTAATAATTTCAAAAATTAGTAAAAGGAGTATTGCTATGAAGAAAGAAACATGTTGTCATCACTAAGGTGACTAATTATAGATTACTGGGGCAAAATAATAACTAGCAGTCAAAATTGTCAATTCTTATATAGAACAGAACAGGATGTAACAGATGTCACACCACAAAGTAAAAGAGGAATGACCTCTTTTCAATCAAAACCACCACGAGAAAGAGAAATGCCAGTAAAACATTTAAAAAAAAAAAAAAAAAAAAGTAACTTAATTAGGGAGGAGGTCGCTGTTTTTTCCCCAAGGAGAGTTTTTTTTTTATTTCAAAAATGTTTCGGGGGCTGGTGGACAGAAAATGGTCCATGGACCAATAGGCAGCTAAATGGTAAACTTAATTCTCCATCTTCTCTAGTACTTTTTAACAATTCCTAAGCAGCAGCAACATCCAATGTCTTTTACGGAAAAACATTTTAGACTCTTTAAAAATACAATGTGCCAATGCCTGCTGGTATTTGAGAGCACACTGTTGCTGCACTTGAGTATATGAAACTACTTAGAAGATTAAAATGACATACCTGCTGGACAATGTATGCAAGGGTGTGATCATTGTGGCTGTGCTTGCCTTAGTCTTGCACTGAATATATTAGCATCTTGCAAACTTGGCCTTAAAGCTATGATGCGGATGCACATTCAGCTCACTGTACCTCTTCAAACCTTGCCTTACAAGGTTTGAGGTGGCTCTGTTGGATTTTAGTCAATAATGACTGCTCAATCCTTCTTTAATGTAACTGGAAGGCAGTGCTGTTGCCTTTAGTTTGTACTTTGAAGCATAATGTCTGGATGCAGGGTTTTTTTCCTCTCTGTGGTCCCTTTGTAAGATGGATGCTAAGCAACTCAGTAGTGTGAGAAGCAGTGTTGAATTTTCTGGCCCATAATAATTTGGGGAAAAAAAAACAAACTGAATACTTTGAAAAACCTACTTATACCCATAACCACTAGCTCGTTGTTGAACGCTTGTAATCTTCAGGAGGTATGAGCAGCACAGTAGAGAGTATGCAGGCACTCTGAGCAGATTTTATAGTGCATTTTTCTGTCATTTTTTCTGTCATTTACATGAGAAAAGCCAGAAACAAACCACTGTGAGCCATTTTGCATCTGGCTCTGGTGCAGATTTGCAGCTGAAGTACTCCCAGCTGTAGCAACCCTTTTCTTTGCCCTACTATAATGGCATTCCCAACCTGCTTATTTCCCTCTCAGAACCGTCCACATGGCTGTGTGAATGTATAATCCCCTATCTAGACCCAATTTTCAGTGTTTTGCGTGTTGTAACCTTTCCCTTCAGCGTGCACCAGCTGTAAGCAGTGTCAGGTGAGAAATGGGTTTTCTCATTTAGGCCAACCCCTTGTTGCAAGTAGTTTTCATCTGTCATCTGAGGAGTTTTTGTCTGGCCCTTCTGTCCAGCTGTCTGTGGTCTGGGAGAGATGTGCTGCAGTATTATCCATACCCTGGCCTTTCTACTTTGAGGTTTTCTACAAAACAGCAGTTTTGTAACAGCAGTCAGAAGTCACATAGATTTTTCTTACCTGCCTCAGTATCGGTGAATTCTCAACCATTTTGATCAACTATTCCAGCCAAATGCCAGCCTTTTGTTAAATTACTTGTAGTTTAATGAGCAGATTTGTTCAGATCATCAGAATGGACTGAATAGTAGCAATAATGCAGCCATTAGCAGAAAGAAGTGGGCTTGAGTGAATACATATGAAAGGTTAATTTCTTAAATGCTGCAATTCTGTGACACGGATCTAAGTGGCTGTGCTTGCATCTCAGGTTTGCTGGGGAGTTTGTTTCTTTGTGGGAAAGCTTGGGAATTTCTTGAGGAACCTATTTGGAGAATTTCAGGTGAGTTGTTTGGTCAGATACTTCTGTGTAGATGGAAATGTTTGATATTACCTGGATTTGGAAGTTTTTCTCTAAGCTGCGGTTCTGCTGTGTTTAGACAAGGGTAACACTATCACTGGGCACCACAGTGAATTGTGGCAGGGCCACCAAGTCGCATTGGGCAGAAAGCTTTCACCGGTGACATGAAATGAAGAAAAACACCCGGAGTGCTATCAGGCTGGGCGGCCGCCACCGGAGTGATCATGGTTTGCTGCTTGTTGGTGCCTGGAGTGCTCTGGGCGTGCAGCCCTGCTGGCTCAGAGGAAGGGCCGGATCAGCCTTATCGTCTGGGCTCGCAGGCAGACGGAGCCAGAGGGGCTCTGGAAACGGCATTTGCAGATATGGTGAGAGCCTGTTGTGTTTTACTGGAATTAGTTCCTCGGACCTTTTGAGTAAAAATGGGTCAGATGGGTATATCAATAACAAAAGATTGACATGACATCTTTTGTTTCTGAGCAGCAATATTTCCTTTCAGCTGATGATTGACTCCCACCTCAGCTGTAGGACACAGTTCCCCACAAGGCAGAGAAAGAAAAAGCCAAGAAAAAAAAGAGGGGTAATGACTTTCCCTCAAACAAGTTTAATATAAAAATACTGTTTTTTAAAAGAGGAAGGAAATAGAGGGGTTGCTTGAACAAATGGGAAGTAAGAAATACTAGAGACATTTGGATCCTTGCTGAATCCTCAGGTGGGATAAACCGATACAAACACTGACATCGCTGTAGAGACACCAGTCTGCGTTGCCTTAGGCCCGTCTTCACTCCCAGGCACCTCAGTGCCGAAGAAGGCTCTAACCCTAAGTCATGCAAAGCTGTGGAGGAGAGGGCTCGGATTTATTCCACCTCTTCGTGCCCCTGAGGGGCATCGGAGCCTGCGTCACTCCGCACGCTGTGGTCCCTCAGCGCAGAGGCCTGGGTGCCCACACGGGCAGCTCTTCCTACTAGCATGAAACTTGGTGAAAGAGTGAGGCCTTTGGCTGCTAAATCAAGTTCATGTTACATCGTAGCACAGATTTGGAATGAAGGAAACCACAGGAAATTTATGACTCCCAGGCCTCAGCTGCCAGTCAACCCTCCTTGCTTGTGCCAACTAGAAGTACCAAAGTTGTCAAAATAAATTATGATTAAGAGGGGAGATGTCACAGCAGGTTATTCAGCTTTGTGGAATATTTCATAATGCTACATATCATAAAAGTTAGTCTTTCGAATGCCAGACATCTACTTTCGTTATCATTATTACAGACTAAGTGTTAAATACTAAGAGGCAAACAGAAAGCATAGGTTTCATTTGTACTCAAACATCCTTTCTATAAAGAAGGGAAAAAAGAAGCGATTCTAGCATTAGGAAAGTTTTATGCAGTTCTCTTCAAAATAAATAATTCTGTAGCCAAGTGAAAATTGTGAGACTGTGTTAGATTTGAGCTACAGGGTCTGATGTTGGTCCCACTGGGAGCATGAGAGGTATGAGAGAACTGATTGACAGAGTTTTTTTTCCCTAGAATTTTATTTCTTTGCTTAAACTAGATACTTTAGTTTCTGAAGTGCTGTCATTTTATGCTACATTGACCACTAAACTTGAAATGGGAGAAGTTTGGTTTTTGGAGTTAAAATAGATGCATCATATCAGGAATCATCTGGGATTTCAGCTACCTGAAGAAATTATTTATACTCTTGAGTGTGAAGAATAACAGCATACAATATATAGACTGAATAATTTTGGGTTTGTGTGACACATCAACAGTATATTTAAGGAATTCTTCTATAGAAAGTTCTGGATAGTTTTGTGTCTATTTATGAAGCATGAGACAGTAAAGGTGATGTTTCTTACTTATTTATACCAGAAGTTCAGCTTTTATGTATGCTGTAAGACTTGATGGATGACTGAAGAACTGGTAGGGTTTTGATATTTGAAAATGCAGATTAAAAAAAAAAAAAGTCTTACAATAAAAATTCCAGTGGTCCAGCTATAGCATCTCATTAAATTGCTCTGAAAATAACATTTTTTCATTGCATAGGATATTTTCAGAAGAGTTTTATAGTCTTTCATAAACCCTTAGACAGCGGAAAACTGCAAGGTCTTCTTTAAAGGATTAAGAACTGTTGTGTACGTGGGGATGGTGATCTTTCATGGGTCCTTCAGTAGATAAGTTCTCATGAAATGTACGGAATACACTTTTTCTTGTTGGTCTGAATAAGGAAAAGTTGGAATTGGCATCCCTGGTACTTTCTATGTTAAAATAAATGAGAAATGGATTGAATTTTTAAGCATTTTAAGTTTTTCTTGTGCATTCTAAAGAACAATACTAAGCCAACAAAACAGTTCTCTCTCTTTATGAACTTCTATAAAGAGACGAAAGTATGATTAGGTAGAAAGCACAAGTATATTACTCTTTACAAAGAGTTTAAGTTGAAAAATGGGTGTATTTGAAATTGAAAAAAAAAAACAACTTTTTTCATACATAGCAGTTTCCTTAAAGCTGGACACAAACAAGCATTTGTCCCATTCACAGAGTGAATGTTTGTCATAAACGCCTAAAAGTGACCCCAGTCAAAAAGGTCAATCTTAAACACAATTTCAAAAGCACCTGGGTGTGAAATTTTTAGTTTTGAAGTTTAGCACTATGAAGACTAGTTAATGCATGCACAAAAAAAAAAAAAAAAAACACCAAAAAAAGGCAGAAAACATTTCTGTATGCAAAAATAAATAAATAAATATTAATCCACCAAAAATAAGGGTTTAAATACTTGTGTTCTACAGATGTATGTTAGTTTGCAGTCCTGAATTGGGAAGCTATGACATCGCTTTTGGCACAGTCTACAGTGATGTAATCTTTATCTCATGGTTTGAATATAGCTCTGAGGCTCAAAACCTGCTATTTTCATGCATTTTTCAGTCTCTATTGGGAACCTACCAATCTGTGAACCTGTTCTATAGCAAAAGGTAGTAATAGGCAGCTGTGATCATTCCCAGACACTTTACTGAATCTTCAAAGATAAAACGCTTTTCTAGCAGTACTTGATGCATCCACTCAATGATCTGTGAAAAAAATTAGGCAGTTTTTACCATTTGCTTTTAACTTGTCCATTTGCTAAAGTAGCTGTTGTTTCAGCCTACTGAATTTATTTCTTTTAGCAGAGAACAGCAGCTGGTTGATTCTTTCCATCCAAAAGTTTAAGAAAAGTAATAATGTGCATTGTTTCATTGTTTTTGCTCTGTCCCACACATTCATCCAAGGCCATGCAAGGGAGAAATAATTCAATAGAGTCTGAGAACATAAAGGCCTTTTTCCCCCCATTTCTTTAATGCAGAAACTCCAGTACTTGTTTCTAAGGCAAAGCCATCTTTATGTGAAAGACCACTGTGGATATAGGGCTGAGCAGACCAGTGGCAATTCCCTGCCTCTGAAGGATGTGGAATTAACTCCTGGCTGTCTACTCCCAGTTGTCTGAATTTCCCTTGTGTCTTCAAGTCTGAAAAAAGTATAAAACTTTGTAAGCAAGCTTATGTTAACGGGAATCCAACATGCTCAATAGAAGCTAGAGTCTGAGGAAATGTGCCTCCAAACTAGCAAATGCCTGTGTAATGGGCCAAATGGCTTGGCTGGTCCAGGCTTTATGTGAAATTGATGCCAATAACATAAAACCCTCTGCAAGTAAGTCTTGGGGCTTCATTTATTCATATTTGTCAAGAATTTTGGAAATATTCAACTGTATTTTAAATGTTATCGCCTATTTTTCTTAAGCTTCTCAAACTATCCTGAACTATTACTGGGATGAGAGTAGGTAGAATACAAGGAACATAAAAAGAATAAAATAAGCACATGAATGTTTTAGAGTGTGTTTGTTAGTCACACTAGGAAAAGGTAGAAGTTACAGTAATACAATACATTTCCCATAATTAGGCTTTTTCAGAGACGAATGCATGCTTTAATGAGCACCTCAAATGTGTGTAACATTGCACAGCCATTAACTGTTTGTTAATATTAAAGGACCAGTTGGAAGTGAAAACTAGAATACTTGCTGAAGTCAATTACTTCAGGGCTTCCCAAGAGTTAGTTGTTTTTCTTCAGGTGCATCTCATGAATGTTAGAATCCCCAAATCATTGGAGTGGCAATGAACATATTTATTACCGTCTCTTTAATGTACTTTCACAGTTTAAAGTTTTCTCTTGTGGCACTTTAGAGAAAAAACTGAATGCCAAAGAGGTTGTTTGTAAAGTACAAAGCACCCCTGCAGGACTGCTCTTTGGCAGCACAATTTTGCAAATATCCTATGCATCCTTTTTCCAGTCATGTCAGAAATTCTGAAAAAGTATATTCAAGCTCACTGTGGGGGAAAAAAAAATCACTTTCCTTTTAATTGCGTGGTTGTGCTACCTCACTGCTGAGTGTAAAGTGCTATGTTTTTCTTCTGCTGTTGTTGTCTTTTCTGTAGGTAGTTGTTTTTACATTTGTACAGTGTATTCTCTGCATGTCCAAGCACAACCTTTGCAAAAGTAAAGTCTGATAATTTGAAACAACCCATAAAAAAGATAATCCACTATTCAGTGATAATTTCATAGTCCTCTACAACATACAAAGCACTGAGGAAAATCACCAGAATTTGGCATTTTAGTGAGAATCAGGGAAGCAACTTTTTTTCTTCCCATTGATGTTTAAACTGCTATTCACAGAGCCCTCTAAATTTTATTTTAGGAAGATCTGGGGTGGCTGCTGCTTTCAGAATACCACACAAACAGACAGCGTCAAGCATTAGAGTCTAACTTTGGAAGCTGCTTTTATATTAAGGGTTTGATTAAATAGATGACAGTAAAGATTAGCAACATGTACCATGCTAGTAATCTCAAGGATTCTCCTGTTTCACCTCCATTCTGCTCTAATGCAGTAGTGTCAGATCCCGCCTTCCTTTATAAACTTGTGAATTTTGCTGTGTAGCTTTAAGATTGCGTAGTTGGAGGGGGGCAGTATCAAAATATTTTTTTTATTAAGGACCATTTAAAACCATATCTCCAGGTAAATGAGTACAACCTGATTCTGCTCCTTCCATTAGAGACTACTTCTGTAAACATTAAACAACATAGCTTCTGTTAAAATCCAGCGCTGTTCAAATAATACAGCAGGAATTTTAGATGCAATATGTTTTCTGTAATAATGACAAATAAACCAAGCAAGCAGAAATATTTTCCTTCCCTGCACTTGGTTCCATGGCCATAGCATGACAGCGGCCACATGGAATACATAAAACTTAGTATTTTCTCAGTGAAATTTTCATGGGAAATATTATGATCAGAAAAACTTTCTAAAGACTCTTGGGAGTGACCAAAGCAAGCTTTTTTGAAGCAAGGTAATTTTTTAATGAAGGACAGAGGTGTGCATGTATACAAGTGCACTGTATTCAGAATGGTAAAGGAATATAAGCAAGTAAGTTCCACAGTAAAGGGACATACTGCATAATATATGGTTTCTCTCAGCAGTAGTATGCTGAAACGCTTCAATTTCAAGCTACAAGGAAAGAGAGAGGAAAAAATTACTGCTTTACTTCCTTAATGAAAGGCAGGGAGAAGATTACTTCTGACATTCTGTTTGGGAGGTACCTTGAAATAGCCATTTGAATATACCACAAGCACTACCCAAATACTTGCATAAAGACATTTTATTATGAATGCAGTGTATATATAGCTTTTTGTTTTGTTTTTAATCTGAGGTGCTTATACAAACAGACCCATATCAGCTGAATGGCAGTTAGTTTGCAGGGCATGATACCGGTTGAACACCCTTCAGCTCCAAAGCTTTGCTAAAGTTAATCTCTTGAGGTTTAGCAGTACCCTTGGTGAGCTTCAGAAATCGAATACATCCTTTAAAACGGATATTAGTGGTCAGCCCAAACTGGGTCACACCATCTGAGGAAGGAAAAAAAGGCAAAAGGAATTAGATAAGTTTGAGTTGATACTTTAGTTTGTTCTACAGGAGTCCTGCAGGACTCTATAGATATATATTTTATATATATATATATATAAAATGTTTTATTTGCTCTACATCATCTAATATTCTCAAAAAGTGACAAACATTATGAGTGACTATGATAAATGCTTAAGGTAGTGGTAACAATCCAGTCTTTTGTTTTCCTGTCCTAGCATGACAGTGGCAGAATCTGAAGACATTTAAACTGCCACTGTAAACCACATAAATCAGGCAAATAAACAAGCAAATGAAGCAAAACAGCATCTTGCTACCTACAAATGGTGTATAATACATACATGCTCATCCTGCCAACTTCTAAGTTATTTATCCACAACATAACAGAGAAAAAAAAAAAAAGGGCAAAAGCAATGCAGTTTTCATTAGCTCTAGCATCATGAGAAAGCCGGTTCCCAAGTATGTGCTTCAGCTGTCATGTAGAGAACCGTTTTCAAATATTCTTATTTTTCTTTTCTTTAGTCTTGTTTACTCTTTATATATTATGTATTTATGTATATAAAATATTAATCAAGGTAAACATTCTTTGGAACCACTCTGATGGCAGGGGTGAAAAATCAGCCCGTTAGCACCTCAGCACTTCTGTCCCTTCTGTTTCCAACCAATTAAAAAAAAAAAAAAAAAAAAAACCAAAAGGACTTTCATACCCCC
>VXAA01005685.1:149222-172829 GCA_013399115.1 Anseranas semipalmata | reverse complement strand
AAAAAGCCATAGGACTTTGCTACCTCCCTGGCTGGCTGGCTGGTGTCTAATACTGCTACACCATCAGGGTTGGAGGGAGACCTATTGTGAACAAAGGAGGGAACTATTCTACTGCGAATGGACAGAATGATAGAAGTGAGGGTTGTTTTGATTTGAACATTGAAAATCTTTCTCTCAATTGCTTGAAATTCATGGCTGAACTTGTTTCTCAGTTTTCTTCCAAGTGAAAAAGTGGCTACAGGGATGCGCTCCAATACAAATCTACGTGATTGATACAAGTAAGGGTTGCAGAAATACTTTACGCTGGTAAAGGACTGGCTGGCCATAGCATTGCAATGTGTCACATAGATGTGTTTCCACTAAGTTGGATCAATCTGTGCCTCCTTGCACAGGGAAGAGAGGTACTAGGAGACGAGTAATGGCTTTTATGGATAGCCAGTAATTGATATCCTTGCCCAATCTCTATCAAAATCTCCTAAAATCATTTAGGAATTTACTTAAGAGGAATCTTCCCATATTGATCTCAGTTTGCTCTAGAGCAAACACACATTGCAAACGTACTTAGTTTTTTTGTTTGCAAAGTAGAGGGAAACTTTATTATAAATACAAACACCTTAACTATGTTTTCAGAAAGCAAACTGCTATTAGACAAGCCTGTTGATTGTCTACGAACAGATCAACTAGCATTCATTATCAGCATAGTGGAAGATGAAGCTAGCTGCAGAGCTCAGCCCAGTTCTGGGTACTGTTCAATTACCTGTGCTAGAAACAAGATATCTCAAGGACTTCCAGACTAGTGAATAGCAAATTTTGATTAGTTTCTTTTTTCTTAGTTTCTGTAGGGTCGCTAGACTCTACAGTGAAGACATTCATAAGAAAGAGGTGTTCTGTCACCTCTCTGTGCAAGCTGTTGTCCACATTCCTCAGTTCCTCAGATTTTACAGGCTGATGTACACACAGTGCCTCACCTCCTCAAGGGTATGTATGCATTCTTTTGGTAAATTTAAAATTGTCAAATACTGTTACTACTGATTACTAAAAAAGAAAGTTTTAACAGGGAGGCTGTGTGCATTGTGAGCAGCAGAAGGCAGAAAGTTTGCCTGCTCCTCTGTGACAGCATCTCCATTTGAGACTGGGCAGGGAGATTGGTGAGAATCCTGTAGTGCTGCAGAATTTCTCATTCTGAAATGCAGCTGGATGCAGAAACAAGCACCCATGCCGAAGTGATATAAACTTGGGTATTTTTATCCACCAACTTTAGCATACTAATCCTAATTGCATTTACAATATTACCAAGGCAGCGTTGCTAGAACACAAGTATTAGTTGGGCTTTAAATGCTTACCAGGATATCCTCCGACAAAGACAGGGTCATTAGTGTCTGCTGAGGTCGAGGCTCTGTTTGGACTGTTAGCATCCACCTGTCTGTCATCTACAGTCAGCTCCAAACGGTGTTTGATCTTGTTTGCAAGAACCTTGTGCCACTGTCCATCACACAAGCTGCTTGGTGCATCAGGCTCATAGATAGCAGAGAATCGGCCTGCACCATTGTCAACGTGAAACATCACCTGAAAAGTGTGACATGAAAGTGAGCTAGTTCTGAAAAGAGTTATACAGTTCTTATTTTTATTATATCTTTGTGTATTTAAAATCAACACACTCAGACTGCACACACTAAAGCTCTGATTTAATAACAGATTCTGTGTGGATTGCTGTCCTTCTGCATAGTCTCAGGGAGGGTCTGCGTTATGTCACTCAGATAAACCTGAGTGGAAATGTGCAAAACTGTTGTATTGTTTGTCATTTTCTCATTTTTGACTCAGTTTTTGAGTCCCCTTTCTACCTACTCGCTAAATAGCTCTTTATAGTGATAGAGTACTGACTGATTTTCCAGACTGCGAAATAAAAGATATACATAGGAAACTAGTATTATTAACAACAAAGGCTTTCCTCAAAGCTTTTCATGTTCAAATTTAAGCGTTGACATTGCAGTTTTAGGAAACTCAAGTGTTACAGAATCTTCTAGAATATGTTTGTGAAAGTGTAAGAACCTCTGGATGTATGGGAAGTGGCAAGTCCTGATATTGACCGATATGTCTTGAGATTGGGGTAGTAAGCTTGCATTCAAAAAGAGTCTTTTAAAAGATGCTTTTTAAAAAGAATCTTTACAAAGAGTCAAAACTACTTGTCTACTTACTTTTCCATCCACTAATTCGATGCCAAGCCCGTCCATTTTCTGGCTGCTAACTCCTAGGAGCACACCGTTCATTCGTGTTGTGCGGAATTCAAATTCCACAAGCAGATCTGTTCCCACTTTGTATGCACCAACTTGGAGAGAAAAGGGAAAGTGTAATAAAATGAAGAAAAGCATTTAATTATATTATTCCTAATAATCACACAAAGTGTGTTGCCAGTTATGCAAGGTAGTTACCTTGCATAACTTAGCATTATTAATGCACTCCATTTCATGTGAAATTGTGTAAGAAATGGTTATGGTGGCTGTACTTTGTGTGAGACCTGGCTAGAAAGTCATATTCCATCCCTAGGCAAGATAATTAAAAATTGTAAGTGGGATTTTCATGTGCTGGTCTCACTTTGCCTCCAGTCAACAGGAGTTAGGTAGCATTGGACATTTTTTGAAAACAGCATCTCCTCTTTCTTTGTCCTTTGCCTATCAGCAAAACTGCTGTTTGTTACCTGTTTTGGCAAAGCCTGTTCCATCGAAGTATGTTCCTTTCTGGGCAGTGACGAAGCATTTTCCAACACTGAAGCTTGAAGTTGGGTTATCCAGGTCAACAGGTGATTCTGTCATTTTAAAACTTCTGATGCAGCCATCAATACTATAGGTGACCTGCATTCCATATTTCAAACAAAATGTATAACTGTGCAAAGCAAGATGAAATGCTCAGAATAAAGGCCTACATTTTGTTGTCAAAAAGTGCCTTTCCTATGCTTTTCTGCTGGTTTTATGGAGCTGACTAATACTTATGTGGCTAATCCTTAATACCTGATTATAATTGGTATCTAATCTCAATCACGCCGAGGATGAGTTACATTACTTTTCTGAGATGTGATCTGAGTCACAGATTTGGCTTAATGGGGGGAAATAAAATAATACACTGCATAATGAAACATAGCAAATTACATCAGCAATGCAGGAATTTAATGGCCTATACTTTACCTTTTTAATTGGCTAGGTTATGGGGTTTGCAAGTAGACAAAGATACTCAATATTGTTCTCTGGGCTGCTGGTAATTTTATGATTTTTTTTTTTTTTTTTTTTTTTTTTTTTTTTTTTTAACTTTAATCACTTTATTGTGGGCCTACTGTTGCATGGTAAGACTGAGCTAATGCATTTAGGCACCTACTAAAATGAACAGAGCCCCTACATAAAAGTTGTTGGCCATACATAATTCTTCATATAACCTTCTAGAGGGCCAGCAACCACATTGACAGTGGCCACGCTGTCGACCAGAGAGCTGGGTGGAGGCAGCTTAATTGCTCAGGTGTATGGAGGCTCCAGTGCCAGGTAGCAAACTGCAGCTCCAGATTGGCTTCTGCACAGGGAGCGCATTACTGTGACTGCAGGTGGGTGGCATGTGCACACTGAAGCTGATGATACAAGTGAGTGAGATCCTGCCTGGGGGACAGGAGTGAGGGGCTGCCCAGGTCCCATCCCAGTGGGACTTCTGGAAGCCACTGGCATCTCCCCTGCTGTGAACTACCCCAGAGCTCTCCTTCCCTAGGTATGCAGAAGGTGCATTTTGGCTCTCAGCTTTAGACAAAGGCCTAACTTAGTGTTGGGAAAGTTTATCCCTGATAATAGCAGGAGAGAGGAAAATGATATATATGCAATTTGAGGAAGAAAAGGAAGACATATTTATAAGCAATGCGGTACAAAGGAGGAAAATAAAAATCGGTACACAAAAAACAGTGAAGAAATATGTATAAATACAGAAGGAAGAAAGGCGCACCTGCAGTGGGAAGCCTTGACTCTGCACACTACCTTCTCTAATAATATCCTGACTAGCAATGTGAAAGAATTTCTAAAACCACCTCTTAAAAAAAAAAAAAAATCCCTTTCCTTGTAAATCAAAGCTGCATATACTGTGGCATTATATAGATTATTACTACTAAACAAACCTGTACAAAGTTTTCATGAAAACTTTAGAAATATCAGTGAATATATTCAGTTCTGATCTGAGTAATGCTTTCTGTCAGATTTTTCATAAAGGAACCCTTTTCTAATTTCTAAGTGAAAATCATCTCCAAATCAACAATTTGTTACCAAAAAAAACCCAGACCACAAAACAATTCTTGCCATCTTCACTGTGAGATTACATCATAGAAATGCAAGATTTGCAGACAATTTGATAACATTCTCTAACTTCAAAATTTCACCTTCCCTATAGAAAAGCAAACCTAGTTATACTTTAGCATGATAACAGGCTATATAAATTCTTTTGCTGAAAGTAGAGTTTTGAGTGCTTAAACTGTGTCATCTGTTGATGTCAAACAAGTAGGTATCAGTCTCCTGCACTGAATAGGAAGCCAGCCCACCTACTGATACATGCTAGACTAGTGTCTAAAGAGGTTGATGTCTGTTTAGCAGAAAGCCCGAACTAAGATAATACATGCTTTCAACTTTGCTTCAGAGACTTTACATGAAGCCTACAACAAAATATTCTATTAATACATCATGAGATGCATTTTACTGAGAACGGCTTAAAGGCAGGCACTGATTTTTACCTTCTGTGAATGACATTTGAAGTCACAGCTTCATTAAATCCCAAAGCACTTAAGACTGTCAGAATCTGACACAACTGTTATTGCCAGACTGAGCCATTTATCTGCTTGGGTTCCCTCTATTACTTCTGACAAAGAGCAATGGATAAGGATTTAGTGTTACCTTTCTTCTCAGATTGGTATTTGTAAATTGCAGTTGTATTTCAAAGAACATAATTTGATAGTATTAGGAATTATGTTTTTTGGGTAGCTATGCATGCTTTTGTTCTTCAGTGCCTCAGATCTGTTTAGGCAAATCCATACGGTCTGGGTGAGGGAATACAGTGTTCCTATTTAATCCTACAGTTTTGAGGCCAAAATTATGTTGACCTCTAGGCTACCTGTTTGCCAAAGTATCTTTCACGTGAGCATGAAAGCTGGGCATTTAGACTGAAACATATTTAGGGATAAATATACACATTTGAGGACAACAGAGTTTTCCTGGTCTTACTTCAAAATGTATTCTCTCCTAGGTTGGTAATAACACAAACCCAATTACTATAGTAAGCAGCACTACTACTGGGTACTTTGTCCAGGGTAGTTTTGGCTTCTACTGCTTCTCTTAGGAGATGCTTTCACTGTTTATTAGCACTCATTGCAAGATGAATTACAGCCAAGAGAAGAGGCAAGTAGCATTTAGGACCTTATGCTCCAGTTGTGTAGTGATCCAAGTGGATGGAAGTGTATGGATCTTTCTACTTTTCCATAACAATAGCTGTTTGCTATTCCCAGTTCTTTGCATTAACTGGGTTCTGAGTCAGAACCTCCCACTGAAAGAAGATAGTATACCTTCAGTAAGATCCATTTTATCAATATTCTTGAGCAGTTTAGGGGAAAAGCAAAACAAAACAAAAGTGGGAAGATATTGGTACCAATCAAGACATACTTAGGGAGTGTATGATACCTTAGTTAAACTTGCTTACCGGACCAATTCTTCTAGTTGTGTAGTTTATGGGCAATCCTCCAACATACAGTATTCCTACAACATCCAATATATCAGCCTTTTTGGGGCTAACAGTTCTGTTTGAAACACCGTCTACTATAAGGTTTCCTTCTTGCTTGGTTCGAATGACTTTTATCTAAAAAGAAATACAAATGTAATACAATTACAGACAGTTCCTGATTAAAAAAGTGTTTCCATATTGTAGCAAGCTTTACAGTCCAGAATTTATAACAATAAGCGAAAAAGTAGTGGTCAGCAGAAGTACTTGGGTAGCAGTTATGGATAGTGTCCACGGAACAGAGATCCTGTCTACGGTTTTGTGCAAACATATGGCTGCTTTTTAATTAGGTTTGGGTCAGGAGGCATCATGACTATTATTTATTAGAATTACTGAAAGGACATGGGATTCCTTTTGAAATCTAAATTATTACTATCATAGGCACACTACAATATTCTTTTTCCTAGAATTAGGTAGTAATGTTAAGTACTAGGAAAAGAAAATGCAGAATGTTAATGGCACCTGTTGCAAAGCTTTATTACAGCACATTTGCAGACATTATTGAGTTTACTATTCCAATACAAACTATTCCACTAGTTTGTATGTGCCTCAGATTATAGTTTATGCTAGGGTAAATATAATACCAGCTATGTTTGTAAGGCTTCTGTTCAGACAAATGGACTGGGAATCACATGGAGGACGTGCAATTGCTGCAGAGTTGATGAAATTCTATCCTAACAAATGTAGGCCAATTTCTGCCCAAAGAATCACTATAATAATGCTTCTGTATAAAAACAGGAATAAAATCTAGAATGTAACATGCATATTAGCAGATTTCTAAACAGCACAGAAGTTAGTTCAACAGAGGAGCAGAAAGAAACTATTTTTCTTTGGCTTTTCTTTAACATGGCTTCAATGTAGCAGTGCATCTGTCATGCAAGAGGAATTACTGAATACTGACAAGGGGTGCCCTGGTGACAAGTGACTGTACTTGGTGTTTCTAGATAACTGTAAATCTGAGATGGACAGTTACACCCTGAGCAGGAGGAGGATTTGGGGAGTGAGAAAGGAATTGGGAATGGACAGTCTTACAGAGGACCTAAAGAGACAGCAGCAGCACGATGGGGCACGATAATGAAGCCTGGCAGGAAGGTTTTATCAGTGCCGTAGCTTCTGTAGGCCTGGTGGAAATATTTCAACCTAAACTATTTCAAGTGGAGAAATGGTTCTCACTGAAAGGATTATTTTAAGGAAAGCTCCTGCTTTCTTAAAAACAAAAAGTGGGGTCTTCTATTAAAGAGGTTGCCTTCCTTCTACCTATTCCAAAATGGATTTTCTTTTGCTTTTTGGGAGCTCTAAATTTGGATTTTGGCTCCATTCTTTCCTATAAAAATGAGATCTACAAGGGTCCGTCTCTCACACAGTGTCAAGCTGCATGCCCAAAGAGCATAGCGTTGCATTAAGAAATACATGCTCCAGTTAATATTCTTATAATATAGAGAAAACAGGGCTAAAAGAGCAAAACACATCTTTGTTCTGTATTCATAGAGGGTCTAGCAGAAAGGGGCACTAGTTCACTGCCAGTGCTCCTAGACATTAAGTAAAACAGATAAAGTAATGACTACAACTTTATTTTTTCCCCTTATGAAATACTTTGCACTTAGAACAATTGCTAGCATCAGCAAGTTCCTGAATAAAAATCCAGTGAAAATAAAATTCCTATGGAACAGATGGAAATGAAGCAGAGAGACACCAAGGATGACTTCAAACAGAGTGTGGTAAGAGCAAGTCAAGCATAACGTAAAGTGCAAATAGACTTATTCTTGTTTGGTGATAGAGATGTGGATGGTGACTACCCAAATATCTATCCAAAATGTGATGTCTTATAGCATCTAACTTGAATACATAGTTACATGTTTTCTTTTCTTCTCTGTCATTATTGGTGCCTTCAAGCTTTTATTTTACCTAATGAATATACTATGTGTCTGTTGTCCTTAGCCCAGTAAATACTGAACATCATGGTTGTAATACTGTTCCTTCCCTTACCATCTGAAAGCCACAGGCATTGCATGTATTGAAAAATACTTCTCATAAAGTCACATAAGGGGCTGCCAAATACATCCTTAATATCATACTTATTCTCTAATGAATTGAATTAATGGTGCAGGGAAAATTTACTTAAATGTTAATTTCTTTCCATTGTTCTTAGCATTAGGGCTGAACAGTGACATTATTAACATATAAACAACTGGCTTTAAAGATGTATTCAAACATGATCAGCTGATACTCACTATTAGGCAAGAAGGAACATTTTCTGTAACTCCTTACCATACATGGGACATATTCTAAGTAAGTCCAGAAATACGTGTTTCTTGAAGGAGAAATTTCAAAGATCAACACTAACTTTTTTTGTTAGGAGAATATGTACTGTGTACTTAACATTGCACCTGAAAGCACAAATTTTGCAGACTACAGAAAAGTCTAGTTGAAAGGTTAGCTTGTACAGACTACATTTTTGCAAATATCTTAAGGCAAAACAAAGCTCTCTCTTAGCATTACAGAGAGTAATTTAGCATTAGAGACTATTATACCTTGTGCCACTGGCCATCATTTATTTTGTTGGAAATCATTGTGTTGGTGTCTCCACTCCCCAGATCATAGCTGAAGTAAGGCAGTCCATTCTTTATTTGAACAGTAGCAAAATCAGCATGGTTGATACGGGCCATATAAAACAGCAAGCCAGAGTCAGCCATTGTTCGGACTTCAAATTCAATTGTAAGTCTGAAAATCAAACAAGCAAGAAAACAGAAACAAGAGAAAGGATAATCAGTCATACAGTAGACAAAATTATCCATTTTACTTTTTTGCATTCATCTAACAAAACTTTACAGTTAGTGGCCTGTTTTACTTGTCCATCAGAGTTCAAGATAAATAATTTGGTCATGTGTGCATTGAGTTTCACATGTACCTGATCCCTGACATGTGAGTGTTCATTAGTTCCGTTACTGTGGAAATACAGAAGTGCAATTTTGGCATAGAATTTGGAGATACAATTCTCAGCTGCAGCTGTTGTTGCTAGAAAATCCCAGCATTTGTAAAATTACAGCAGTGTTATCCATCATCCACACAAATAATGCTCATGAAGAGGAGAGAACTGTAGTGACAGTCAGCAAATGTTCAGTTTCTAATGAGTGTATTGCCTGAAGACAGGTTACAAAACTTTTAAACATGCAGAGAGAAGACTTTACAGATGGAATACTGAACATTCATTTTGCTTTCTCCCAACAAAAAAATGGGGGGGTGTCTGAGGAGGTCTGCTCTCTTGTGAAAACCACTGACCTCTCTGACTGACTGGTAATGCTGAAAACCTCCCCTACAGATAGCCTCCCCTTCTGGAGCTACCAGCCCCGCACCAACACTGGCACAGGCAGGACAGCTGACAGTGACGGTGAGGCCCCACCCCACACAGGATGCATTTGTTGCTTTTGTGAGTCTTTCCTTCTTACATCCAAGAACCTGGGAAATGGACCCTGGGAAATGACTTAGATTATCTGGATGCAAAGGTTGTACTGGCAGCAGATCAAGCTGAGCTGCAAAGTCAGTACCTGAAAGTAGTTGATTATATAAACATGAAAAATCATTGCACAAAATTTGCCTGGATTCTTATTTGAAAAGAAGACATGTGAGGACCATAGGATTATATTTTTCTTTTAATTGTTTTCCTAGTTTTCTAAAATTAGCATAAATGAAAATACACAGTACAGCATCTTTATAGGTAACAAACGAGTGTGAAGCTGATGGACTTGTAAATTAGTAAGGCAGCAAAACTGCTTACTGGTGTGACATAGCACATTTGTTAATGATCGTGTGCCTTCACAGCCAGAATGAGCAATTAACAAGTTATAGTTTCACAAACCCATTGAAAACATCTATATTCTTAGAAGTAGTTCTTGGAATTCCTTTGCATGTTGGTGTGGATATGTATATATAATTATACTTTGGGAGGGCAATGTCATTTCACATGTTTACTGTGCATGCCTGATCTTAACTACTACAAGAGAAGGGAAAAAAGGTTGGCTTATTACAACAAATTATCAAGTTACTGAAGCAAGAAACTTCCTTCCAAAAAGCAACCTATGAACTCAATTGCATGACTTAGTCACATTCTTCTGTTTGCTTTTCTTTGTCATTCTAGGGTCTGCATGTGCCTGAACCTTTACAAACAAATAGGTAAACTGTTTTTCTGAGGGCTACTCAGGTGGGCAGTTCATTGCCTAGATTTCATGCTTAATGACATTTATGTTTGTGTAACGAAATGAATTAGCCATGGGACATGATCTTTTTCAGATTATGTCCATAACTGTGGGAGACGCTTTTGAGAATATTTCGAGGGGCATTTTATTTTGATGTTATTCCATGAGAACTCATTAATGAAATAAACAATGTACCTGTTTTTCACTTTGGTGTCATCAAATGCGACGGCAATGTGGCTGTTCCTTGAAAGACCAAATTGCTTGCCACCTTCCAAAATGGCTGGTTCTGTGTCAGCAGCACAGGAATCCTGCAAAATATACAGTGCTCAAACAAACTTCATATTTTGTATCTCAGCTGTGCATATGCTGGAAGTCCTCCAGCTGCTCAGGAATCGGAATATTTCTCCTAGTCTAGACACTGGCCTTGCAGTTTTCTGGCATGCTGATGTCTCATCACACTAGCTGAAGTTATAAAGCAGTATGACAGGAACTTGCCTTAAAAGCAGAGCTCATTAAGCTGGTTGTAAAAGCAAATAAAAGTAATATATGAACATTGCTGCTTTCACGCCATCAGTGGACATTTACAAGACTCTTAAATGATTTCCAAGCAGTTCAGTGTACTCGCTCACATAACTGGGTTTAACACTGTAGGATGCCCTCTTACAGAAATGAAGCAAGACTTAAATTTTACGGGGATGCTATGCTGTTGACTTGAAATCTAGTCAACTTAAACATAATGAACTAAAAATAGTTTCAGATCTTGCACCTGTCAGTGAGTCTTCAATTTACTTCTTTGTATTTTTTACAGTTGTATTCTTTGTTTAATATGCTGTTGTTTCCTCTGTTGCTGTTGAAAGGCCCACACCAACAATAAGGGAAGCCAATTAATTGATTTATAGAAGTAACAACTGTTAAACTCCCTGAGCTGTCTAATGCAGATACTTTACCCAGGGTGTAAATGAAGAACCTCTCCCTGCCTGCTTCACTTGTATTAAACTTAGAGTGATACAACAGCGGCAAGTAAAATATCTTCTGCCCAGTATAATTTTCCCTTTTTAATTTGACCAGATCTTTTAATCTCTGGCCCTAAAGCTCTTGTGTGTGGGTGCCTGGGATAATGAGAGACCATGGTAATTACCAGCTCCTACTCATGTGTAGCTTTTGCCTCCCACTGAGAGTATTGTGAAGAAACTGCTCAGAGGATCTAACACAATACCAGGACAACAATACTACAGGGAAAAACAAACAAACAAACAAACTTTCATAGCTGCAAGGTCTGTTTTTAAGCACCGTAGCTGATATCATTTTGGGTTGGTGACAATCTCTTATTTAAGCCCTGACTAGGCAGGGACCTGCAAAGCACAAGGTGCTTTGCAGACAAAGAGCTCTTTCTGTGAAACACTTGGAAAATGTCATGAATGACTCATCAGGAAGTACGATTTCAAATGCAAAGAGGAAATTTCTTTCTCCCTCTCACTCAAGTTTTCAGTAGTGTTATATTTTTTGTTTTCACACGTCACAAAGATCTTCACAACAATGTAGACAACTTCTAAAATTAATTTTCTACAATTAATGCTCTGTACAGAACGCGACAGAACACCATGCATTACGACAAGTACACATCAATGTGCAATGGAGGAAAAAAACAAGGAAAATTCAGCAGGACCAAACAAAGTTATGAATGTGTGATAACAGCCTTCCAGTGATCATCAAATAGAAGAATAAATCTTATTCTCTTAATGCTGGGTAAAGTTTCTAATTATTTTAATATTTACAAATTTATTGTGTAGCTGAACAACTATATTAATAATAATACTATATATATATATATACCTTCTGTATATATACCTATATATATATATAAAAATACCTTCTGTAGCATTTGGACTTGCTAAAATTTGGAGATCGGGACTAACTACTGGTACTGGAATGACAGAAAAAAACAAAAAAATAAGCGAATACCTACTTTCCTGTGGCACACTTTTACATATTGCATGGTTAGAGGACACATTCTGACATTAAATTGCCTCCTAGGCTGGTTTATGTTAGTGAAGGGTCTGGCCCTGACACTGTAGCTGCTCCCCAGCGAACACCGCAGTTTTTCTGCATCCCAGCAGGAGGACTGTAAGGAAGTACAAGGTGTGGGGGAAGGTGCCAGACACATCCGCAATGGTTGGAATCATACCAAGCATACACTGATTAATTATGGATAAATACTGATCAATAAAAGCCAACGTTCATTGGGTTGATGAGGAAATGTCAGTAAAAGAAAAAACATCAATAAGGCCTGCTTAAAAAATGTCCAGGTTTTATTCACAAGCCTGTCTCTGCTTTCTCTTTAGCTAAGGACAGCCAGCTTAACAACCTTCACAAGAGTGTCAACTAAGCATGGATTATCAGCCTATATTAAAATATGTGGCTTTGTTTTTTTTGTAATGCCTTTAAGGTGTCCTGCATTTAAACGTGGCAGCTTAATCATCTCCCATATTACCTGAGAGCCTCACAACTGAACTCTTCAGCTGCACTTTTCTTCAGTCTTTTCAGATGTCAGGGACTCGACTGGTAAGTCAAGAAGCTAAGTGTGAATCACAGTGGAAATGAAGAACAGCAAAGCCCACTGGTGGACTGTGTCACACATTCTCTACCAACAACACTGTATTTAGCAATCACAGAGAAAACAAGAAAAAAGGGAGCACAACTGAAACAGCACCCACAGCTCCTCAGATAGTGTTAATAAAGCAATGAAGTAATGCTTGGAAAAATGTTGGAAGATACCGTCATGGGGTCAAATGCAGATGTAATGCTGGCGCTCTTCATTTCAGCGGCAAGCGAGTCCTGAGAAGCAGTGAATAACATGAGGCAGAAGCAGCAGTTACCCAAGCACTGGTCTCAGTTGAGAAACATTTTGGCACTCATAGCAAGCAGCAGCAGCAGACTGGTGACCAGTGTAATTCCCAACTGTCGTACTTCTAGATCTTGTCTTGCCTTTAGTAGAGGATTTTTTTTTTTTCTTTTGGGATTAAACTCCCCCTCCCCCTCTCCATGGAGATTCATAGTGGAGATCTAAAAGAGCTCCTGAAAGGACTTAAATAAAACAGATACCTTATTTAGGCCTCTTATGTGGAGATGATTTTTTCCCTGCTGTATATTTTCCATACACAGTCTTTCTACAATGGGCTTCTGTATAACTGTCATTATCTCATTATTAAACTCTAGTTAACTATTTTGTTGCAACATTCCCCAGAAAAACACTTTGGAGAACATAGATAAATGTAACAATGGTCCAAAAACTTGTCTTATTTAAAATGATTTCAGGTCTTTAGAATACTAAAACTGTTTCATTTTTCTGAGTGAGAAAATGGAGTAATGGTGCTTTATTTAGATATTTATTTTGAACACTTGTTTCAGGTTATCACAGCTCTAGATATGTCATACAAAACTCACCTAGTTACAATGGAACTAGTTTCTGGTATTAATGAATAGATAATATTATTATTATGCTCTTGTGTTTTCCTCTTAAATATTTCAGGCTTTTTTTTTTTTTTTTTAATAATGCTTGATCAAGGGGTATTATCTGCTAGTTTGACTGCACTCTTTCATAACAGTGATCATTAAGAGTGGCTAACCCTTTTTACTTTGTTTTTGCATGGTTCCTTATCTTTGTTTTGGGGCCTTACTATGCTGCATATTTGCTTACTTTTAACTCCAAACAGAAAGATGCATCAGGGCCCTCGTGTTACAACTACTCCACCTTGTGGGAATTAATCAAAAACGCTGCCCTAGAGCATGAAAAGGCCAATACATACAATTCTGGGGCTAAGAGCTAGGTAATAACTAAGATGGAGCTTGCCTATCTTGAACCCCTGGTTGCCATTTCCAGGTACACAGATGGCTGTATGTGCTTTGGAGACTTCAGTAGTGCCTGACAAGTCCTTCTTCTGTACGTACCTGGTCAATGAAGGTGGCCATGAATCTCAAATATAAATTAATGAGTAGAGATTTTTGACCTAATTTTTGTACCATTGTTTTGGTGGGAAAACATTTCTAGACATCCTAACTATTTTCAAGGAAAATCAGATATGAATTCTGAAAATGAGTAAGGTAACAGGGAATGACTGATGCAGTGAATTCAGGCTCTTTTCTCCCTAGCTGACAGATTTACATCCTGGTTAATCCTAACTTTCACCCAGTGTGGAAACTCCTCCCGAGATGGTTAAAAGATCTTGGGAAGCCAGTCTGGAAGAAACTGTCCAATTTACTGTCTCTGTTGTATTTGATATATATAAAAAGGGAAATTAAATGCTGGACTTGTCAGCTTCTCAAAACTGTCTTATTATGGTAGTGTAAATTATGGAACTGTAAATAAGCTCCTAACTGTGTAATGTGCAGTCCTTTCATGCTGAGGCTGGAAACCTCACCCATACTGAACTATATACTTTATAAACCCATTGTTTATATACAGATGTAACAAAACACAAAGGATTTTTCTCCTAAGAGTATTTTCCAGTGGACACATTATTCAGTTTAATATTTAGATATCTAAGCTTATATCTTTTCTGGACAGTAACACGTTGCATCAACTTGTAAAACTGCTACACGTGTGACAGAGGAAATTTCTTCTTAAATGTCATTGTATAATACTGCTTGCTGCTGTTTAACTATTTAAAACTTCTGGCAACAACTGCTGAGCTCAGTTCATCGCTGACTGGGGTTTTGGTTATTGAGTCTCCTGATTTATAAAATATCAATGAAGGAATTGCCATATCAAACACCTCTGGTCTACCTGTTTCTTCATCCTGTCACTGAGTTAGCTGTTAGCACATGCTTCAAAGAACAGCACAAGAAATATTGTAATAACATGGATTTCCTATAGGAAAATTTCCTTTCCAACCCTGCGCAGGTATTGATAGGCTTACATCCTGAAGTGTGAGGGTTTAGGGCTAAGCATGCAAACCAAAGGGAGTTCTACTGCTACATCATTTTTTAAAATACTGTTGTGATAATCCAAGCAAACACAATCAGCCAGTTTTCCATTATCCACAGGTTTTACTGACCTGTAACAAAGTGTTACCTTTACAATATCATGCTGCATTGTTACTACTTTTGTGACAAATTACTTCATTATTACTGATGGCTAGTTTTTAATTTTTGCCTTATAAGAGAAACTTTTCAAGCTTTACCTCAGTGAAGTGATCTACACTTACAAGTGCTGAAGATAGAGATGGTGTTGGAGGAGGTGGGGAGGCTCTAGCAGGAGGCATCCCTGGTTTTTCTTTCTCCACATCTGGCTCAGGTTGGATCAGGACTGTTGAGTGGATTGGTTTATCTTCATCCTCAGGTGGCCTAACCTCTGGTTCTAGAGAGGGACATCGGCCAATATCTGCATTTTCAAAGGACACGGGTTGAGCAAAGTCCATGGGGCTGAGAACACACAAAGAAATCAAGGTTTGTCATTAGTTTTCCACTTCTTTACTACTCATTTTTACAAAATAGCTATACACTGCAGTGTAATTCCTCTTCACAGGACACAACAGCCAGGATTCATCCATCTGTTTTAGATACTGAAGTGGGACACTTAGAAGTGATAGTCACCGTTGGCTTGGAGATCAACCTCACTTAAAACAGTACTCCATAAATACCTATAACTGAGGCAAGCCTTACTATAGTGTTACTGTTGAATTTCTCTGGTCTGTTTTATGGTTAAATAGACAGCTGTTGTCTTGTCTGTAAAACAATTAGTTGCATGCCTATGGAGTGCATACTGTAGACAAAAAAGCAAGGTCATATTAAGAAAACAGAACATGTTCTAGGGCTTGCCATTATTATGATTCATTGCAACAATGAAGTTTCTTTTGGTGGCCAAGGCAGTTAACCAGACCTCTATAACTAGACATTTATTGTCATTAGTGAGACTTACGTGGCATTAATGACGAGATTCCATATACAGCCTTCAAATGCTGGTATGTTTCTGAGAGGTGCAGTCTGAAACTGAGAAGAAGTACCCCCCACAAAGAGTTTCCTAACAGAGATGGGCTGGTCTGTTGGCAATCTCTGAGTCTGGCCTTTGTCTTCATCTACTTGAACAGTGAACATCCTGCGAAAAACATTTAAAAGCAAAAAATATGTACTTTACTCCAGTTATTGCTTGTATTGAAATCAGCATTTTGCAGGCCCCATTTACTCCTACACCAGCTATAACACAAATTATGTAATTAGCTGCTCACATTAAATGAATGTTAACCCCTAGAAGGTTTTCAGCTACTGCTGTGCTTCCTTGGTAGTTCTCTGACAGGGCTTGGCAAAATCATGCTGTGGAGAGGCAATGCTATCTGTCTCTGGTTGAACAGGAAGAAGTGGTTTGTAGTGTGGCAGCACTGACGTGGTAGGAGCCAAGTCTGCTGTACTGTGATGTTATACACAATCACATAGTCCTCAGCAGGACAGGAACAGCATGGGGTCACATTTTGTTTGGCTCCTTATTTCATGGTTTGTACAAGTTATTATCTTCTTGCAGGGGGACAAGCAATGCTACAGACTGCTCTGATTGCAGGAATCAACCACAGATACATACTGTACACTTTTTAAAAGATCTGTTTTTTTTTTTTTTTTTTGTTTGTTTGTTTGGGGGGGGGAGCAGATGACAGAGCAGAATTGTTAATTGTTCACCACACACTGATGCAAGTGCTGTAATTCACTCCCATGGGTAACACATATGTTACAAGTTAAAGACAAAGCTCTCCCACAGAAGACACTGTTAAGGACCTACAGAAGAAGGTAAAATATACTTCCTGCAGGCCTCTGAAACACAGCCACACTGGCTGATCAAGCCAATCCAAGAAATGGAAAAAAGAGCAAATAGGAAAGGTGTAAATATGGTGATGGTAAATAGTGTTCTGGTAAAAGCAAGAATTCAAATGTGAAAGACAAGCTGAATGCTCTTGCCTGTCAAAGCTACTGAGATGCAAATGTTGCACGTTTCCAGATCAAGGTGAGCTGAGTCGCAAAGGATGGATGAGAACTTCAGTATTTTTGAAGGTGAATGTAGAATGCTACTTGGCATAATTTCTTTATGTTGTTAGATTATATTTAATAGAGTTTAGCCAGGAGAGAATCAGGACCACAAAAAAGATGCATGTGTATCTATAAACTTTGATATAATTTATCAAGTGCAGTTTTTATTTCAAATATGTAACAGTCATGGTCAAGAGAAAATAAATATCAGGACATACCAATTCAAGCACCTTTGATTACAATTAGGTATCTAAGTCCAGGTTGGGTATCTGTAAGCAAGTAGCTGGATTTTTCATAAGTATTGTGTATCCTTGAGACATAGCACAAATAATCAGTTTCTGGTAAATAACCTCCTTTTTTTTTCTACTGCAAAATGATATTGAACTCTTATATTCTTCCTTAAAAATAATTACAAATGCTAGACAGCAACAAAGTATTGAAAATGTTAATTGAAAAGAAGCCTATTTTCATATGTAAAATGCTTGGTTTTATTATTTAGACAAGTCCTAGACAGAACTGGATAGTCATTTAAGCATCTGAATTAAATAACTGACATACTGCATACAAATTTTCCAATTTCCTGATAAATTTGGATGCATTCATTTGGTCTAAAAAGCCAAAGTGGTAAGAAAGTCGTTCATTTTTCAGAGGGTTGGAGGAAGTGGGTATTAAAAGCCCTATTTTTGAGGAGAATCTCTAGGATTTCCCCCAGACCCCTTATCAGTGGAAAGAGAAAGAGAGAGACTTCTCTGGGGTCGATTCAGAGCAACAGACTAATTTATGTTCTGTGAAGTGTCCCAGGGTGGACACTTCTCTCCACTGCCTTCAGAGCAAGCGTAGGAAAATTAGCCTGTCAAGACTCCAGTTATCCTTTGTGCTGCTGCATGTTATCCATGGCTACTGATTGTCAACATCTTCGTCAGCACACATACAATTCATCTCATCTTTAGCTATTACCATAGTAAACATTTTGGCACCAAGCAGAACCATACAATGATGTGCATTAGTCCTCAAACAGTATCCTATAATTACTTTGGAAGAGAAAGCAAATCGTTTATAATTATATGGACAATTAGCTGTCTGAAGAGTTTTCAAATGACATCCCTCACATTTAATCAAATAAAGCTTGAGTTCATGATGAGCAGAGGAGGGGGTTAGTCTTAATTTATATCTTTTCCTTTCCATTTCAGCTTACAGAATCTGCAAAGTTCAGACAATTTGTTTTGTAACAGAACTACTTTGAAAAAATGGGGGGGTTCATCTAACAAGCATCATCACGGGATGGCATTGTACAGCAATTGTGTCTTGTACTCTCACAGGTCAAGCTACTGTACTTGCTATAGCGCTGATGAAAAGGACTTTCTTTGTTGTTTAGAGTTTCTCATTATAATTACTGGATAATTGTTTTCTGTCACAGCAGCCCATAATGTTTTGCATAATGCAGCCATCCATTTCCAAAGTAATTTTTTCTCCCAAAGAATTTGCAATTTTACCTCCAACTAGACATTGAAGCTGGGGAGAAAGACTTTCTGAAGGCATTATTTACCAGATATTTTTTAAATGATACAAAAGAAATTGAGACAGAAAATTCTACTGACAAAGGACAAAGTAAAGCAAAGCAGGTTATAGAGAGGATAGAAGGACACCTGGGGACTAGACAGACAGGAGTTGTTGCTCAAGGAGGCTGCAGTGTTGTGGAGCATAAAAAGTGAAACCTAGTGTTCAGTGTGCTCAGATAAGCCCGTTCAATTACATCTTCCACATTTTGTAACATGCTGGATATCATATCTTCTTTCTAATTTCTTTTTAACAAAACAACACGGAACAACATTGTGCCTAGCACACTAATCCACTGAATGTGTGTACAGTAAATGCCCACAAACTCTGCTTGGAACAAGGGTAATTTCAGGCCATAAATAATACTGACTACTACAGCAGTGCTTTTTCAAATCACTTCCTGAACGATGAAGGGGTAAGAAGCATTTCTTATGATGGCTGAGAAAGGGTAAAGGAAACTAAGTGAAATTCTGTTTAAAACAACATGGTCTGAGAAGCCATTGCATGGTCTGCAATGGCTTTCCAGCAATAAGAAAGACTGCTGTTTATCTGGGACTGTATGTCTTCCCTGTTTTACCGTATTTATCTGGACAACACTGTATATCCACCAGCACATGGCATCTCAAAACAGTTACAGGCTGCTGTGCTGTTGCTGTTAATTTTCTTTGAAAATGGCCTTTCTCTACTACTGCTGCATCACAGCAGTATTTCTCATGCACAGATTAGATTAATAAAATTTATTTGCCAAGCATCAGAAGGTTAAAGATGCCAATTCAGACAAATGCAGGTCTTTGGAGAAACTGGCTGGTAACTTATGAAAGTATGTAAACATTGCTCTGCAGAATAATAAGCACTGTCAGAAACTGACTTCTGAAAAATTTTGGATAAGGAAGGAATTACAGCACATTCTTTGCCTCAGTGGAAGCGTTTGAGTGGACTGCTAACAACCTGGTCATTAGCAATGGTGCGTTCATTTTGTTGAATTGTACTGTACTAAACTGCATGTTCTGTAGCACCTCCAGGTTATTTGTTACCCTTTAGCTCTTTCTATCCTCACAGAGTGTGCTCTGCCATCGTGAAACTCTCCAGCTTCTGGTCTGATGGTGATTCTGTAGGGATCCCGTATTCCAGTGGAGATATGCACTTCCAGTCGACCTCTGTTCAGGAACACTGCATAGTATGCCTGCAATGTATACGTTATCATGAGAAGGTAAGTTACATTTGGAAAGAAACAATTTCACTTAGTTTTACATTAGTATATATGTTTTATTTTCTTACACTGGCTTTTAATTTGATCACTGATACTGTGGTTGCAGTTCTGCTGCTACTGCCATGCTCAGACTCTATAGGATTTTTATAATGAGGAATGGGTGAAATGAGGTCATGCTGGAAAGCCTCATCAAAAGATTTGCCTCCCTGCATACCTATTTGCAGGGAAGGAAGGAGACTTCTAACCTAAAATTCTTCTGATTTTTGCTGTTCCAAGGCCTAGTCTTAAACCTATCAAGCCCCGAATAGCATTTGTCTCAGTGTGAGTTCTGCATTTGGAGGGCTGGCAAATCACACTTGTAGTTACTCTAGCAACCAATATCATGTTGTAGCAGACAGCAGGATCTAACCTACAGTTACTATAGCAATGAGTGTCATGCTCACTTCTGTGACCTGAAGAGCTGGGTAATGATAAAGGAGCCCCTACCCTGAAGTCAATGTCATGTGGGCAAGGCATTATAATGTGTTCTTCCTGGAGTGTGTTCCTTCAGGTCACTGAGGGCTCTGTCCCGAAACAGGCGTGAAGGAGAACAACAAAATATCATTTCCCAAAAGAAAGCAGCAAATATTTTGTTTATTTTTGTTGTAGTACGTCTATCTATGAAATTTTTAATTATTCAAGACTTGAATAATTTCTAACAGCAATCACACTTTTACCAGTTAGTCATTTGGACTCTGCAGGTATTTCCTCTGAATAGATCAACTGTATCCTCTTCTTCAGAAAGGATTTATACTGCAGATTAGTATTTTAAGGGAGAGTAGGAGAGGTTGGAGGACTCTTAAATCACAAATCCCACAGCAATGATCCCAAATAACAAGGGGCTTATTTTGCACTGCTTTTAGCAGCTTTTTTTTTTGTCTCAGGGAAAACTGAATGGTCCTCATTCGTGTCTATATGAACAGGGATGAGGTGTTTCCAGGCACAAACAGTGCACAAGTAGTCCTCAGAATGAGGACTCAAATTCTCAAATATTTAAGCTTGTTTAAAAATAAGAACAATGTGAAGCATCTATATGATAGAAAAATAAATCCATTGTTTAGCAACAAGCAATGGATATCTTCATGTGATTCCTTAAGAGAAAAAAGTTGCTTCCATAAAATAAAAATTCTGAGCCTCTATCATAATTTTCCATCAGATAAAGGATAACATTAGAAATAACTTATTCCCAATCACTGAATTTTAACTTAAGTATAAACATACGACAGTGCCTTGGAACAAAACCGAGTGGAAAAAAAATGGTAAAGTTGTGGGTTTCCTTTATCTTTTGCTAGGTTCTTTGTACCTGTCCGGTCTGTCTGCGCTTTCTCCTCAGAGGGGCAGCTTTCCTCCCAGTGTATCTGCGTTTTCTCCTGGGGGGCACAACTGTGCCACTTGTGCCAAACAAGATGATCCCAGACTCATTCTTTGTGCTGAAGGAGAGGTTGATTTCTGTGCCCAAGTCAAAGGAGACAGGCGGCAGTTCCACAAAGCCTGGTTTGGGGAAGCTAACTGTATAAATGTTCTGTAGAAAGGAGGGGACAGGAGAGTGCATGAGTAGGATTAAAAGCAGAGTATGAACACACAGAAAGCTTTAGTAACTAAAATAATAAACTGTGCAAATATAACTAGTGTGAAAAGATGGAAGGTAATAATAAACATTAAGCAATTTACTTTTCAAAGGGTTGTGCAAACGTTAATTTCCCTGTTTACATCTGGTGCATTAGGATATTTCTGGAATTCTTTCTTACAGGAATACAAAGTTCCAGTCTAATTTCCGAATATCCTCCCACATTAAAAATACCTGCTCAGAGTTTTTCTTTATATGAATGTATTCTATGGAGTTAATACAATGGGATTTTGCTTTTAATCAGTACACCTGATAGCAACACAACTAGATTCTATTATCTTTGAAACTTGCCTAGAAAATACTTTCCATTAATCAGTCATTATTGCCTCATTATTATTACTTCATTAAGCACCACTGCTTTCTTGATGACTCAGGCTTGCAAATGAAGCACTTGTTGCTTACGGCCCAACTCTTTGGACATTTGTAGCTATTAGCACAATTTAAACAGTAGAGTATTTCATCAAATCATAAATTGGTTTATATTCTTGAAGACTTTCTGTAATTTCTGCCAATTCTTGTGCTCTTCCATCTGGGGAAGACAACTCTATAGAAACAATGATTTTTCTAAAATAACTCACCGTCTTTTTCAGTACAGTAGAACTGTTTTCAGATATAGAGATAAAAGACTATGCCATATAAAATCATTGCTGATGTTTACCTTTCTCTGAAATCCCAGGGCATTTAAATAACTGATTATATCCACCTTTTTTTTTTTTTATGCTTTTACTTCACTTATTTTTAATTATCCTACATACCCTGTTTGGTATAATTAGAATACTTTATTTAATTCCCCAACAAAATGTTTAATCCAATTATATTTCAAACTTGGAAACCTCAAGAGTTAAAAAACATCCTGAAAAACAAAGTTCTTTCTAAGATTCACAGCAACAGAAGAAAATGAATACAACAATCCTTCTTTCCCACTCAGGAAAGAATCTACAATCAATGAAAACAAATATGAACTTACTTCTAAAGAAAATTTTTGTAGAACCCAAGTTTGTAAGATTTAAAAGAATTCGATCAATCTGGTTGCTAACAGTTTAGCTTTATCACAAACCTGAAAGATTAAAAATGGCCATCTCATGACACATCCATCTAGTCTAACACCTTGTCTGAGAGTCCTGTTGTGTTCTTTTTGTTCTGATGAAGGTAGAAGTGATGAATATAGCAAAAGAGGTTACTTGTCTTTAGTTTGTCCTGGCCAAGTTCCAGTTACTGTTCAAAGGAAATTAGCAATGTTTTGGAGAAAATGTTTGGAGAGCACCAAGTAAACAGCAGCTCGTTTGGATTTACTATATTGTTATCTGACACACAACTCTAGAACATATACATTCTTGCAAAACTACCTTAAATAGCATATGTTTCCAGGGAAGAAATAAAAAGTATTCATCTTGTAAAAAAAAAAAAAATCTAAATCCTTGTATTTTATGTGCACCAAATTTTTTGAAAGTTTTTGCAATATTGTCAGTGCCTAATTCTTTCCTCGTTAATGTCAATAACTCCCATTTCAGTCAGCTGAAACAAAGCTATACCACTGATAAGCATTTTAGAAAATACTACCTTTTGGAGATAGTTATATCACAACTGTCCAGGGATACTGTCCAAGAACTCAGGATCTGGAAAACTGATCTACTTGCTGATCAGACTTTCGTCTTTCTTTTTATTAAATATAACCGTTCTGATGCTCAGGTTAGATCCCTATACTTGTCTGAATATACCTTATACATTTAAGATGTTTTGTCATAAAATCAGAAACACATTTATGCGCATTAAGACCAAAATATATTAAAGTCAGACTAACCTCCAGTGTGCATCCTTTGGTTAGACCGACAAAATCAGGACTACTCAAAATATTATATGGTGTCCTTGAAATTTCAATCTCTTTGAGGCAACCTGTATATTTCTTTAAGTTCACTTCAGGCCTAAAAAAAAATCCAAAGTAGAATGTATTTTCAAAACCAGACTTTAGCAAGCACACAGACGGCTAAACACAGACACATGCACTTTGAGATGCACAGATGCTTGATTTTTATTTTTAAATACACACATACACACAAATGAATACATCTTGCCTTCTACCACCTATCAGCACATAATACACTCCTCACTCATCAAAGGTGTAAAAGGAGATTCATCTCCTTTTGTCAACAGACCTCTTTTCTATCTGTTTGGTTTTTTTTTTTTTT